>BROG01000004.1:1677500-2012500 GCA_030159075.1 Atrina japonica
TTATTCTCTACATATATACTTTCCTCAGGATCAGAATCTGTGAATTCTCCGTCCCCAAACTCATGTCCCGGTCCATCATCCTTGCTTCTATTACCGACGGACGAGTGATCGAGCAATTTAACACTGCTCAAGTCTGGATACAGCGAAGGAGTTTTGGACTTGGAACTCGATGCCGTTGCGTTTGCAAGGCTTTTTCTATTTCTAGTGTTTTGTCTTGTACGGGGTGGTGAAATCTCAATTGTGTCAGTATTTGAGTAAAAAGGTGTTGATGTATTTCTAACGGACGGCCGATTTAAAACACGACTAACAGCTGAACTGGCCACAACTTCTTCCTCACTTTCTTCCGAGCTAAACTCGGCATTTTGTTTCCGACGAGATGTCGTCTCTTTCTTTGGCTGTGTCGCAACTTTTTCTTTTGCTCTATAATGATTCAGTTTTTTCATAAGAATCTGTCGTCTCTTTCTGTCGATCGGAACTTTCACATTGTCACCATAACGCTTTAACTCTGCTGCCAATTCTCCGTCAGTCAGTTTTTCCGCCATCTTTGCGGTTTAAACCGGAAGTCATTACTTCTTGTATGCGCGAGACAACATTGTAGAGGCGGATCTAAGCGATGGAGTCACTTACAGTGAACCGCACCATTCATTCACTGGAATGAAACTAGGCTACTGACATCTCTAGCGAATTATTTGCGATTGACATGCGCAAAAAGTATTCGGACACTATTAATTTTATTGCCTAATATAAATGACCAGAAACGTTTAATACATGTTATATGGATACGCCTCTGATATTTCACATCTAGCCCTAAACCATTTTTTCCAAAAATATTGTGAAGGTTAAGCTATTATTGTCGCATTTTAATAGAATTCCCACTGTTAAAAAGTTAATGTTTCCAAGTTTAATAGGTTTTTGGGATGTAATTTTCTTATTTATCATTTCAAAAGTTTGACAATTTAAACATAGTAAACCATTTGGACATCACATTTTTACTTATCCGTATAGGGAGTTTTAATCACACAAATTGAATTTTCTATTTAAATAAATAAATCGTTTAATTTCTTATTCAGAAAATTAAAAATCAAAATAGATAATGAAACTACATGTATTTCGTTTTTAAACATGGGGATTGGGATTCTATAGAAATACGATAAGAAAATTTTAGAAAAAATATGGTTTTATATGAAATATGTAGTAAAAAATAATATTATCTGCATATTTTTTGCGCCCTTCTGTATATATTATAAGTTCACGAAATAATTTTCCAAGGCGGGAATTACTTGTCGGAGTTTTATTCCTGCACTCAACCAGGGATAAAGTACAGGACATATCGATACTATCTGGATACTGGTGATGATTCAGAGATAGCAAAGACAAAAGAAAGACGTATAGAAAAAGTTGCATTATCTTGAACGATTTGATATAATTGAAAAAGAGAACAATCCATCAGTTTGGGTGTTTTCAAAGAAACACACCGGAATTCGGATTTGCGTTGATATATGTAGTACAATACCGCAGTGAAACGCGAACGTCATCCAAGCGAATTCTTATGTCCCATGACTGAATCATGAGATTGCAAATATTTAAGTTCAGAATAACTTATACGCCAGGTCCGAAAAATTCTGCAGATGTAGTAGGCTACTCTCGAGATTATGTCAGAACTCAACAATGTAACATAGCGGATGAATATGTGAATAACATTGCTGAAAACGCCGTACCGAGAGCGTTAACTATAGAGGGAGTCCGAAAGAAATCGTCAGAGGATCGCAAGATCATTATATACAAAATATAAACAATGAGACTGCGAAAACAACTCCTTCCAAGTACCCGATACCGTTACGTGTTCGGATATCACTCCAGTATTTGAATGCCATGTGCAAAAAGCAAATTTGTATAATACCGTAGTAGTGTAATAGCAATTCTTTTGGTTTATTTATACTAGAAAATAGAAATGTAGATTGTAAATATATGCAGCGATATATAAAGCTAATAGGGATTGGTGACTCGCGCTCTTCCAGTTATGAGCGGATGTATCCTTTTGATATGCAAATGAGTGACCCAGTTTAAATCGACACTCACCGCGCAGGCGCAAACCAGATAGTAACACGCAAAACAGTCAGAAGGGACGTAATCGAGACAAATCTCTTATACAGAGTTGTCGGTCGTGTAATTGTTGAGAAGCTGCTGGCACCAGCAAAGACCGACAACTAGATTGATCGTTCGTATGTGTATCGTGAAAATGTTACTCGGTAATTTGAGAGCAAGGAAAGGTTTACTACTTTAAAACATTAAATGTTTCACAAATCACGAGTTTGAAAAAAATAACCGAATAAGGTACCATTTTTAGCAACTCAAAAATAAATGAATAATGTAGAAAAAATATTAGAAATTACATCAGAAATGTGTCAGCAAATTTTAATTTTTAGATTCTTGATCTACTAAAGTAAATACTAGTCTAGAATCAAAATATTTTTGATAATTACGTAATCCCCTCTCAATTTTATTAGATTAACAAATAAAAAGAATTTTCAAACCGAACATTAAAAGATGTAATGTATAACATATCCGGAGATGTAAATCGGCAAATATCTTGTTTTTACGTTTGTGTATAATTTCAGTTTCTATCAGGAACATGTCGTAATCCTACAGCACTAAGGTGTGAAAATACATGGCACCTATATTTATTTAAACATCAAGGGGATTAGCTTTATCTGTTCTGATAAAAGCGATGGTATAATGGTATTTGCAGTAAACACTGATAAAGGACACTCGTTTTGGGTGTTGAACTCCCGCAGAGGAATAATACTGCAGATCACTTCCTGAGTTAAGCATGTAGCCTTGTAGGTGTAATAAACAATCTTTCGAATATTTTTGCTCTCCACCCCTTTGAAACCACAACCCAGATACTTATAAAATCATAATAAATATGTTTTTTATTTATTATTTCTAAAAACTCAAATTTTACACATTTCTTACACATGATTAAAAAATAAACATTTGAGTGGGGTGCAAAAGAAGGTATTTCTGAAATATGTTAATTTAGCACATGATATAATAACTACATGTATATACTTCTATGCAAACAATAAAATTCCCACTTTACAATAAGTCTACACAGGTAAGTATTTTTGGTAAATAATTTCCAAACATGCAGGAAGAATAGAAAATTGAGTATTTAAATAGATCTATTAGACAATTAGAGGTTAATCAATTTCTTTTAAATTTGGGGGAAATAAGTTGATATTGGAAATATTTAAACAATTCAGACAGTTGAAAAATGAAAAATACTTAAGCTTATATCTGAAATGAAATCATTGTAACTTTGATATGATGTTAATATTATTTATACACATTTCTACACTATTTAAACAACAATTATTGTCATTTAGACAGAATAACAAAATATTTGATTATCCTGGGTTTCTTAATTTTAAAATATGAAGAAGTTATGGACATTATTGTACAAGTGAAGACCCTGATAGGTTTTTCCAAGTATAAATCTGTGTATGTTTGGTTGAATTTGATTCATTACTATAAAATTAAATTGTTATATTTGTGGATTAAGTGCATAATACTGAATAGTAAGGATTATTCTTGCATCACCATGTCAGATTTTTGCTGTTTGCACATGATGAATATGTACAGTATTTGGACATAAATTAGTTCGCAAAAATGAATTTCACAATATAATCATAGTAATCCTGCAATCCTGTGATTTGTCCTCCAAATTTGGTAGATACCCAAAATTAATGAAAATCAATAAATGACACATACATGTATAACCCATGAAGTGTGGGCCTAATTTTGATATTTCTGTTAGTTTACATCCATGAATTACTTAAAAATACATTATTTATCCATTAATAAACTTCAAAATGAAGTCACTAGAATTTTACTCACATGAAAATTAGTGTATTCCATCCTAAAATAAAACACAGATTGTAATGGGATTTCTAACACATAAGAACCAAACCCTCACCTTCATGTGAATCAATTTACTTTATTAAAAATTGAAAAAACAATGAATTCTAGAGAAAAAACATGATTTACTAAGAATATATAGTGAAAATAAATTTTGCAAACTTATTTATGATGTCACTCCAAGCAGATTAAATTTTTTCTATTCTGCAAATAAAGGTATAATTATGTGCAGAGCTTGGATGAAAGAAACATGTTTGCATACTGAAATCCTGTTGAGTAATACTGCACTTTAAAAAGTGACCTCATGGAAGAACACACACATGAAAGAAAAGACAATTTATCAATTTCTTGGATTTTATTTCATTTAAGATACATGAATTTCTGCAATGAATTGCATACATGTAGTTCCACAATATTGTTACATAGTCACTGTAACTCAACAATTCATCACTGCCATCCAGTTATCCTTTTATTATAACTTTTTCCCCTTGTCTGAAAAATAAAAAACACACAACAAATACACCCAGTGTACATGTATTTCAATGACAATTTTAGATAAAGAGAATTTATTGAATTTACATGTCAGGTTTCTATTCATTTTTTTAACTTAATGTATCATCACATTTATTCCCTAATCTCATAAAACTGTTTTTCTCGATTATAACTAAACATTAAAGTAAATAGTTTTTAGGCCAACCTTTTTTACAACTATATAAAAATATAACATTGGAGCCAACTCTGCCATTTTCAGTCTTAAGGCTTAAACCCTGTAAACTGCAATAAAATATGAACATGCCTATATACTAACTAACTAAGTCAGCGTTTCATTGCACTCTAAAAATTGTATATAATTTTATTCTTCAGAGTAATTGAGAAAATCATAATCAACAATTTTTGTCTCTTTCAGTGCCTTCCACACTGATTGGATAATAAAATTACTTGATTTGAAAATAAAAAAAATAATAAAAAAACAAATTAAATTCAAATAGAAATGTAATGCAAAATTTTGATATTTTAACTTCATGAATTAAAAAAAACATTTAGGCCAACAATTTACAAACTATATAAAAAATACAACATTACAGCAAACTCTGCCATCCCGATTTTTTCACAATATACTATTTTCAATAATTCAAAATCCTGTAAACTGTAATCAAATATGAATATTCCTATGTACTAAGTTAGTGTTCCAATAATCAATTACATTTTGCACTTAGAATTGTAAATAAATTTTATTTTTCAGAGTAATTGAGAAAATCAGAAGTGTCAGTATTTGGTCTCAAAATCATTTAAATGGACGGTAAAATACTTTAACTTTAAAATATAAAAAATAATGGATCAAAATATTGATTAAAAAATTAACCCAGTACTTAAAAATTTTAATATATCAAATTCACGACTGACAATCAATAATTTTATTTTATGCAGAAACAAAATAGTTTTAAGACCTACATTTTTACAGCAAAATCTGCCATTCAGACATTGCCAGTCCTATTTCAATCTTCTGTTAATTCCTTAAAGTTTAAACCTTGTAAACTGCAATTAAATATGAATATGCCTATTTACAAAGTTAATGTCACAATAATCAAGCAAATTTTTCACTTAAAATTGTAAGAAATTCATTTTTCAGGGTAATTGAGAAAATCAGAGGTGATAATTATTCAAAATGGACGTTAAAATCCCTAAATTTTAAAATATAAAGAGAAAAAAAGAAAAATATTAATAAAAAAAAATAAACGCGTACTTCAAAATATTAATATTTCAACTTCACAAATGACAAGCAATAGGTTTATTTTATTCAAAAACAAAAAAGTTTTTTAAACATCCATGTTACAACTGATATCAATAAAAACTCATGCGGATAATTCCGCCATTTCGTCTTCGTCGTAGCTCTAAATAAATGTTCGATTAATCACTTAAAAATCGGTACATCGTAGTAAATTTCAAATCAATAAACAGAAAAAGCATATGTACTTCACAATTACTGAGTACTTTGATAAGATCAAGTGTGAAATAAGTGAACTTTGCATTTGATTTTTTCCACATTTTTGACAATATTTTTTAAAAGTAGCGTACCATATGAGGCTTATAATATGGGTGATTTTCTATCCAGATTTTTAAATAAAAATCATCGAACTTTCTGCTTTGGAATAGCTCACTTCATAATAGTTATATTCTCGCAATTAAATAATTAGCATCTCATCCAAAGTGATTCAATAATTTCAATGCTTTTAGCTCTTCAATATGGTATGGTTCTCGGCGATTGATGTAATTCGCTTCAAAACAAGCTCCTATTGCTTCAGTTAAAACTGCCTTGATTATGTAAATATTTAATTACTTCAAATCGCTAAATCGGTGTATTTGGTTACCTAGACATATAAACTTTATCACAATAACAACTGCTCACCTGTTCTGATTGTTGTATGGCTAATTGTCCTATGATTTCTGAAGTGATGCTACTCCAAGCGTAAATTGAAAATGGCGCATTTTCCCGATAAGTTGACACAGTAAGCAGGATCTCCGAGACGCTTAGTGACATCGCCTATATGCGCGTTGCTCTATATAAAACCGCCGAGTCACCAATCCCTATTAGCTTTATATATCGCTGATATATGTACATATGTTCATTTAGATAAATGATAGTGCTAGTAATTGTAGTCTGATTCATTTATTGATACTGGACATATGAAACATGTGTCTGTTTTGGTCAAGTAATTATTTCTAAAGTTTTTTATCTATCTTTTAGGTGAAGATCGATGTAATGTTCTTTTTTTAAATATCTTTCAGTAAGTTTATCATCCTGACCTCTTCTAGTGTAGCCATTGCAATGATCATTTACTGTTTTCTCTCTCTCTCTCTCTGCGTGTGTGTGTGCTAAATGTCCTCTCTTTTCCCGCATTTATTGCAAATGTTATCTCTTTATACCACGAACCCACTCTTTTGCAACAAGACACTCCTTTCCACGTCGAAAACACAGCGTATTTTTTACTTGTAACTTGTCTTTCGTTGCATTGCATTCATAAGTTTCTCTTCAGATTTGAATATATCTGCTTGATGATTCACTATTTCAGCTACTCTTGCGTTAAATCTATTTTTTTTTTTTCAATAATCTTATTCGAAGTTTTACCGATTTACACTTTTCATCTATTCGATTCCGAGTGTTAGTATAACTTCGATAGGCACAATGCTGCCATTATCAATTAAACATAAACTGATAGCATCAAATAAACAGCGAATTGTGATTGACCATTACAGTGGTTACCTTAGAACAGGTCAGGATGACAAACATGATGAATGATATTTTAGACAAGAACAAATAAGATTATAATTGTAAAATAAAAAAATGTTCAGCGATCGTACCGACTTCAAGTTTTTGTTGATGAAAATTTAGACGGTTGCCATGGGACCCAAAATGAAGATCGAACTCATGACCTCTGGTTTAGTGTTGTAAATGATTTACCTCGAATTGACGAACTATTTGACAGTCTTGGTGGGAATCGTTTCTTTTCTGTGATTGATATGGCGTGTGGGTACCACCCGTGTTGAAATTGAGGAGGGTCACAAGGAAGGTACTGCCTTTGCTGTAGGACCTGGACCCCCTAGGGTAGGGATAGCCCGGGTACTTACCAACGCCTCGTGGATAGTGCTTTGGAGAGCTTCACGTAAGAAGCTGCTATATTTACCGTGATGGAATTCGAGATAACCAAGACACGGTACTTACCAAGTTAAAGGAATATCGCCTTAAGCTTTCTTCAAGGATGTGTTCACTTTTTCATCAGTAGGTCAAGTACGTTGGGTACATAGTCTCAAAGAAAAGAATTGAATCCCGAGAATCCTTTCCAGAACGAGAAGCCTCAAGATAGCGACCACTTCTTGGGCTTCGTAGGCCACCATAAAAGGTTCATTGAAGGATTTTCCCATGAAGTCTCTAACTTCTGGTCAGCGCAGGTCCAAGCCCCGCTGGAACCTTAATTGATTTCTTGAGAACGTTTGCCAGTTTACTTGTGGAAGACCGGATGTCTCTTCCCTTCGCCATTAAAAAATGGCCGCCACCACATAACTGACAAATTGTTGGTAATGGCGTAAAACATCAATCGAAAATTTAGAATTGTTAAGTTTAGTCTGATCTTTAAATATCATTATAACGGCACATAAGAAGTCGAAGTGGAGTAATAAAGACGGGTGATCATCAGGAAACAGCAGTGAGTTTGGAAAGACGGACACTTGGCCAACAACTGATGATACCATTCATAATCCCGATTACAAAAGTCATATCTAATTGTACGCTGATGCAGTCAGTGTGGGACTTTGAGCGGTGCTATGCCGGGGACAGCAAGAGGTTAAGCGAGTGATTACTTATGAAACAGAGGACTAACCAAATCGGAGACGTGATACGCAATCAATAAGCTGAAATTCGTAGTCTTGAAGTGAAGTCTCTGTAAGTAGTTCAGCGATTATTTGGTGGGACATCATTTCACAGTACTAACGGACAATAATCCACTCACTTGCGTACATTTGAGTTACAGCGGCAATGAAATAGGAATTTTACTATTTTGATTTTGAAGAAGGGGGAAGAAAAAGAAAAATTGTAAAATACCTTCTTCGTTGCTGCTGTAACTAAGGTACAGTCCAGCGCCAAGTATGATGTCATGACACACCGATGGATGACAATTTTAGCAGCTCAAATATCTATCAGGACTACGGAATGCCGATACTGTAACCATGTCACGACATCCCGAGTGGGGAAAGGATAAAGGGGTATTATCCAATTACTGATTGGGTCTGAGGACAACAGCAATTTTGTTGGCACCCAAAGGCTCCGCGGTAGAGTGCTCGATTCGCAACCTGAGGATCGCGGGTTCGAGCCTCGGCGGGGCGAGGTGCTGTGTCACAGTAGGTATCGGCACGTTAAAGAACCCTCACTGCTCAATGACCGTAAATGCCGAGGATAGGCCAACATTTGAAACCCTTCATCGGTATTAGGTGATATCTCCATATGAGTGAAAGATTTTTGAGTGGGACGTTACACAAACAACAAACATATATATATATATATATATATATATATATATATATATATATATATATATATATATATATATATATATATATATATATATATATATATATATACAACATGAAGACGAACAACGATGCAAAAAGAGTGTCGAAACCTGACTTTATAATCCAAGTCACTCGTGCCATTAGCCTTGATGCACAGAGATGATGTAGGACATACGGACAGGTATCGAACAATCTCCCGCGTTCAAGACAGATTTACATGTTATTGAATGACTAAGCTAAGATCAAGACATGTGGTCGATGTTTTCGAAGCAGAACGCCAGAATCTAGAACAACCCAATGTCACCAAAAAGACGTACCGACCACTCGAACTGGTATACACGAGTTTCCTTTCACTGCATACAAACCAACCAAGGACACAGTTTTAATAGCAGGCTGTTAGAGGAGTTTTGTGTCATCGTGAGAACCAGTAAAATCTTGCACAACGTCATTTCACCCTCAACTTGTGACCGATTTATTTGCACCTTGCTGGACATAATGGAGACCCAGGGCGATGGAAAGAAGCAATACCGGAAGCCATAGCTTTCCTCTCCGGTACATGCGTGTATATACATGACATGTGGTCGATGTGCCAGAATCTAGAACAACCCAATGTCACCAAAAAGACGTACCGACCACTCGAACTGGTATACATGAGTTTCCTTTCACTGCATACAAACCAACCAAGGACACAGTTTTAATAGCAGGCTGTTAGAGGAGTTTTGTGTCATCGTGAGAACCAGTAAATCTTGCACAACGTCATTTCACCCTCAACTTGTGACCGATTTATTTGCACCTTGCTGGACATAATGGAGACCCAGGGCGATGGAAAGAAGCAATACCGGAAGCCATAGCTTTCCTCTCCGGTACATGCGTGTATATACACCAGACAGGAATCAACAAAACAGTCACCATGGATCCAGATGTTCGGAATAAATATATGTTTACCACTTGACCTGGCCTTCGTAGTGGCACGGAACACCAATCCATGATAACCTACATAGACAGGCTTAGAGGTTAACTCAAGTCCCCATTTGACCTGGTAGTCGCTGCGGCAACCAAAGCAAAGAGGCAACAGGAGTGTCACTTTGGCGTATGGGCAAGATGAGCAGTGTTAGGGGTTGGTGGGTCCCATGTGTTGGTGAAATTGGTACACGAGGAAAAAAGGCAATCTTACGAATAGTTGGGTGTAAGAACCATATGTTGTGTTAGAGTAACCGAAACAGGAAATCCCATTTTAAGCAGTTGGGATAGCGACAGGTGACGAGAGAAAGCATACCATCCCTAGAAATTTACTACTTTTAGTTGAGTACCTCCATTGACAACAAACCGTTTTCTGGTACCCAAGACGGAAGGTCTACAGTATAACGACAGGCTTTATGTAGTGTGTTCAAACCATCACTGGGTCGGGACCGGTTGGTTAGAGCATTCGCGCACTGAATCATAAAGTTTCTTACATATAGTCAGTGCAGGTTCGTGGAGATCCGCTAGAACTTAAGCCGATTTGTGAGAAAGTTTGCCACTTTACTTGCGGATGGCCGGTGGTATCTCCCTAGTTACAGCTGCAAAGAAGAAGGTACATGTATTTAACTATTTTGATTTTTCTGTATCCTTCAAATCAAAATAGTAAAATACCTTCTTCGCCGCAGTTGTAACTAGTATCTCCCCCAAGTACATTGCAATTGTTTCTTCTTCTTTCACCATTCAAAACTGGCCGTCACGGTATATCTGAAAGAAATGTCGAGCGTGGCGTTTTCTTGCGGAAGGTCGGTGGTCTTTATCCGGGTAACCGGGGTTTCTCCTCCACCCAAAAAACGGGACGCCATCATATGACTGAAAAATTGTTGAGTATGGCGTAAAACAAAAAAATCAAAATCAAATCAAATCGAGCGTGGCGTAAAAACAACATTCAAACAAATAAAAACAAAACCATCATTGACACGTATATACATTTTCCAGTCATGTTTTGTTACCCGACGTAAAAGAAGAAAAAGTAGTCCCAAAAGGCAAAAAAAATGAAAGCATTTTGATTGGCTAAAAATGAAATACATCGTTTTCCATTTACTTTGGTGGGATTGACTTGTATTTTCAAGCAGTGAAAAATATTAATGAAAAATACAGATTATATTAAATCAATAAATTTGATTTAAAACTGTAATAAATCATGTTCTTACTTTCTAATTTACTGGGGGCAGCGTTATATAAAGCTAGCCTTTGGCCTATATATCGCTGGTGGGGTTTTTACTAAAATGTGGCTATCCAAAAAATAAAATGTTGACCGTATACATATCTTGTGTACGAGTACCATTAAATCCTGGATCCGTTTCTATGTGTTTTACTGTAATTGATATGTTACGGAGGATTAAAACACTTGTCACTCAGTAATCAATATCTAACTGTTTAACGCAAACAAAAGACATAATAGAAAATGACTCATTACATCGTCTGCTTCCAATAGCGATATTTACACATCGTTTATATAACCATATTCTGTTATTGGTACGTACCGGGGGCTTATTATAGGAAAACTTCAAGAATCGTGGGTTTGTAGTATCTGTGAATTATTTACAATAATATTAAGTGACATTGATTTATCAATACATTTACAGTCAACAATTTTGTTACATAGCAGAATAGGTTGAAACCGTATTTTATTTATTTATCTATGTATATATTATTTAATTATAATTATCTATAATTATACCATTTATATAGTTATATATATATATATATATATATATATATATATATATATATATATATATATATATATATATATATATAAAATCATTTATATAGAACTATATGCTTTTTATTTATCTATTACATGTATTTATTTATCAATATGCTATTTATTTATCCATTTAATTATCAGTCTATTTATATAGTATTTAACTATCTATCTATCTATCTCTGAATGTCATTTATTTGTATATCTCTATCTGTTTATTCATATATATCATTTATATATCCATTTATCTATATGCTATTTATATACCTTTTTATTTATATATTATTTATCTATGTATCATTTATTTATACATTTATCTCTTTCTTTTTTTAGCTTTCTAGTTTTTAAAATATCTTGTTTATTTTATAAATGGCGTCAACGAATTTTAACAAGATTTATCGAAATTAAATTCCTGAGCCCAATTCTCCCGTAACATGTTCCGTATATAATGTACCGATTCATTTTAGTACATCCTATATCCTCCGAAAGAACATAGTGATTCCGGACCGTGGTTTTACAACGATGATGTATCTATAACATATGTACTTCCAGCAGATCTCTGGTTTATTTCATATCGCATTGTCAATGTAGAACCCTTGATGTTCAAGATTAGTACTCTGTATAGGACCCCTGGTTAGTTTATGACGGGTACTATATCTAGACTCTTGGTCACGACACACACACTACGTGTAGACCTATGTTTAGTTTATGACGGGTACTCTCTATAGGACCCTGGTTACTTCACATACTGTAGACCTCTGGTTAGTTTATGACGTATACTCTTTATAGACTTGTCATGTTGTAAATTTTTAATTTACTGGGTGGGTGTAAACACAAAATTGACAACATGACAACAGTTGTCATGTTGTAAATTTTGTATTTACACCCACCCAGTAAATTCAAAACTTACAACATGACAGACCCCTGGTTACGACACGTGCTACGTGTAGAACTATGGTTAGTTTATGACAGGTACTCTTGATAGGACCCTGATTACGACACATACTGTGAACATCGGGTTAGTTTATGACGGGTACTCTCTAGAGACCCCTGGTCTGGTACTGTAGACCTCTGATTAGTTTTTTACGGGTACTCTATAAATCCCTGATTACGACACATACTCCGTGTAGAACTCTGGTTAGTTTATTACGGGTACTCTCTATAACCGTTACGACACATACTCCCTGTAAACTTCTGGTTACGTTATGACTGGTACTCTAGATCTCTATAGGCTCCTGGTTACATTTATGACGTGTACTCGTCTCTATAAACCCCTGGTTAGTTATGACATATTCCCTGTAGACCTAGGTTATTTTACGAGAGCTACTGGTTATTAAAAGAAATTACTGTATACCTGGAAAATTTCGCTCCTGGTTATTTTCGCCCGAAAACATATTCACCCCGTCTGGAATTTACAGTACTGAAGCATCATAGTCTATAATAATATGTGTCTGTGCTTCAGGTATTTAGCCGGAAAATTTCGCTTTCATTTTATTTTCGCTTTAAAATTGGAAATGTCCAGGGATACTGTACGTATTTGTTCATAACAGGTATACCTCTGGAAATCGGAAGAAAAACCGTCATGAAAACAAAAATAACGACATCAAACGGCGATGCTGATTAAGTATAACAAATCCTTAATACACCATGTAACCTATAAGAACACTAACATCTAGCTTAGCAAAACTCTTTATCTATTAATATTATTATACGAGGTACGTGAGATCCAGCATGTTTGTATTCGTACTTTATACACTAGTATCGTGTTCAGCATAAACATTGATTCGTCATTGACATTTCGTCAAATGAAACAAATATTCTGAGAAAATGATGCCGGTTTTAAGTAGAAAATAAAATTACGTGTACATGTATTATCAAAATAGGCTACACCTCACCACAGTAGTATAAACACCTAGTAAAGTACAGTAGTTCTAAAGTTTCGTTTGTATAACCCGTGAGACCGCTTGTGGTGGTCGAGTGGTAGAGTGTTCGACTCGCATCTGAAATGTCCCAGGTTTGATTCCCGGAACCAGGTCAAACCAAAGACTTAAAGAAAATAGTTGTGAGTGTTCCTTCGCCATGCGGAGTGGAAGTCACGTGTCTTCCGGATGAGACTTATAAATAATAATAAAAACAACAACAAAAACGATCGTGTCATGGTGGGCGTGACACGTAAAAGAACAGCGTCAGTCCATAGCACAGGTCAAACTTTGTAGAACTTCACCTCAATATAAGTGAAACATTATTGACGGAATGGAAAACAACAATCCAACAAAAAATACAACCCTTGGAGAGAACAGTAAATTGTGCCTTTGTTTCGTATTAACTCTCTCTCTCTCTCTCTCTCTCTCTCTCTCTCTCTCTCTCTCTCTCTCTCTCTCTCTCTCTATATATATATATATATATATATATATATATATATGAAGATAAAGTTAAAATCTTCTAATCCGGCCAGGATTTGAACCACAAATCTTTGGCTTGCGAAGGACATATCCCATCCCTCACTGTGCCGCTCTGTGGTTACCCGGCCTCCGTAAAACATCGGAAACACCGTCCAGGACTCGGTAAATACAAAACCCAAATTTATTTCTTCACTTATATCTTACTTTCCTAAACAAAGTAAATATCTTAACTTGTTACTGATAACAATAGCCTGCAGTGGAAAATATTGATAACAACTTCATCTCCGTTAGCGTTTGAAATCAAATTCTAACACGCAATCGAACTCAAAAATATGCTTTGACGGGGCAGGAACTTCGGACATAGATCTATGTTTGTTACACTCCTGGCAACAAATCCATAATTTTACGTCATTGACTAAAAACCAGTATATACAACCTACAGGGAAAACGTGATGACTCATTCTCTTTTCCAGTATATAGTTCATATAGAAATCCGGGCTAAATCTACATAAAATATCCAGTGTGAGCAAGCAATGGCCGGAACGTTTTAATATTTGGTAATACAGGAATGAAATTCGGGGTTTATTTTAAAATGTGCCGAATGATGTCCGGATTTGAAAGAGTAACGGTGTATCAAGTTGATAAACTTGCTGGTATTAAGATTTAAGTGAATTATCATGGATAAATATTGGTTTATAAATATCACCTTGGTTCTTCGTGGAATTTAATGCATTTTGATATTTCCTAAAACAAAAAAACAAAAAAGAACTCATAGCGACATAAATCTTATGGAACTAAACGGGTTAACCAAAGATGAACACAAAACGAATCATGAAAATCCTGACCGGGTTCTACTGAAAGTCCGGATCGAGTGGTTTTAAATTTCTAATTCGATGAGAATTTCAGTATGGACTTTACGGCTGAATTAATTTCCAGCCGTTTATGAATGCATTTTTTTTTAAAACAGACTACCACAAGGTATATCTGCATTTGGATAATAAAGTGCGTTTGTGCAGTATTATAACTGCAGTATAATTTCACGCACAATGGAAACTTTATTGCATATGTGATATACAAAACGTACGAGCAGCTACTCAGTCCACAGCTGAGTACTTCGGAAGTACATTTCTTTCTGATGTAAATTTCTGACGCAACTCACGTACACTCCTAGATTTAAATGTGGTATCGCCATCGAATACTAGATATCTCCTGATCCCATTCTCCCGGATGTTTCACTGTTTCTTAAGAATTTAATAAGGAATATTGCTGTTTGTAAGTTTATAAATATTTCATTCACGGAGTGAATTCATAAATGTAAAATTTAGTGCTGGAGGCAGTATTCAAATGTCGTTGGAGATATTCATGAATGATTATAGTTTCAATTCTCACTAGAGTCTACCTTGAGCATTCAAATACTCCGATAAACCGAGATTTTCGCGTGGATATGATATATATAGAAAAAATCCCTATCTTTAAACAAAGTGAAAACCATTAAGGGTTGCATATAAAAAGAATATAAGCAAATAATGTTCATGGAAACAGACAGATGACATGGATGTGTTTAAAATGGCATCACCATATGATAATAGACATCACACGACTTGGGGATATGATGAGTATTAATTGGTATCCACGTTATATACCACGCAAAAAATGACGTAATTATCCACGTTGTGTATCGAGGGCAAACATTTAGTGGATACCTACATACACGCCAGGGATCACATTGTCCCTAATACGCATCGCGGATAAATACGTAATGTTAAGTGGTACTTAAACTGGACACCGATTATTGCGTAATGTTTTAACGTGGATACCGATTATTAAGTAATGATGAGTGGAATTTAAACTGGATAGCGATTATTACGTAATGGTTTACTTGATACACAATGTGGATACCGGTTAAACCGTAATATTTACGTGGTACATAACTTAGTGTGGATACCTATTGTTACGTAATGTTTAAGTAGATACCGATTATAACGTAATGTTTAAGTGAATACCGATTGTTACGTAATGTTTAAGAGGATACCGATTATTTCGTAATGTTTAAGTGGATACCGATTGTTACGTCATGTTGAAGTGGATACGGATTATTACGTCATGTTTAAGTGGATGCCGATTTCACGTAATGTTTAAGTGGATACCGATTATTACGTAATGTTTTATTTGGCACATAACCTGGATACCGATTTTAAATTTTTGCATGGCGTGGATACCGATTTTACGTGATGTTTTACTTGGAACATGATATGGATACCCGTTGTAACGTATTTTCTTTTACATGGTACTTAACGTGAATACCGATTTTACGTGATGTTTTATTTGGAACATCGTCGAAACCTATTATTACATAATATTTTACTTGGTACACACCGTGGATATCGATTTTTTCGTATTGAGTTATTACTCGGCACATAACGTAGGTACCGATTAATACACAATGTATTTACTTTGTAATTTAGATACCAGTTATTATGTAGTGTTTTGGTACAGAATGCGGATACCGACTATTACGTAAGTTTTTACGTGATACAAATCTTGAATATCGATTATTATATACTTTTTACGTCATACAAAACTTGATACCGATTATTACGTATTTTTATTTTTACGTGAGACAAAGCGTAGAAACCGATTATTTCGTAATATTTTTTCTTTGTAGACCAACTTGGATAATATATATTGTTTGTACATAGTAAGGATAACATGTGACTGATTGACCTGATACACAAAATGGATATTACGTAATGTTTGTCTTTGATACACAGCGTGGAAAAAATAATTCTGTTTGGTTCACAGTTTTGATGATACTCAAAGTGTTGTTTTGAGCAAAGAATGTTGACAAATGCACAAGGTGGATACTACTAATTTTTCCTTTGGACACGTGGATAATTACGTAAGTGGAGGGTATTATAATTATGCTTCTTTTAAGGTGCATTAGCCGTTGTTTTTTTTTTTCAAAAAATATCTGTCCTTTTTTTACTACTGAAATTGATATACAGTAACAAAACGTGATATACATAGGCATAATTATAATCCTATATCAGTATTTGTGAACAATGCTTAAACTATTTCTATATGAATATCACACTGGACCTGACCTTATCTTCACAAAATATATAGAACTTTATTATGCCTCTATATAGCTCTTATTTGTTATTTTTCATCATTTACAAGTAGTAAAAGTAGAAAAAATCGAAATAAATTGTTTTGGTAAACACAGCTACTGCCCTTTTAATTACGGTATGCATGTATATGCATATGCATACTATGAATCATTAATGTATGCGTGCATTAGCGGATCCTGGAGGGGTACGGGATAGCAAAACCTTTTGAATTTGATGTTTTTTAAGATGAAATAAACTGTAGGGGAAACTTTTTTTAAATCAACATGAGATTAAATTAGAAACTATCCTCCGAGATTTTCTTTTTTCTTTTGCGTCTAAAATAATCCTTAAATTAGAAACATTCCTCCGAGATTTTCTTTTTTCTTTTGCATCTAAAATAATCCAATAATATTTCAAATATGTCGAAGAAGGCATGTATATCAAATAATATGGTCATAATACCCCTCCATCCTTCCTTTGAAAAAAAAAATCTGGATACGTCACTGGTATTCGTGTATGTCACGTGTGTTTCTATAAATCCGTAATTCAGTGGAGGATCCAGAGGGGGGAAGGATGGTTTTAGTTTGTGGAATTCAGAGTTAATTTTTTTTGTCCCCTCATGCATTTTCGATAAAAAGTCGGAAAATTCATAACACCCAATAGATATCCTAGACGTCCGCCCCTACAACTTTAAATCCAGTACGCCCTTGTGAAGTATGCAATCATTTGTTATCAGCTCAAATATCCCCGCTTTGACATTTTTTCTAGATCCGCCACTGGTTATTACGTTTGTTGTTTTGTTTTTATTTCAGCTTTTAAAACACGAGATTTAAGCTGTATTGTTGACTTTTAACATCCTGTAGTAAACCGGGAAGTCATTATTAAATGTGATATACGACATTACAATGATTCCATTGTCATCTATATCTACATCCGCCTTTCACAGTTTCTCTATCGTTTTGTCGAGCCGGCCTGGCTCAATATGTAGCGCGCTCGACTCTTGATCGTGAGGTCGTGAGTTCGAGTCCAGCCGGCGGCAGGTTGGTTTCCTGTCCTTTGGATCGAGACAGTCAAAACCGAGGTTCCCGTGTCACAGTAGGTCTCGGCACGTTAAAGAACTCTCACTGCTCAATGGCGTAAGTGCCGAGCATAGGTCAAAATCTGAAGCCCTTCACCGGCATTTGGTGACGTCTCCATATGAGTGAAAGATTCTTGAGTGGGACGTTGAACAAACAAAACTTTCGTTTTGTCAATATCGTGAAATATCAGACTCTAACAAATTTGTCTCTACTAGTTATTACAGTTGTCAATTAAGATTGTTAGTTCAGTCCCCATGCCCCTGCTAGGTTCGAACTCTCGACCTACGGCCCAATCGCCTGGCCCCCATGCTGGACGCCGTAACCACTTGGCCATCTACGCATTCACAAACATGAATGATTCATAGCGGTGAGTGATATTCCGAACATGAGAACTTGGTCATGGAGCTAGAGATGAATCTCTATGACCGAGATATTTGTTTGTTTGCTTGGTTTGTTTAAATTGTGTTTTCTGCCACTCAACAACTTTTGAGTTATATAATGGCGGTCAGTTTTAATGGAGGAGGATAGAAACAAGTCAGGATGTACCCGGAAAGAGACCACTGTCCTTTCTCCGAAAGTGCACAGGACAAAAGTATTCGCACGTTATCATTTTACTATACATTTCATTTAAAACCACATTTTGTCGAAAAAATATTGTGAAGCCATTTCTTATCACATTCCAATAGAATTTTCACCATTAAACAGAGAATGTTTCCAAGCTTCATTGCTTATTTGGATATAATTGTTTAATTTATAATTTCAAAGATTCAACAATTTATCGTAATAATTATTACAATAGTGAACGTTATTACATTAGTGGTTGTAACAACCCATATAGGTAGTTGTCATCACAGAATTAAATGTTTCTGTTTGAATAAATAAATCTTTTAATTTCTTCTTTAGTAATTGAAAATCAAAATATATAATAAAACTGGGTTTAATTCTTTGTTTAACGGTGAAAATTCTATTGAAATCCGATAAGAAATGGCTTCATAATATTTTTAATGTGGTTTTATATGAAATATATAGTAAAAAATGATAGCGGGCGAATACTTTTTTCCCAATATATGTACATTTCGAAAACGCAGTAACAAGTCCTGCCTTGTCGGAAAATTACTTTATTTTTCATGTATGTGAACTTCCATTCTCGAATTTATTAATTTCATCTAAAAATAAATACTAAATTGCATTAATAGAAAGTCATTTCTAAATCAATAGTGACAAAGCTAATACCATAAAAGTCAAAATGTCTAACAGATTTTGTGTTTTAATGATAATGTACAAAATTTCTGATTAATATTTAGCGATTTTTACAGAAAATTAATTTTATGTCACAATTCTTTACTTATGCGTATCAGAAAGAGATATTATATATAGGAGCTTATACCAGATTAAAACAAATATCGCGAGAAAACAAACTAATATTTTGTCGCCTGCAAGATATACGTTTTTATCTGGTGAAAAATTATCTCGAGTAAACGAGAACTAATATTTCGTTTTCTTGAGATAATTCTTCCAACCATGTAGTAAAGAGAAATTGTGTGTCCTAACTACATGTAATACCACCATAGTTTTGGAAAGTATTTAATTTGGTTATCTATATTGTTCAGTTACGAGTCTGTATAGTTTAAAATAAAAAGAAAAATAATGAATTTTTACTCAGAACACGACCATCGGAGAAAGATTACATTTGAAACACGACATGCAAATTTTATAGACTACACCTTGTGTGATAAGCCTCAGTTGTTCGTGGTAGCTAGACCAACGTCGGACTTACTTTCCTGCGAAGGCGTGTAAAATATGACCCATTGCTTGTCAGTACCATTTTAATATAATCTACCATACGGACACTAAGTATCAAAGGTTATAACCTCTCCAGCTGACTGAACAGTATTTGCCTTCTTTACCGGGATGAGCCAGGGTGATCTCATTGTTTGGACTGGTTTTAGATTCTGGGATGAAATTATGTACACACGTGTTATCAATAATCACATTCCTCACCAGAAACTTGTTAGGATATTGTTTTTAAAAGGTTCGGATTAGCACCCGACACATCCAGTCGCGTGTGGTGATGACCAGCTTGTCGGGATTCTGGATATCCAACGGGACGATAGTTTCCTTATAGATCTCAAGGGTCAAATTTAACTGAAGGTTGTAAATTGTCCCGTAGACGTAACTCGAGTTACGATTTTATTTACATGTGGGTAATGTCAGTTTCACAATCGGTCGTAAACATATGCTTACTCATTAAGCTACACTAAATTACGTGTGAAGTTAATAGTAGTTTAGAGCAGACGTAAGGTTAGAGGTAAGAAGAAAGATGGTGACGACCTTTAGTGAAACAGACCACTGGCCCCTGCAGATTTTCAACAAGATGAAATGAACCTTGAGATATCCCCATAACACTACAGCCATGTGACCCATAGCCATATCACGGACTTTAAAGGGGCACTGGTTAGCTGTAATATTTTTCGATAGATTTTCTTTCCCTTTTTTTTACTCCTTAGATTGATGTACAATAACAAAAGAGATATACACAGGCCTAAAATTTATTAAATTCCTATATATTTTGTAAAAATTGCCTGAGAAACCCAGTTTGGTAATTGTCTGATTGCATACGACACTGGACTTGACCTTACTTTCACAAAATATATGGGAATATTATATTATTTATGCCTGTATATATTTATTATTTGTACATGAAGTTCTCGATTTTGGGGTGCAAGGACCGGCAATTCATAAAAAGGTGAAAACAAAATAATACGCTAAATACTTCCGCGGACCTTTATAAATGGACATCCCAATTTAACTGTATACATCAGCACCAAAAGTCCTCGGCGCTTTTGTGGAAATATATGTATCATGTTCCCATATGAAGTCGCTATTTAGCAGGGCGAAATAATTCGTCCCGCTAATTATCGTCTTTTCGCAGCGACAACCCGCTAATTATCGTCCTTCCGCCCCGCTGTTGACCGCTAAATCAACGAACATAATTATATAAATATTACATTCATGAGAGGATGATATTGCATATTTTCACCCCGAGGAAGCATTGATGAGCGAGTGTCATATTTGTTTGCTTTAACATATTACCATAGATATTTTACATCTAAACTATTATCCAGCAAACTAAAAATACAAAACAATTAGCCTACAAACGTTTTGGCTACTACGAAAAGCTCTCATTGTTGGCGCATGTGACATTTTTTTTGGAATGTCACCCTGTCTAACTGGGACGAACCGTACACGCAGAACGTTGGCGCATGTGATAGTTTTGGAAGGTCACCCTGGCTTCTTTATCTTTGTTAACTGAGCGGGTGAAATTGAAAATTTTCACATTTCTCTCAACCAATCAGATTTTAACAGAAGGTATAATAAACATATATATTTACTTCTTGAAAGAAACAAGATGTGTTTGTGAAACATTGATGCCCCCGAATGGCAGCAAAAAAAACAAAACAAAACATAAAGCTAAATTTCTGTGCCGGTAAATCTAGTGTTAGGTCCTTGAACCTAATGTCCGGACTTTTGGATCAATGATTAGAAAATTTCCTTGGCAATTAATTTTTTGAAATACTCTCCTGGCTATACTGGACGGTAACTTCAGTTTTGTTTTGTTACAATCAAAAGGATTTGGAAAAAAACACATTTAAGTACTTAAGTATATCCGTTTCCTTTGATACACATCAATATTAAATAAATAGATAACCTTGGTTGTTGATTAGCAGCAGCAAATAAAGTAGATATGATATATATATAAATATAATTGGGGCGGCCATCTTGGATAAGGAGCCAATGGGAGCCTTCGTTACAAAAGGTTGGGGTCACGAGAGATCACGAGAGGTCACGTGAGTTCACGAGAAGTCAACGCAAAAACACAAACGTTTAATGTTGAATATACACGGATAAGTAGTGTGTAGTCACTACACTATATTTTAAACTCACCGGTACAGAATAACACAAACACAAACCCTGCATACCTTTAGTTAAGGTTTCTTTTCGAATAAGTTGAGTGGCCCTTAAAAGGGCCGGTGATTGCTCCGAAAAGCTGAATAAGAGACTCTAATATCTGTCGAGTAGACGTCGCCAACGACGAACTTCTCTTTCTTTTTCTATTCTTATTCTAGTCGATTAATCTCGGCCTTATGTTGTCGAAGATTTGTGATGTAGTATTATATTAGATGAAACACGAATACGATTACTACAGTTATATATTATACAATGATAACAATAGATAGATGATACGAATACATTGACAGGGGGTTTATGTTGTGGTATGATAAAATTCGACAATATACAAACAGGGCTTTTTTTGGCTATAGTATAATAATAGTAGATTACACACTAACAGGAGTTTTGTGTTTAGGTGTGATTACAATAGATAAAATACAAATATATTGGCAGGTGTTTTATGTAAAAAAATCTTTGAAAATCATCTTCTCCAGAGCCAGTGCAAATATCGAAAAACTAATGACATCTTAGTGTATAAGAAGGACGTGTTTTCAAGTTTGTTCTGTTCGTTGAAATCGGATAATGATTTTTTAATAATATATCATGGCTTCTTTAAATTCTCTAGTTTTCGGACTAGTGAGCTTTTGGACCGATGGACCTGGCTTCGGACTAGAAGACCTTCGGACAAGTGGACGGTCACTATCAAATAAATGTAAAGGTTTATATACGTGTGTGTGTGTGCGTGTGTGTGTGCGTGTGTGTGTGTAGGTGTGTGCGCGTTTACAATGTATATTCATACTAATAATTCATAATTTTGTAAATACAGTTTATTTACAAGTACCTACGTCAAATACCTTACTGATATGGGCAATATATAAATATTATTGTATATCAGGGGACGATCATTTGATTCTGTTGGGGTGGGGGCTTCCAGATTTTGGAATCGCTTCGCTTGCCATATTTCGTTCTTCAATTTTTTTCGGCTCGCCACGTTGACAATTTTTTTTATTAGAATCTAACATAATTTATAAAGACATTAAACATGACTGAGAACAAAAGTTTTGTTGAAGACATGATACAATGACTGTCTCCATCCATTTGTGTGTGTCTGGGTACTGATCAAATACCAGAATTTGAATTTTGAATAGTGTTTAACGCTACACTCAACATTTTTTTCAGTTATGTGATGGCGGACATTTTCATTGGTGGAGGCTAGAGTCCGGTTACAATGTACCCGTGAAAAGACCACCGGCATACCACAAGTTAACTGGCAAACTTTCTTAGTTTTCCGTAGCGGTGCTCGAACCTGCACTGACCGGAAGTAAGAAAGTTCATGGTTCAAATGCAATGCTGTTAACACTCGTCCACGGAGGCCCTTTAAATAAAAATTATTGAAATATGATAGTGTGTTACCTTCCTAAGGCCAGTAAAGGTTTCTAATCACAACCTTGCCTCACAATAATCCAATGTGCAATGAGCTTTGTATTCTATAACACTTTTGAATAGTATATACTTATGTTACCCCATTACCCCCCTCTGAAAAATTTCTAGATCCGCCACCGCAATATATTGCAA
The DNA here is from genome assembly GCA_030159075.1 of Atrina japonica. Classification (NCBI taxonomy): domain Eukaryota; kingdom Metazoa; phylum Mollusca; class Bivalvia; order Pterioida; family Pinnidae; genus Atrina; species Atrina japonica. Next base: position 1,701,331 of record BROG01000004.1, read on the forward strand.
TTCTGACCACATGGCAATGACGAAAAATAAATTAATAAAATAAATAATCTGTCTCTGGTCTGCTTGGAAACAAATATTCTGTCCTGCGACGGCATGAAAATAAATGATCTGGCTCTGGTCTGCTTTAAAACAAATATTCTGTCCTGCGACGGCATAAAAATAAATAACCTGACTCGACAGAATATACCAGGCCCCTACCCCTCAGAATAAAATGGCCGTCCCCTTAGTCCAGCACACTAAAATTAACTTTCTGTATAAATGGGCGAAACTTTTTAAGATGATGTCATTTTTCATCAGATCTATAAATAGAGTCAGGGATTTCCCATTATTAGTTTATCGGTTTATCCACTAATTCATAGCTAGCATCACTCATGATACAAGAGCCGGTAAGTACTGTACCAAATTATTTCACTGTCTATTTCTGATTTATACACATATACATATACAATTAGACATTTAAAATCTATTTTATGACAATATGTTAACTTAGATACAATGTATTTAGAAATGACTTATATCAGTTACTATTAATATCGTTTATCGCCAACTGTCAATATGTTTTGATGTAATGTTGCAGGATAATTAGAAGAATTGGAAAACACGTGCTCGGAATGCACGAGATTTGAAAATCTTGGAAGCAGGGAGATACATATTACTGCGATGAGCATTAATCATATTAAAAGTTTATGTGATAAAATTCGCTGGAATTGGAAAACACGTGCTCGGAATGCACGAGATTTGAAAATCTTGGAAGCAGGGAGATACATATTACTGCGATGAGCATTAATTATATTAAAAGTTTATGTGATAAAATTCGCTGGAATACAGAATTTATGAATATGTGATATGTGTGTATTAATTTCGACTATTAAAGGAATATTTTCAAGTTTGAAATTTTGGATTTAGTGTGAAGCATTTTGACAAGAATGAAAAATCGATGTTTGGAAAAGTGGTACGTATTCTACACTCAGTTCCTATAAATTAATATGAAAAAAAATATTTTGGAGATATTCTAATTCTTATGATATACATGTATAATGTTATGATAATAATTTAACTCTGTCGATGCAATTGAAATACATAATGAATATTGATTCAAAGAAATCTTTTTTATTAATTATGATATGTAAACTGTGATTATGGAAAATGTGTGGACATCATAGGTATTGCGTAAGATTTAAATATATACATCTTCCGTGGTATAACGTGTCCAAACTTGTTTCCATCATATTTCCTCGTATTCCACAAGTTTGATCCTGGTTTCATCTAGTTACAGCTGCAACAAAGAAGGTGTTATACTATTTTGATTTTCTGTCTTCTTATACAGAAAAATCAAAATAGTAAAATACCTTCTTCCTTGCAGCTGTGACTACATTTGATCTAGTCTATACTTTTAACAACTCCCATAATTTTATCTAATTTATTTTGTTTCCTCAAAGTTATTTCAAAACAGAATGCAAGTTCATAAAAGCATCAATTTCTAACTTTAATTTAAACCACAGCCAGGTGCATCTGGGCTTCCCATGTTGTTAAATTGTTCTAAAAAATCTGACCCCAAAAAAAAAAGAAAAAAGAAAAAAATCACATGCAAAACAAATATTCATTCTGGTCAGATAAACCTATATTGACAGTAATATTTTTTATATTTATTTATTTTATAGAACAAATATTCATTCTTTCAGTTAAAACTACATGTATATTGAGTGTTATTCTTTATATATTTATATAAATGTATATTGACATTTCATCAGATAAAAACAACAAAATTGATACTAATCACAGTAATAAGCAAAATATACATAAGCTATAAATGACTTGGACAAGCTACATATAAATTAACTTAATATTTTTCAGTAAAATACAATTATAGACAATATGAGATGCATGCCACAACTTGTCCCACACTTTCCTTCCTCCCCCAATATATATATATTTTTTTCAAAATCTTAACAAGATAATGAAAAAATAAAGTATGATATACAATCATACAATGTAATATTTTCAATATGGTTCTTTACAAGTGAAAAGATTACAGTTAGTTTAAGTTTAATCTTGGTGCATTTATATAACTATAATGTGGTTTTTTTGTGCTGTTATGGTTTTGGGTCTCTCTCTCTCTCTCTCTCTCTCTCTCTCTCTCTCTCTCTCTCTCTCTCTCTCTCTCTCTCTCTCTCTCTCTGTTTGGTATTTGATCAATCAGACATATGAAATCCTCGTCTCCCTAGTAAGGTGGAGTTGTAGGTGCTGATGTTAAAATCCTGGCCAAATACCATAATAAAATATTTTTAAAAAAATAAAAGATAAATAAAATGACCATAGAGAAGGCCAGACATACATTGATAAAACGCCAGACTCCTGAGTTTGTATCAGCGGGTTGAGTAAGTTTCAAGTGTGGGCGTCAAAGAAGAATTAGGGAAACCCCCAGGTGATGTCCTATCGCCTGGTTATGTAATTCCAAGAAAATCTGTAAGTTGCATCAGATTAGATAGTATGATTATTTTTTTTAACCTACCAGGAAATTGTTGGAAAATTAAGAATTGTATATATATTATATGTTTAAAGTATGTAGCATTGAATACATGTTGGTTTGTGTCATTGGATATTTACAAAACTTCTTACAGCAATTAAACTAAAGTTAAAATTAAAAAGTAGAATAAAATTTTTAAAAATCGGTACAATAAATAATAATTAATAAATATAATTCTATTCTGTATTTCTTATTAAATGTAGATAATATATTGTCAGTGAAAAAACGAAATTGTCAAAATTATCTTGTACTTGTATGCCTGCAGAGTACAATGTATATAAAAACATAACACTTCATTTGCCGATCTTCCTTAATTTTAGTAATCGCTGAATGGAGTACATGTTTACTGTAACTTTTATGATAATCATTATGTTATGATATATTAGCAGGTTTAGGTTTCCAAGTTGGTGCAAACTTGTTCTAGGCCAGTCTTTGAATATAAAACCTGTATTGGCTGTAAATATGTAAGTGGTATATTATCGTCTCTTTGGTGATGCACGTGCATTATCACGCATTAATTTAGGCCGATTTTAATTTATCCAAATTTACCAGAAAATAACTTGAAATGAAGTAGAATTTCGGCCTAGCTTTAATTGTTTTATATATATATATATATATATATATATATATATATATATATATATATATATATATATATATATAATTCATTCGGTGGTAAAAAGTAAAATCGCTGTAACATAGTTTTAAACCTTGTATTTGCTACGCTTGAAATGTTTTAGTGGTTTTACATGTTGTATATCTCTCTGCCATTAACTTGGCCTATTGAGAGTGATTTAATAAAATCTTGAAACAAACCAAAAAACAAAAAAAATAAAAAAACAAAAAAACACTTAAAATCGGGGCAGAAAGTTCGGGTAGGTTCATACCTCATGGTATGTATTTTTCAAAATGGTAGTGACTGTTCTTCGCCAAGTGATGGCGCAGTCAGTCCGTAGCACATATCATAAATTGCGACACTTCACCTACATTTGGTGACATCTCCATATAAGTGAAAAATTCTTAGTGCTATATAAGACAATAAAAGAAAAATGATTATATTGACGATGTATTAAATAAGAGATGTTTGCATTAATAAATAAATTTCATGTGTTTTCTTTTTAATTAACAAGTGGATTTGTGATTTGGACAAGTTAATTTTGGATAATCTTTATTGTAGAGCCCAGAATGTTGTAAATTTTGAATTTATTGGGTCGGTGACGTCGGTGTACTTAACATGATAATTGAAATGCTGCCCGAGAGCTAAGCTGTTCAAAGTTCGATAACTCTAGGAAATATTATCAATATGTAAGTCATAATCGAGATATGCAACATACGGGATTCGATTAAAAAACAAAACAAACAAAAACACAAAAAACACACACACACACACACCCCAAAAAAACCCACCAAAACAGACATTGGAAAATAAATATCGTTTTTAATGGATCCAAAAATATAGCAAACGGGCAAACGCACATATCGGAAATAAACCGACAAATATATAAAAAAAAACAATATTATATTTGACGATTTTTATATTCAGCCGGCAAACATGTTTAGCCTTGGTTGGCTTATATAACTACCTCAAAACGGTTTGAAAATGAAAAAAAAAAATACGAGAGACCATTAATAGTTATAGTTCCAAGCCCGATATAGTTCTCCGAAACAGATGTTGCATATCAAAGATTTGTTAAGTTACTGCGCATGCCTACCAGTAGTGGTGGATCTAGGTTTTGGATTTATTGGGAAGGAGGGATCCTAGCATCTCGAGACTGTTAGGTTCTCAGTGGGTCCAGGGAGGGACATAGCCTAAGGATTACAGAAATCCACTTCAAATCATCGTACTTGAGATCATGGTATTACGTTGAATGATCAGTCAGTTATCACCGTGAACTATAAAGACTGAACCCGGAGGTCAAGGGTGTCTACGTTAATTCAAGTTTGTCACATAGACTATTAAAGTTAAGTCGCTTTCTTTCTTTTTCCTTTCTATTCCCCTTTCTCCTTCCTTTAATTTCCCTCTTTTTAGGGGAGGATGAGAACGTACCCTCGCCCCCTCTAAATCCGCCTCTGTTAACGGTATTATATATATATATATATATATATATATATATATATATATATATATATATATATATATATATATATATATATATATATATATATATATATTGGGCATTCGAACTTTTAACCCTTCGGACTATCAGACCTTCGTAACATTTGGCCTTCCAACCAGTGGACCTTTAAACCTTAGATCTATCAGAACTATTGATGCGTTGAATTTTGGGATCTTCGGAGTATGGAACCTCTGGTATATTTGTATACAGAACTTTCAGTCTGTCGGACCTTCCGACTATCGGGCCTTCAAACTATCGGACCCTCAGACTATCGGACCACCTGAATACTGGGCGGACACCATATCCAAAGATCCTTGATAACTAAACTCTGGGGTGTATCGTGTACAATGCCTGTCAATCATTTCGTACATGGATTTATGATTGATTTTTGTTTCTAGTTAGTTTACAAGCAAAAACCTTTCTCTATATTCGTTGTATCAAATCGCGATATTAGGTACAATTTAATTTACGCGTTCCCCAGTAGATTTAGTGATTAACAGGGGCAGATTCAGATTTTTTTTCAAAGGGAGTTCAGAGTTCTTCTACAGAATTCTTTCTGTAAAAAAATTGCAACTCATGGGGTATTTTCTACCTTTTCAAATGTGTCAAACGGATAGAGCATCCCCCGACATCAAAGTGAGTTCAGCGGACTTAACCGATTCAAAAGAGGGCAATGCTGATGAGGCCACGTATGTTGGAGGGTCGTCGTGGCTCCGCGTTAGAGTGCTCGATTTGCAACCGGATGGTTGCGGGTTCGAGCCTCGGTGTAGGCGGTTGGTTTTTCCTGTCCTTCGGAGATGGTAAAAACCGAGGTCCCGTGGCAAAGTATGTGTCGGCACGTTAAAGAACCCTCACTGCTCAGTAGCCGTAAGTGCCGAACATGCCTTTTACCGGCATTTGGTGACGTCTCCATAACAACAACAAGCCATGTATATTGTAGGTATACTACGTTGAACTGGGACACAATTGCCACAAGCGTATGCGCTACAATAATGCATGGAATCAGAACAAGGCAAAAATTTTTACCTACGCACTCCTATTTTTGGACAACCCACTAATTATCGTCTTTTCGCCTTCCGGAACGGATAATCTACCAATGTGTATTGTACAGTTTATATCTAATGCATATTATTGTAGCTGATTGAAAAACCTATCAGAGTTGTGTCAAAGCAAAAAGAAAATACGTACCCCTGCATCGGCGTGTCATATCAAATGACATTTCTTACAATACATTAAGAAGTACTATTGGCATAGACCTTCTATGTTCAAATTAATACAGCTGTTATCTGTTCACAATAAGAAGCAATTGTGTAATTTAGCAATCTTTTTGAAAAAAGCTTTGGGGTGAAAGGTCGAGGCAAAATTAGTGTTCAGCCTCCAACTTACTTACACTCCACTTACAGTATTTAAATATGATTGTAAATATGATTTTAATATTTGTGTTTACATTATATTGTATATGTATTTATGCTGATAAGCCGGATGGCTTAAAGCTTAATAAACTATCAAACTTACAAACTGTACACTACGCACGAGTAGACTATCCATACCGGAAGGCGAAAAGACGATCAATAGCGGGGCGAAAAATATATAATTAGTGGGTTGTCGTTGCGAAAAAACGAAAATTAGCGGCGAGAAAAGACGAGAATGAGCGGGTTGTCGCAGCGAAAAGACCATTTTAAGCGGGGTGAATTACTTCGCCCCGTTAAATAGCGACTTCATGTTTTTGTTATTTCGCGGTGGATAGTTTCGTATTTTCATTATGTTGCTGCGAGAAGACGATAATTAGCAGGGCGAAAGACGTTAACGAACGAAGTGGCAGTAATCAGCCACCATAGAAATTTCTGAAGGGTCATAGTATCGTAGCGTATAGCTGTACATTTGAAATAAACCAGGATGGTAATTCCATCCAGTAAATTCAAAATTTAGTTATATATATGGTGAATATACTTCCTGGTTTCAGCTTTAAAGCGCGGATGCTCCAACCACTGGGTATTGACATCCGTCATTTTGCGTCAACTCGACAACAGTCTTTGTTAAGCATTTCTATTCTCGGTTTCTAACTAGGATCACCCATAACAATAGTAGGGTGGAATCCTGTGAATCCTTTCTTGACCTGGAAGGGTTTGAATTAATTTTAGGTATAGCATGACGACATTAAAATCATACTGGTATCATGTTCCCATTTTTGGATTTACCTGGCAGGGGTTTTATCAAAAAGTGGTAAAACCTCTGGTAAATCAAAACTATGATACTGGTAAGAGTAATCATTAAGATTTGTCACCGACTATCCAGTGAGGAATAAAAGGTTTTTCCCGTGAAAAATGCCATAACCGAAAAATGACTGTGGAATCATCCGTATGATAATCAAAAGATTACTCCGCCCCGCAAACGGGAATACAACGGTTTTATACAAGAGGAGAGAACTCTCAAACAAAAGTTTGCGATGTCGTTTACTTGTTGCATAAAGATTCGCAGAATATGTTTAGTCGTTTTGTAGGGGCCTCCGCCCAATGAATACGTCGTTATTCCGGGTGACTAGTTTGCACTAGTATTATCAATATAATTGCGGGAGAATGCGTTACAGCTTGTAAACAATATTTAAGAAAATTAATAAGAAATAGATTTTAAAACAAGCCAATTTTTGAAAACCAGACATTCTTCGGCCTTAATTACAAGCTCACCGACAAGAATACACCCGTTCTTTACAAAATGAAATACAAGTATCTTGTTTAAATTGGCACTGGCACTGCGTAATTTGTTCCTAGCCTGGAGTGCACCAAAACCTGTCAGTAAAAACAATAATAACCACATCAGTAATAAGACAAAACTTGTTTTTTGTCACTTTTCGTGTTGTAAACTACAAGTAAAAATCTGAATTATAGTATAGCCCGAGGCATTACGAATTATCAATCTGTATGTACTGTAGTCAAATTACCCGGAACCCTTAGGTCAACTTCTTGTTTTAGATACTAACTTTTTATCAGATGTGTAATTTTAAAATCTTTACAATTGTTGTATAAATTTATGAAAATAAATGTCCTAACATGAAAATAGATTGAGCCGGTGATCCTTTATCTTGAAGAGGAAGGAATTAACATTTCAACAATGTTTCGCCTGACTTCTCGGTGAGACCTGGAGGGTATTAGAAAACAAAACGACCGGGTTGTTGCGCAGAAATCTGAAACGTTAAAAATAAAAAACAAAACTACAAATAAGTAAACAAAATACAAACCGAAAAGAAAAGAGTGAAACGACAAAAAAAGGCGAAATATAACAACAACATAAAATAAGTAAATCAGGTTTAGAAACGTTTATATCGTCAAAATGAAAAAAAAAAGTTGAGTAATGATTAAATTTGGCGACTCAGGTCTTGATTTGATCAACGTTACAATGCATTTCAGGGAGATAACTCGTATATTCTTATGAATACATGCATGCACAAAATTATAATTCCGGTATAAAACTACTTGTAAATGCTAAACGTGATCGTGAACTCTAGCAATTGTGATTCATTGTAACACGGCTGTCAATTTTGATATTTTATTGACTGTATTTTCCGTTGTTCGGCAATGAATTACGATAGTTCTGAACATTTCATCTCTGGAATATAGTATAAATGAAAAAAATACAGCAAGATTCGCTGTTCCGTCAGTAAGGATTATTTAACAGTCAATCCCCCTAATGTTTGGATAAAAAATCATTATAAATCAAAGGGATAAGAGAGTATTTGGGTTTCCCAAATTGTATTTCGTGTTTATAGATTTATTTTAGCATGGAACTAATCAACTGGTAGTTGTGCCCATCTTGTTTCTGTTTGCGAAATACAAGTTGTCTCCCTTTGACCAGCCGTAAACCATTTCATTTTCAAATTTTATAAAATCAGCTTAAATCTGAGCGGGGTTTGAACCCGTGTTGATTATAAGTGAGAGACGTCTGGTACTGATTAGAAGTTAGAGACTCTGTGCTGATTAGAAGTGAGAGACTTCATGTGTTCATTTATCTACACTGGTTGTTTTGAGATTTTATTTTTGTTCATCATTAGCATTTTATTTTTCAATATATAAACAAAAATAAATGCACACCCACCATGTGTATATGTAAATTATTCACATCATCCATTATCTATATGACGTATGTACTTTATGAATTTCACGTTTTTCTCGTTATCAAGTTCGTTATCAGAAAAAGACTAAATGCAAGCTCCAAGTCCAAGGTAATGTTATGATAATTAAGCCCGGCCTAATTAGGTTTACGAGATATCACATCGATGGAGTCGAGCCCAGCAGGGGAAGACGATCACATTGCAATTTAAACCCACTGTAACTGTGAGGAACAAAAACAGATACACTCCAGGAGGGATACCGTTAATTGATTACGAGAATATTATGACATGTAGATAATTGCTACTAATCAACGATAAAAATGATCACATTTTCATGTTTACAAAATACTGTAACTCTGCATAATTATCATGCTTTGTGCGTGTAGGAGACATTTCTTTTCATTGTTTGAAAGATTTTGTTCAATTGAGAGTTAGCTGTCAACAGTACATCCGTACCCGTAAAATGTTTTGTGACCAGTACTCAACATTACTCACAGTCACGTGTACACAACCCCTACGCGTATCTCCACGTGCGCAGTTTTTCTGTTGTAAACAAATGAGAAACTGACACTTGTGATCAACAATCATTGTTAGTGTATATACGTTTTCATGTTTCAAACTATGAATATACAAGATTACAGATGATATGAAATAAAATCATGAAATACTGAGTAACTGTGATCAGCGATATATAAAGCTAATTAGCTTTATATATCGCAGCCGTGATACACGGTATTGTTGCTATCTTAAAACAAATTAATATTGCAAATTACACTAATGAAGTACCATTGAGCTTGTCTGGAAAAATGGACTGACGTGTGTTGATACAATTTAGTTTTCTGATTGACTTTTGGTCTATGAACAATAAAATACATGATCAACCGATTCCGTAAACGTTATTTCGCAAACTAGATGAATCAACCATAACTGCGCACGCAGAGAGAGAGAATTCCACGGTTTTGTTCAGCTGAAACTTTTACTATTGTTCTTTTAATTTCTATTAAAACTGAATGTATAAAACATTTGAATATATATTTTACAGTATACATGAAAGAAAATATAATTGATAACACAATAAAATATATTTTAACACAAAATTTCGAACAGAAATACCTCGTATAAAATTATATGAGTCGATCTGTCAATGTGACGTAATTTAAATTACTAATTTAATCATATTCACTTGTATCTTATATATATTTCAAAACAGTAAACAACAAAGGATCTCCTAGTGCTTATATATATATATATGGATCGGTACATAAAAAATAAAGAGTTGTCTCCTCTTTGACCATCAACTGCATCGCAACATAACAGGACAAAACAAAATGGAAAATAAGTTTGATAAACACATGTATACAGTGTCTCTATATTGCTTTCTTCAATCATTGGAAACAAATGCAAAATGTAGATAAGATAATATAGTAGGCTTTAAAACTGAAAGCGCCAAAATACATTTGTAATATATTGCGTGTATACATACAGATCTCTAGTAATCGTAATGAGAAAAAAAATGTAGAGTTACTTCCTCTTTGACCACAAAACGACTTTTCATTCAGTTTAAACATATTTTTATTTTATTTCATTTCTGTATGACTGGCTATTTGCTGATCTAATTAACTTTCGTTGTGGCTTTATCGTGAATTTTATTGGCGCTATGGAATATATTGTGTATACAAAAACATTTAGTAGACGTTTACTGATTAGGAAAAAATTAAGTCATTTTGACTTTCATTACAGATTTTATTCAAGTTTCTTGTTTTGCAAATATAATCCCTGTTTAATTTAATCAATTTTTCCCATCCCACCTGGATCATTTGTGTACCTGTGTAAACATATTGTACAGAAATTATGATAATGGACTTACAAATCTCAGTAGGAATGTATGATAATTTTATTTAAGTTATTTTAAAAAATTATTCTTTCAACTTACCAAGGAGCAACTGGAAAAGTATTTTGTTTTTGTTATGATTAATTTTGATCAAGATTTTCTTCGTTATAGTAAACAACTAACCACAATTTTGCCTTGTAGTATTATTGAATAAAATACACCTCAAATACTAAGCATTTAATCCCATCTTTATTTTTAATTTTTCTTAAACTCCCACTTAACAGGAAGGTCCACCAAATTGTGTTTAGATTAGCATTTTTCATTATAAGTTAAAGATCTAATATGTTATTCTGTAAAATTTGTAATGATCTGTGACTAAAACTGAATATACATATGTAACCCATCAGTTTACAAAATATACAAAAAGGAGTTGTCTTTTCTTTGACCACATTGTCCAACAAAGTGATAAGAATTATTTAAATAATACTTTTTCAATTTTGCAAAAATTCAGACAATTTAGGAAGTTCTAGCCGATTTTCAAACATAAGATCCATACTGTTTTAAAGTGCATTTCGATATACAATCGGTAATTTTTATTTACAGACAATATGACCTGGATTTAAAACAACAACAATAATAATTAATATTAATAAAAGAACAACAATTATTTCACACACGTATTTAAATATTTTCTCACAGCTTATCACGAATTTCATATATTTGTCGCTGTTTTGTTTTGACGCGCCTTTATACGGGGTTGACTGAGTGTGGTGTTTTGTTACTAATTTTAGCAAACATAGGTACAAAATTCGAATGGAATGCGGACTCACCTTTAAACTGTTTGTATCTAAGAACACCCGTGGGAAAAATTGTTGAATGAATAAAAGCGGGGGAATATAAAACCTAAGTATCTTATTTTTGTGATTCATAGAAATGTAGAATTCTGAAGAAAAAAAACTGTTTCAAATAAAATTTAGATCTATGTAATTAATTATTATTATTTTCAAATAAATCATGTATGAATTATAAACGAACATTTTAAAATTCATAATCAAATGGAAAAGTCTTCTTGTAATAAAAATTAGATACAAATATTTAGGCCTACGTAAAAAATGAAATATTTTGTAAATATTTATTTTATATGAATTTAAACGAGCCCCAACAAGAACAGATGAAAAGCCATTCATGGATTATCATTATCAGCGATACATAAAGCTTTATATATTGCCATTGCCATGTATCTGTTCTACGTATATTTTGTACACACAACATACTGTAAACTCTGTAGCGTGGCGTATCTGTTAGCCACGCCGTTTTGTTATTGTTTCGAGGTGGAGATCGATTTTCTTGTTTGATTGGATATGACGCTGAGAAAACGCGCGAAGAAATGTGATTGGTTCTATAATCACTGCGATGAATACCGCGAAGGCAATAGAGCGGAGGCCTAAAGCTTGGCACTCAGCCAACAAGAATATTGCTACTCCAGACATATCACTACGCTGCAATATAGTTCGATGTCTGGTCCGTTATAAAACTACTGTTTATTTCAATTTTTAAAAACGTTACATTTTGTGTAACTCACATAATCATTTTTAGGTATTATACAGTATATATAATATTTTCGATACCAAACAGAAATTGGGAACTGAGCCAAGTGGGCAGAGCCAAGTAGGCGGAGTAATATGTGTCCTCATTCTCGCACTGTTGATTTCAACGTTTATAGTACACACGAATATCTTTGAATGCTCAGATCAAAATAAGAGACACAAGCGTAGTGAGAAGACGTGGTCTCTCCACTAGAATTATACATTATATATATATATTATATACATATTGGATTATTTATTACTTTACCTATGTGGTTCTGAGGATTTATCATGTTACATCGAAAGCTTAATATAAACATGTTTGCGTGTAATGGAAATGTTACTCCCGAAAAAGATGTTAAAGGTAAGTAGAATGGATTCGCATTAGTAACAAACGTCTATATATACGTGTTTAAGAATGAGTTTCGTGAAACATATGTGATGTTTTGATTTTCATGTTATGTTGTCTTTCCTTACAGTCAAAGATAAAGATGCTTTTAATAAATCCTACACAGTGGGCCAGGTTCTCGGGAGTGGAGGATTTGGAACAGTGTATGCAGGATCTAGGAAAAGGGACAACTATCCAGTAAGTTGATATTTTTTCCCGCGAACTATCAGCGCGTGAGATTCAACGTAATGACATGAGGATATAATAACATTGTATATTTCTAATTCCAGATAAACTTTCAAGTAAAATAGTTAGTTTAATAAAGTATGTTAAAATTTCAATTTACAAATTTTTTTTTTATTCTTTTCAGGTTGCAGTGAAATTAATTTCCAGAGAGAAAGTTACTGAATGGGGAAATATAAATGGCCATCCAGTACCAATGGAAATATGTTTATTGAAGAAAGTTTCAAACTGTCATGGAGTTATAAAAATGTTAGATTGGTATGAAGTGAAAAACAATTTTGTTATAGTGATGGAACGGCCAGAACCCGTCCAAGACTTATTTGATTATATTACTGAAAAAGGTGCTTTAAATGAGGATACCAGCAGAACATTCTTCAGACAAATAGTGGACACACTTATAAATATTCAAAGACAAGGAGTAGTTCATAGAGACATTAAAGATGAAAATATTTTAATTGACTTGAAAACACACGAACTAAAACTTATAGACTTTGGCTCTGGAGCATTTTTAAAAGACACTGTTTACCTTACATTTGATGGTGAGTGTGTTTCTGAATATTTAATTCAATTTTGGATTTACTACATGTATAAGGGGTCGTGTATTTCGTTCAATTCTGAGATTTAGATCTAAATCAATTTCAATTTTGCGAAATGCTAGCGATGAATCAGTTTCAGTAACTGTTATCGTAATCAGGACAATAATTGACCTGAAAAGCTAGCTCTCCGCAGTGCACTAGATATCGGATTTCAAATTGGTTCAGTTAAGGATTTCTAGAAGAACAGATGTGTTTTCTAGGGCGAAATCTCGCTAGAAAAATGCATGACGTGTATGCATTCATGCACTGCATGTGCGCGATGACTTGGCTCATCCAAATATGGGACGGGGGTTTACCACGCGTTAATACCGAATGATTGCAACTGATTCTGTCTCGTGCACGAGTATCAGTTTCGTGCGGGGAATGTATATTTCATGAGGTCTTATTTACTTGGGACGAACGACTTTATGAATGTAATGCGTTCACACATGGGTCGGATTAAGGTCAAATTGGCAGAAAGGGATAAAGTTTGTTAGTGGTTGCTATCAACTCGTATATTTGTATTTAAACCTTTCAAACAAACGCCCCTCGATAAATACGCCTATTGTTGAATTTAAATGGCCTTTGGAATTCAAGGTATGTCGCGATGACTTGTATAGAAAACACATAAAAAGCGCGCTAAAGATTTTAAATTGCCGTCTTCTAAATGCCCAGTATTCAAAATTCGAATCATATTATAGAATTTCGGGATTATACGGGAACTCCTAAATTAAACTTCCTCTAACTAGAAGTCCTTGTGGTTGGTCGCGTTCTGAGCCCTGCACAGGTGTAGAGTTGTCAAGCGTGACAAGTTTTTAGCATGAATTATTATACATTATTTCTTGTATATGTAGATACAAGGCATTGGGTAGCAGGAATAGTCAAATATACGGAATTTGACATTCCTGTTTTGACCGTAAAGTTACGCTTTAGTGAATCTCCCGAGTTTTTGATGAATGGTTGTCTAGTGGATCTACTTGTTTAATGCTGGACAAAAGTAACCTTCAATTATACGAGTCATAGCCTTTATATAATATGAAATTTTGTGAAACAGAATTTAATATATACATCCGCCATTTATAATATTTAGATATATGAAGTATTTTTATTTTTGCAATGATTTTAAAAATATCATCCATTTATTGTTTCAGGTACTAGAGTGTATAGTCCACCAGAATGGATCAAGTTTCACAGATACCATGGGCGTTCAGCAACAGTCTGGTCCCTAGGGATTCTTTTGTTTGATATGGTGTGTGGTGACATCCCATTTGAGCAAGATGAACAGATAGTAAAAGCAGAGGTGTGCTTCAGAGGAAGACTGTCTCATGGTAGGCATTCAGCTTTTGATTAATTCATTAAAAATAATGCAATTTTTCGATATATTTTTTTCAAGTTGAAATTTAAAATTAACATTCATTGTACATAAGGAACATGTCTAATAAAAATTTACTTTTCTCATTTCAGAAGTGAAAGACTTGATTCGCAAATGTTTAGCAATCCGCCCATCAGATAGGCCATCATTAGAGGACATTTTAAACCACCCATGGATGGCTACTCCTCAAATTCCAGTAGACAAATTAACAATAAGAACCCCAAATAATAATCATGTGTGTTCAACAGGTTCTGTAGATGCTGAGTCAATGAGCTCCCAAGAAAGCATTTGATGATGGATTTGTTAATATTAGACCAACAAAGTGTTCGTTATAAATTATTTAAAAAGCTGCAGCAAAACAATGCATCTGACACTAAACACTTTCATTCCAAATCTCAGGGAGATATATATATATAAAGAGAGCGCTATATTATTCCAGAGCTCGGTGACCGTAACTTTCATATGTATAATATATATATAAATATATATTCCTGTGAGTTGCCAAAGAAAAGAAAGAAGACAAGAATGTGATCATTTATGTGTAATGTGAAAACTTTGGTCACCAGGTACACACACCTCCTGATGCAAAGATTTTAAAAGCTCAAGTGATCAGACTGGATATATATAAAATTATACAAGTTGAACATTAAATAATTGACTGTTCATTTAAATGAACTTTCCCAAAACTGCCATTTCAATGCAACTGGACTATTTCATTTGAAACAATTTGCTCACAATCATTAATTTTTTTTTTTTTTAAGTCAACTCTATTAATAACTCATTGTTGTCCTGGTTTCAAATTTGAGACTGTCAACTTTTAGTCAAGGTGCTGTTCAATTTCTTATTTATTATGTCAAGTTTTTGAAATCCATGGAATGCAATATGGAAGAACATTCTATAATTTTCATTGTCATAGACATCATTTATTCATTTTCATTTGCAAAGAAACATTTTATCAAAATTTGACCAGGTTTTATATAGATAAACCAATTTTAGTATTCCTTTTTATAGTACAGTATATAGATTTTATTTTAACTGAATTAATTAGCACCCAATTGACAACAGGGGTTAATCTCTGATATTTGATAATCAACTCATTAATAGATAGACTTGGAGACAAAAACTGTCTTGTCAAAAACTATTATTGCACCAAAACTAACAAATTAGTAACCTGTTTCTGAACTAGTCTATTCAATATTTTTGAAACTAAGAGTTATTACATACCTCAAGTTTTTCTAACATTTTCCCCATACCTCATGTTCCATTATCCCATTTATCATAGGAATATACATCGATATCATTCATTTGTACATATAAATTCATTTTAACTTATTTGAGTGTTAGAGTTTGAAAGATCAAAAAGTGACTGAAAAGTGTGTGAATGAGGGACAAGATTTTAAAAAAGCTTGTCAAGTAGCGAATCTTATAGTGTGATTTCCCAAATATATGTCTAAGGGCATGAGATGCTCTATGCATGTGTATATGTGTGTGCGTGTATAATTTATTGGGAATGTAAAAAGACTGTTACTGTCCCCTTGTATTTGTGATGTATATAACTTATTTTTATATCAAAGGAGAAAAATCCTGAAGGTGAATAAAACTTGAAACTTGAATATAACTTTTATTGTATATATAGAATATATATAGACATGGCAAAGGAAAGGTTCCATGTGGACATTTACAAAGCCTGGTGAACCAGACACGAAAACTGTTGTACATCAGAAATATGAATATATATATTTATATATATATCAAGGAGGAGTCTGTTTATTTACCACTTGTACAAGTTTTGACACTTACCAGATTGTTGTTAAAATATCACCAGCATGGTTGCTCGGCATGGTACCTGATAAAGAATCTTGCTGAAAATTCAGAACAACTGAATGAAAGCTTAGTGACTAACAGACCAGTCAAAAAAAAAATCGGGATCAACTACAGTTGGATGTGCGTTGCACGAAATACCATTTCTACAGATTCATTATTAGTTCACAACTTTACATCGACTTTAGAGTTTCCTCAGCTCTATTTCAGATCACTAAATTTGTAATCTAGATTTTTCAGTTTCACTTCACATGTAAACAAAATCACTTACTACTGGGAAGGAATAAGCACAACTTGAATGTCATTACTAAATACACGTAACCAAATCTGTAGGAAAATGAGTAAACTGGTACTCCACTTCTTTCACGCATGTTCGTCAAGAGTACTTCTGTAGAAAGTATAGACGTTGACAGTTGTCCCAATTAACAACCTTGACATTGCGGTGGGTAGATCAAGAAGATGGATATAGTTGCATGATTCTTAATGTTTACATTTATGACGCAAATCGGTGTCTTCATAGAACAAAAAGCAGAATTCCATTAAACAAAAGAATTATTGATCCTTAATTTGGACTGTCGCCAAAATAATGTACACTAACCATTAAAAGACTGGAATTTTAAAGCCTAGCATTACAATCAAAGAAAGCATTAAGCAGAAAAACAGCTATGGTGATAAGGCGTTTACATTCTTAGCAACAGTTACAGTGTAACACATTCCTCAATAAGTATTCCGTTTAAAGCTAAGAATATTGTAAAGAAATGGTTGAAACAGGAGAAGTCCTTTAAATATGACTTCATTCATTAGAAACTGAGAAAAGGGTAGAATGAATATAGTTAATAATAGGCCGCTGAAATTCATACATACATATTTTCAAGTGTTTTAATTGTGGAAAAAATATCTGCATTAAGCCTGGCTTAAATTAAAAAACCAAAAACCGAAAATAAATAAAATACCATCTAATAGGGAGAACTCAAATTGTAATCATAACAGAGCAATCTCTTTTATTTGACAATTAGTACACTTAAGATATAGTTGCTTTTTTCAGAAACATTTTATTTTGTTGATGTTTTTCGTCGTCACAGAAATAATTGTTGATATTGACAAGGCTCCTTTATAAATATCAATGCACGTGAAATTGTAAGTATTTATATAAGACTCACGCTTCACGCATAATTTTCCTTAAATGAAAGGCAAATTAACTATATTACCGCCTTTATAAACACTGTAAACATATTAAGAATGTGAAAAATATGGAAGGAGGAAAAATGTGAAGACACCGCACGATGCTTATAATCATTTTGTTTGTTTATAAATACTGCGTAGAATATCCGACGCATCTATTTCAAAAAGATCTATTCCATGTGAAAAAATGGTTCCAAATGTTTTTTTTATTAATAATTTATTAATAGAAAACAACAAGTAACGAACGGTGTTTGAGTAATGCTGTTACGAAATATTTGTAAACAATTTTAAAAGCTATCGAGCTACCTTTGCTGGCAATGTGCCAAATACCTTGTTACAAATACAACTGCGTATTACTATTCTCGAGGCGTGGGATAGCGTCTATCGAACAGCCTTGTTTCACGTGATATAGATCCGACCTTAGGTTGTAACTAGGTCAGTTTGGTTCACAGGAATGATTCAACAGCCATTCTCAGGTCGCGCCAAGACAATTGCTCTTAAATTTGTCAGTATACCTGGGATGTGGTGATATAACGTAATTCAGTGAGATAAATCTAAGGTGTATACAGGTATTTAGAAGGAAGATAGTGAACTAAGAATGTAATTTAATTCACTTAGGGAATTTGCAATTGATAAATTAATAGCGTAGTATATAAATCGATTTTGCGTGTGAATTTAAACGGCGCGCAAGTTTTGTTTTAGTTAGCTTGAAATAAACACCTGTTTTCCTGACGTCAAGAAATCAAAGCAACGTCACGAAGGAAAACTCGCGAGTTATTGACGTCAGGTTGACTAAAATAAAAATATCCAATCTATTTAGATCTACAACACTACAGCGAGGCATCATCGAAAATGATAATAAAAATAATAGATCTAATATTTATAATTAAAATAACAAATAAACATAAAAAATAAGAATTAAAAAAGCAAAACAAAACTTTTATTTTATAGATTTTGGCATAGCCTTAATTAGAGCAATAATTTAGGCTTAGTCTATATGTAGATTTGGGCCTATATTCTCTATAGATTTTTTTACTACGTACACTTGTTGATGCAGGTAGCAAATAAATTAGTTTAATAAACATATCTATATTCTACATATTTTTTTGTAGATGTGTGTCAAATGCACGAGAAAATTAGCTTTTAGCGATGGACGTGTTATCTCGATTGGCCATTGTCATTTTTTACTCATCGTGAAAGCTCGTGAAACATTATCCACTTTAACTTGTTACCAATGTTTTTCTTACAGACTATTAGATCATTGTCATTCTCAACGTTTTGGCATCAAAACGCCAGGAGGCTTTGCGTCAAGGCGTAAACACGCCGATTTTGGCGCGGAATATAGGCCTACACAGCTACAGATATGTACACGTACGTGGCTCGTGGTCGTACCATTTGTCTTTCTAAATAGGACAATAACGAAAAGTGTTAAATCTCACCAAAATTCAAAATCGGATTACAGAAACATTTACAAAGCATTTGTTTACTTAATGATATTTAGCGTTACATGTCATGATCTGTATAATTCTATAGAAAGTTTAATACCAGTTTTCACCTGACTAAACGCCAAATTCTTGAAATACCTGATATAGGTATGTAATTCATCATTAATTGATATAGTATTTATAGCAGGCAATAGGGTACTTATGGATGCCTTTTAACAGTTTGTTTCACACTTAACAATATTCACAGAACAGAACTGGGTAAATTAGTAAATGCGCAGTGCCGAAAAATGTTATCATATTTACTAACTAATCGCATCTGACTGTTAATTTCTCTCTTTATTCATTTTGGCATTGGACATCCTCCGGAAATTCCTTTTATGAACCCAAAAAGTATTAATGAAAGAGATATTTTGTATTGTTATTCTGATAAGAAAAAAATGTTCTAATGTATATTATCCGTTCCTTAGTAAACTTTGAAGTAAGATTGTAAGATTATTTATTTATTTATTTAAAACTCAAGGAAAATGAAAGATGTAAAAATTAATATATGTAAGGAAATGAAATAACCTAGAAATAATAATTATAAAAGAAAGAACTATAAATTAGTATGTGAAGACTGGATAGAACTATATCGTCCTGTCAAAAATCTGAAGTGATTGACAAAACCCAGCAAATATTTTCACCTATTACTGAAGAGTTATGCACTTAAACTGAGGTTCTTATGATAAAAGGGTATATACAAACTTAAGTATATAAATAGATAAACGACTCTGGTATTGTGCCATTTTGTAAGGCGTAACTATTCACAGATTTTAGAGAGTTTACATAAGATTAATGATCCGATAGAGAAAGTAAACAAAATGTTCTAATGCGTTCAATTGCCATGGTTGTGATTTCAAACAACCTAGAAACGTACATATATACATATATAATATGTAAATAATTTCAGGTCATCGACGTCCTATTTTCCACTGGAGGTGACTGAAAAAGCTTCTGTGGTAAACCATTCTAACAAGCCATATCATCCTCAGCTTTCTTCCAAGCCATCATATCAAGCAAATTTATCATTTGATACAATATCAATGATAAATAAATAAATAAATGAATAAATGAATATATAAATACATGAAGGAATGAGTGACTCAATGGAAGAATGAATAAACAAACAAACCAGCAAATAAATAAATAAATGTAGGTAATTGAAGGAATTATGATTGAATATAGGATATGTTTTTAAAATTTGTTTGCACATATCCGCCCATACCTGTTTTTAAATGTGTTTAAAAATCTGTTCCTTTGTATATAAAAAAGACTTTGTGGCCTTATGCGACACCATTAATCAGATATTTTCTTTAATCAAGTCTAATATTCCGAGAAAAATGAGGATATAATACATACAACTTCCTATTAATCTTTCGACTTTCCACACGGATGTTAGATAAATTATACTTCACATTGATAATTTAGTTTTTATTTCGCCCATTTTAAGCTGTCTGCGTACTTTTAGTATATTTTGGGGTTTTTATTCTAAATATGGATCACAGTTTTCTTAATTCAATTGTCGGAGACATCAGACTTATTGACACGAAACCAGGTTGCATTTTTCATAAAGCAAATCCCCTTCAAAGAGGATAATTACAATAACGTGCGATAAACAAGAATTAATATCGTAAGAATACAAGCATGGATATTAATAACATCTTTATCATTTGAGTTTTAAATAAACAAGTCAAGCCGCCAAGTTGAAAGTTGAGTTCTTTTCAATATTAATACACCCAATATAGACCCACGATCAGCTAGAAATTGACTTCCTAATTAAAGAGTTGGTTTCAGTTAAGATATGATAAAAGCTCACCTCGAGATCACCCCTTTAGACCAGACTAACTACATTATCTACTAGTTTCTTGAAAATATAAAATCACTTTGAGTCGACAACGAGGTGGTCTGAATGACGAAGTTCTACTGTACTTGTACTCCAAATTTTATGCTTTATGCAGAATTAGGCAGATTTCCATTAATGATACGTAGAAAAATGAAAATTCTGAAGTATTGGGTTAAAGTATTAAATACTAATAATATTGTTTTGTAAGGAATGTATGAGGACATGTTTGAAAATATTGAGTCTCAAAACTGCTTACATCAAGTCAAAGAGTTGCTTTTATCTCTTGGCTTTGGCTATGTTTGGTATAACCAGTATGTTCCCAATTGTAAAGTTTTTATTGCTCAAGTAAATACTGTTTTAAATGATTTATTCATTCAAGAAATGAATGCATACTTTGAAAACTCTAGTAAATGTTACCTTTATAAGTATTTAACAGATACTCATATGATACAATATTATATCCGTAAGTCTTTACCTGAGAAGTACATTTTTTCACTTGCACAATTTAGACTGTCCTCACATGAATTAATGATAGAACAGGGTATATACAGAAATATCCCAAGAGAAGACAGAATTTGTGAAAAGTGTTCAGGTCATGAAGTTGAGGAGGAATTTCATTTCCTTTTTATATGCCCTTTCTATACAGATTTAAGGTCTAAATACATAAATAAATATTACTACAAAAGACCTTCTATGTTTAAATTAGTACAGTTATTTGGTATTAAAAGTAAAACAAAATTGTGTAACCTAGCTAAGTTTATTACCAATGCCTTTGCACAGAGGAAAGATAATTGATTTATTTCAGTGTTCTTCCTCCATTTTCACTTTCATTTTCATGTCTACTCTTGATCACTCTTGATCTACTTTATGTACTTTTTCAATTTAATTAGTATATAGTTATTTATTTATATGTATTGCACATGTATATATGTGTGTATATGTGCATGTCCACAAAATTGTATATTATACTCTATGTTTATGCTGATGAGCCGTAAGGCTTAAGGCAGTTAAATAAACCTCAGTATGTTAAAAATATATTCTTGTTTGTAGTTGACTGCCTTTTGATAAATAAAACTGATTAACGTAGAAATCAATAGCAATATATATATATATATATATATATATATATATATATATATATATATATATATATATATATATATATATATATATATATATATATATACACCTTGTAAGATAATATACAACCAGCATCTGGGTCTCTACAATCAAGAAATATATAAATATATATATATATATATAAGGTGTGTACCGACAAATAAAATCTATCGGGCGAATCGAAATAAAAAATGTGTAGGACGTATGCATAATACACAAATTCATAGCGTGATTAAGCAGATATTCAAATTTTATTTCAAACCACAGTAATTTGAATTCAAACTTCAAACCACGTTAAAATTATTTCAAACTCGAAATTTAAAGTCGATCCATTTATAACAAATAACATGACACGCATAGAAAGTATTAAGACTTAGTATGGGTGGAACGCGCTCAGTCAATTCATTCCGTGCGGTTTTGCCACTCCTAAAGAGCTGTCCAAATAAATCCCACATCTGAATTCAGTATGTCAAAAGTAAGGTAAATATCCTTGAATATTTAAATTTTATGTGAAAAGAATCTGAATTCAGTAAAAAAATTAGCATTACGTCAAGACTCAACTTCTGTGTTTGATTACTGGTAAAGTTGTCTGTTCTTTCAAAATACACATGTACTAATGTTATACTTGGTAAACACGCTCGTTTTGTTTATTTAATATGAATGGTGTTGGAAGTCACAATAAGAAAATTTTCAGTTATAATCTATGGTGGTAGCCAGTTTTTCTTGGTGGTGGGGAAATAACAAAGTTACAATTTACCCACAAAGAGTCCAGGGACAAGTAAACTGGTAAATCGAATAATTCAAGCCCGCTCCGTTTCCGATTCTCTCCATACTACGTTAATGCAATAAACGGAATATCATGTATCCACTTTTTGGTAAAACCCCTGGTAAATCTAAAAGCATTTTATCTGTAGATTTTGCTCAAGTTAAAATGCTTTTTTGATTTATCAGGGGTTTTACCAAAATGTGGAAACATGATAAATAAAGTGTTTCCACTTTTTGGTAAAACCCCTGGTAATTAAAAAAGTGGAAACGTGATAGTTATATAACGACTGATTATTCTTGTTTGTTAACTGGCAGACTTTATCGTAAAAATTAGCTATGAAGTTTCAGCGGGGACAACGCCAATTGATACAAAAAAAAAACATGTGCGAATTTATTTTGCGTATTCCATCAGTTTATGGCCTTTTAGGATACACAAATAGTTGTTTTACACATTTAGCCCTATATATTCTCTACAAACCAAACAACGACAGTGTCCTTCAGGAATGCTTTAGTCTAGAAATCAGAAACCGGTGTAAATATCGTTTGCTAAGGTGTTATAAAAACATATGTAATGCTCGTGGTAAATACGGATTTTAAAAGTGTACATATCGTTAATGCATGTTTAAAGCACGTGTTAATATCGTTTTTGTTAGAATTGATAAAATATGAAACAAATAGTTTTTGTAAACACCAAAACAAAAAAAGCGTGCAACAGACTAAAACGAATTATAAGTATGTTTTCACTCTCACACAGGTAAATCCTATTTACTGATAAGCATAAAGTACCCCCACCCCATTAATTCACTTTTTACCTAAATTTATCAAAGTTATTTACACATCATGTATTGTTGTCATTGATTTCGTTTTCAATGAGATCCGGTTCAAAAATTAAGTCGCGGTTGTTTTGATTGGCTAGCAGGGCCTGTCCCTTTATGTGTGAATAACTGAAATGAAATGTTGAATAATTCAAATAAATAGATAGATCACCAGTAGGCTTTCAATCTCAATATTTTTATTTGTTTACAGTTATTTTTTTCTGGAAATCAGTTATTCTCAAAATCCATTCATTTAATTTTCTCTTTAAATTTCTCTTCCCGGAATCACCGTGCAGACGAGAAGATTGTTTTGCAGTTCTACCGGATGTTCAAATACAATGTATATGCCTTATTTAACCGTTGCATACCATGGCCCCATGCAGCCAGTTTACTTATTTATTTATTTATTTATTTATTTATTTATTTATATTTATGTATTTATTTGTTTATTTATTGTTTCAATATTGAATTACATGTATCTTCAATTTTCAAATTACTATCTTGAAATACCAATATTTTAAGTTATCATCTTGAAATTTCAATATAGATTCATGAAAAGCCAGGATAATTAAGAATAAGAATATTGTGGCCACACTGGGCCACCGTAGTTGCACCATATTACTTTCTTTTATGTTCCATCTTTCAACATACTTGTTTCCTTCTCTCAGCTATCTCTGTTATATTATATATTGTAATATATTATATGAACAATACATGTTATATGTCCTATTATGATACGAGTTTCATATTGTAAAGATTGGTCATTATTCTTGCATTGGTCAAATATCATGGCCAGATGAATTTAGATCCTAGTAAAATATTTTCTTGTTTTGAAACTTCCATTCATTTGTTTTCACGTTGTTGCCTTTTCTTCGGAATAGACTGCAATTTAAACAAATACATGTACATCGTATTTTTGAAAATTATTACTTGTATGAGACTTAATTCATATTTGTGACAATTATTATTATTTTTTTTTCTGGACCATCATATTATGTTTTTCCCTGTACATTAATTTAGACAACGTAATTAAATCCGATTAAGGTCAGAGTTTTATCTTCACAAACGATCAACGTTCCATTCTTTCATTAATTTCCCCTATTTTGAATGTTTAAAAAGAAATCGTGAGTATCAAATTACCTGTAAGTTGTCACGAAAATTAGGTAAAATTATATCTACAGTGACGTCATAGACAAAACAACAGATATCTATTTATAGTTCATATTCCCAATTGATTTGAGAACAAGTAGAAACTGATATCCGATTATCTTTGGTTATGTATTTTTGTAATTTAATATCTTAATGGGTTATAGTAACAGAAATTATCCGCTCTTGATTTCGTCTTCTATAATACATAAACAGAGGAAAACATGGGTAGCATTAGAGTGTGGGCGGTCACTTAAATAATGTGAGAGAAGGATTAAGCCCTCTTCTTAATGTTCAACCATGCTTATATGTACACAACTAGTGACATAATCCTAGTACAATTCTCGGGTCCGCCCGCATTACGCTGCATCCGCATTTATTAAATTAATGTAGGTCAATGCATTACAACATTCTTATCAACTAACTCGCGAGTAATAGATGTATGAATGGGGAGAACCAACTGTGAACCCCGAGAAGAAAGATTATTTAATCAGGGAGTGTATAGATAATATTTGGTTCTCCATGTTTGACCAGTCGCAGGTATGTTGGGCGATCAAGTTACTCGTCCTAGATTTTAAATCATTTCGTAATCTTATAAGTAAATATCACACATGAAACGAATGACTTGCCAGGATACACTTGAACTCTAAATGTAGAGATTTTACCTACACCGAGCATTGTCCCGTTTTTCAAACCCGTTCCGTTCCGAATCCTTTTTATACAATGGCTGTCACATGATGCTGAATAAATAATACGCCGGGTATCAACTCGTATCAACTCGTATCACCGTACCTGTATTTCTCGTCACTAACAGAATTCTATCAGCCGCAATTCTGACCAATACTGTTGAAAATATGACAAATTAAATGGGGAGACACGAAATTCTCTCTTCTCCAAGTCAAATTATCAGCTGATATTTTTGTCTCGGCGTACTACATTTGACGGAAGTTCAGTCATCAGAACATTGCACTGATGACATGATCTTTTATAGGACGAATTGTCCACAAAAACTCAGTGATTCTATCACAAGAAATGGTGACGTTTACCGATTTCTAATTCGGTAAATGAAAAATAGGTACATAATCACACAGAAATTTACATTGTTAAATGTAAGTATAAATTTTTGTATACATTCATTTTGCCGAGAGTATATCGAAATGGAAATCAGAAAAAAATATCAACAGCAATTTTGTATTTTAATAAAAATGAAAAAAAAGAATAGGCTTCTATTTTACTTTCCAGAAAGAGTTAACAGTTCGTTGCGTATTCGAAAAATTTTGTATTATATCAATTTTACCAGAAACCCGGGCTGCCATGTAATCAGGCGTAAACTAAAAAAAAGTTAATCCTGAAAATAACGACATTTTTCAAAAAATGAACAGTAAGTATCTCAAGTAGTTGAAGTACACATCCAGGTCGGGACACACGCTTAATCTTTGCACTGTCATTCCCGGATGATATAATGTAATTTTGAGAAATTAAACAAATGTATAAGTGGGTTTATATTAGTTTTAAAACTCGAGACTTAAAGCCGATGAACAATACACGGCACCACGGCGTGGCATGTGAAAAGAGCCCTCACTGCATTGTCATTGCCCGGAAAGAAATCAACAGCCTTGTGCAAGTAAACTGGTAAAATCTTCCCACAATTTTTTTATTCCGATGGGGCTCGAACCTAAACTGATAAGAGATGAAATAATCATGGTTTAAACCACTTGGCTACGGAGACTCCAGTTTCGGGTTTTGGCATTATTGAAAAGGCGGGGAATATTTGGACGTCATTGAAACTGCGTCTGTAGGACATAAAAATGCAGTCATATCACCATTTTAAATCTCCATTTCAAATATTTCCGTTTATTATAGTGATTGAATAATAAAACATATCAAAAACTAAAAGTATGCACAACATGTTGTACCTTGCACCTATTTATCAGTATGCAATGTATATATATACAGTGTCATGTTATGCATTAAATGACTTTTAAAATTCCGAGAATTTCATTTCTTCCTGCTCTAGATTAGATTCGTTCAAGTACTTGAAAAATTCTGGGTCATGTATTCCTCTTTACTAGAAAATCTATTTAAAAGATTTTCCGAAACCGTACAGTATAATTATACAAGGAAATCATTCGATAACGCGGCCAATATAGGAGTTGTGAAAATAAGACAAAAAGAACATTTCTAAAAAAAAAACGTTAATATCGATTAGATTACTGATTAAAGCTATGAATGTCGCGTTTTTATTTAGACTTTTTTGTGATGTTTTTCTCTTCTTATGTCACAGGGTATTTAAAGCTACTAATTAAAAATTTTAGTAGAAGTTTGAGTTACATTTTAAGCACCGAACAAAATAATTACAGACAGAACGGCTTTACGCCGTAAAATAATATGTCATTTGAATCACGAGTACCTGATGTGTACGGCTTTGTATCTGCACCGGCTATTTTCTATTTTCGTTTTGAATGTTTTGATTATATTACGTTTTACAGAATGATCTTAAGAGTATGTTGTTCGTATGAATAGCTTCACGTGTATGAATACCTACATACCCGGAAGTACATTCACTAAGTTACAAGGTGCATGCCGTATTAAGGTAGTTTTCCCCATAAACGAACCGCAAACCGTTCTAACATGTTCTCACGTGCAATTTTGGATTTACCAGGGGTTTTATCAAAAAGTGAGAAAATACTTCTGAATGACTGTTTATGATTAGTTCACAGTTATCGAGTAGTTAGAGCATCACACTTACAAACATGGGGTCTCACTTCTTGTCAGCGCAGGTTCGAGTCCCACTAGAACCCAAGCTGATTTGTGGGAGGAAGTTTGTCGGTTTACTTGCGAAAGGCCGGTGCTCTCTTTTCGGGTACATTGCATCCGGGTTCTCTCATTTGCCTTTAAAAACTGGCTTAAAATTGTTGAGTGTGGCCTAAAATACTATTCAATATTCCAATTCATGGTAAATATAGAATACCTAATGTACATGCAAACCTGTGTATTTCGGCCCCCTTTGTCGTTCCTACGGTCATTTTGTGCGACAGTCCTTTTTGGATTTGGTAAAGTATTTCTTCCGCATCTCTGTTGAAATATCACTACACACTTGGGCGAGCTGACCGAGGTGCTCTTTAGAACGCAGGCAACACAATATATATAACAAACCTTGAGGAAAACGGACCATTTTCACTGATCAGCTGCAACTGTTGGTACCAAAGGTATGACCTTGGTGTGCAAATAAGACTTCTCATGTCTTACAGATGTCATACAATGTTTGTTTTGTACCCCATTTTCAATTGAATGGCGTCATTTTATGCCAACAAAACTCTGTTTTATGCCTCAGTTACAACCGGCCGTACTTCCACTCTACGTGGCATGTACGACAAAAAAAAAAAACGAAAAGGAACGCACTGGCCTCGCACAGCCATCTTGCGGAATTTCGAGCATGCAGACTGCCCGTAAGCACGTACGATGGATGTTTAGCATGTCCAACAAACTCGGCGATTTCCCAATAACATACGTCGTTCTTAATCCCAACTTACGAATTGACTGATACTTTTTTCTGCCCCCCTCCCCCCACGACCTCTACGAATCTCATCTACGACGAAAAAATTAAAAACCCGCACGTCCGGTTGTGACTAAGGCTTTACTAGACCATAAAATGACCACCGTGTTTCCAACAGTCAATTGACAAACATCCGCAAATCTTCAGATGAGCGTACAGCAGGGTTCACAACCGTGTTGTCGAGAGATACGAGACATGGTGAACTACGCGTGATTCTGTAACCACTCGCAAATGGAGTCCCATACAAGTGAATTAAGATATGGTATAGCAGTTTTAATGGTCAGTGCAATATTTTAAATCTAAGTGTCAGTTGGAGGGCAGAAAATTAAAAATTAAATGAAAGCATTTTTTCTTTAATTTCTTCTATGAATACAACATTCAAAACACACCGGAAACGTGCACATATTAAGACTATTGTAGATACCATGTATTTAGTTTTATTTATTAGTTTGTATTGTACATATGTATATGTTTATAGTTTCAGTTTGCACCGTTTACTATAGGAAAACATTATTAATTGTTCATTTCCTGTGATCTGCACACGACTATATATATATGTATGTATTTGACTTTTCGCGCTTTCAGTAAATAAAGAATGAATGAATTTTTGACTTAGCACACGTACAATCATGCACCCATGGGCGTGTAGCGGGGTGTAGATGTTTACGTTCGCGAATAGACCCACCGCCCCACCTCCAATAAATCTGCACCATATATCTACATCTAATAAATTTACACTAGCTGGCTACAAACTCCTTGATTTAAAATTTATTTCCTTGTTTGTGAGTTTGAATCATTTCCCAGAATCACGCTATGTGACCTATAGACATTTGTCAAAAGGGTAGTAAACAAACGCAGACAACCCTCGGGATGTTCGTGTAGTATTAGAAAGGAGTATTGCATCTAAAAGGCTTTGTAAGCCCCTTATATAAAATATAAATGGATGCCAAACCAATGCAGAAAAGGGAGATTATTATTAGTTGTTGTTTTTTGTTCCTGTTGTTGTTTATATTCTTTCAAGCCAGTGTATTCATGTTCGACTTACAAAAAATAGTAATATTAATAAAAACGAATTATATATATATATATATATATATATATATATATATATATATATATATATATATATATATATATATATATATAATGAAATAAAATAAAATTCAAGGGTGGTGTCGTCTGCAGACTGCTTGTTAAACGACATCGGAACCCAAAGTCCTACGTGAACTTGAACTGGAAAATGTTCAAGTAAACTATCTTCGTCCTCCACGAAGTGAATGAATGTTTATTTGAGTTAGAAAACACTTCTATTTGACACCTTGATATATCAACATATCTTTTCAGCAAGTGCGAAATCGCACAAGGGGTCTTTTTGTGACAAGAAGCAGTGCTAGCAGAATACCTGAATCAAAATAAATCGCATTTAAAGTCTTAAATAGTGTGGAAAAATGCCCAATTTACCCCTTTGGTCAATGGTTAATTTCTGAATGTTATCTGAGTAAATACATATATTAAGAGTCGCCAATCGAGCAAGTATATTAACTAAATTACCAACGATCCATTGGTATACATGAGTATATTACATTTGTGTTTTACGCAATTTATTTCCAAGACAGATCCAGTCCCATGCCAAATCACACACAGACAGGGTATATCAGTGCAGTGCGCACTGCGTACACTTCTTAAGAGGTGGTCTTTGAATGCAGTTTGCTGTTTGTTTTTCTTTTGTTAGTTTTTGTTTTTGATTTTGTTTTTTTATCTACCTTCTTATGTTTGGTAGAATATGATGAGTTGAACATAGAACATCAGCCTATATGAATAAAAATAACTAACAACCCTGTAATTCCAACTCTCATTGACTGTCGTTAGGTTTGTCCTAAGCTGATTTTGTGCCAGTTTACTAGCGGAAGGCCGGTGGTCTCTTTTTCCAGGTACATTGCAACCGCTTTCTCTCTCTCTTCCCACCCCTACCCCTATTAAAATTGACCGGAGCCAACATATAACTGAAAGATTCTTGATGTGTGGCGTAAAACACCATTCAAAATTGAATTAGAATTCTGAATGGGTTGTAAGTTTTATCAGAAACTAACAAAGGCACATCTTGGTCGGAATTATATGCAGATTCTGTTAACTTTAATTTTAGTTCGTTATACTGCATTACATGTGCATGGACGCAGGGAATAAGTAAGATGCTTAGAAATGAAACGATATGCGTTTCAATTGAATTTCACTTTGACGTAACATAACGAATTTCACTTTGACGTAACATAACGTTAACAAATGACGTCACTGAACAACAACTGCCCCATTTCTGATGCAAAATCGGATAATTTCACTATATATTTATAATATATGATATAATTTCTTTGCCATTTCATGAATTGAATACAATGTAACACATTCAATCTACATGTCTTTCTTTCCCAACAAACGAAACAATTTGTAGTATTCCGCGATAATGCTACCCCGTCTCCGAGGTTATGGGTAGAGCGAGGTAAAAAGTTCGACCGGTTTAAAGGTGTACATTATCGTTGGAACATTTATAAATCATGGGAGTTCTACTTTTGTCAAACATATCGCCTAAATGGAAAGGTAAGTTCCAAACAGCACGGCAGTCAAGTGGTACTAGAAAGGGGACAACGGTCATACCGTGCGTCTCTAAGTTTTGTAGCGACATGTACATTATAGGTAAAAGTCTTATCTCACAAACAGGGAACTTTTAATGCACTTACTCGATAGATATATACACTAAAGTTCAACACTCCAGGTACAGACATACTGGGTCAAACTTCCTTTGATTCACCATATTTTCTAGAACACGCTTGATAAGAAATGACCTACTGGTAGATGCAATATAGAAACACGACGTCACGAGTATGCGTGAGCTAAGTGTAAACTTGTACCGACTTGACCACGAATTAGGGTGTGGTGGCGAAACTAGGTTGAATAAGGTTAGTTTTGAGGGTGAGAAAAGTGCGATGTTTGGATATTTTTGCAAATCACGTGCTGAGCAAGTTGTAGTAACTTTACAATATTTAAATGGTGACTTCCTGATTTAGAAACAATTCAAGTGGGCATTAGCTGTGTTTTTTTCCTAAATAATCATTTCGCATTTTTACCACGTAGATTGATATAGCCTATACAATAACAAAAAAGAGGTGTACACAGGCATAAAATTCTTAGAATCCCTATATATTTCGTGAAAATTGCCTGAGAAACCTAGGTTTGGTACCTTTTTACTTGCATTTGATTAACTCAACCTTACTTTTTGTATATGAATACTACAGTGGACTTGATTTTTTTTCATAAAATATATTGGAATATAAGATTTTTTTATGCCTGTGTATAGCTCTTATTTGTTATTTATTGTACATCAAGTAGTAAAAAGTGGGGGGAAACGAGATCTTTTTTGGCGAACACAGCTCATGTCCCTTTAATATTGATTTCCGTCTCTATTGAGAACTTAGAGAAATTAGTTTTCAACCATTTGATTGTATACTTGAACTCTTACACGAAAATAATTCGTTGAATTTTTATTGTTTGATAGGTCAAGCAGGCGAAGTCAAGTGCATGTACTAGATTTAAACTTCCGAGTTATCGAGAAAACGAATTTCCTAAAATATTTTCGTGGCAACAGCCACTAGTGAATTGATGATAAAGTTTCAGTGTTATTTTTTTCCCATACCGAGTTTTTTTGGTTTTTTGTTTTTACAAAAATCTATGTGTTTTACGACTTTGTGACATATTTAGCGGTAAGTGAACAATTTGAAACGCGGCACGGGTAAATGCATGCACATGTAAAGAGAGGGGCTATACTCTCTTAAGGTCACGTTTGCGTATGACCTCTGTTAATTTGAAACTGAAAACATGGTTGTTCCTGGTACAAATTACCATCCCCCCCTCTCTCTCTCTCTCTCTCTCTCTCTCTCTCTCTCTCTCTCTCTCTATATATATATATATATATATATATATATATACATAGGCGTCGGAACCGGGGGGGCTAGGGGGGCTTAGCCCCCCACTTTTTTTGCAAAGATAGACATAGGTATTAAAAATTGGGGCTTAGCCCCCAGACATTTCTGGCGTGTGTATGTGTTTTAAGTTGGTTTAGCCCCCCCCCCCCCCCCACTTTCAATTTGCTTCCGACGCTGATGATATATATATATATATATATATATATATATAAGTCAGGCTATTTTACTGGCATTAATCGATCCCTTACTGAATTCCAATGTATTTTAAAAGTAGTAGGATCCTTTGTGAATGTGGAAAGTTGATTGCTTTGCTATCAAACTTTGATAAATTGAAGTGTATCTGCCCTACAATTCCAACCACATGCACTCTGTCAAACTGAGGAATTGCATTGAATCTCAATATCATTACGCGGAGACATATAATATACAACACACGCCAACAAATACACATATGCGCGCGTACGTGTAACTATGTAAACTGCCCCAACTGGAACCTGGGAACTTTTAAGTTCTCAAGACTTCCTTGAGAGTTTTATTATTTTATTCCGTGTCCTGTTAGAAATATCAAGATGTATGAAATGATATCACGTAGACATTATATGGATCCTTTGATGTAAGTTGGCAAAATAATGTCATCGACATAAATGGGGTTATAAAAAAGATAAGGACCCGGAAGAAGTAAAACAATGTAATCCGTTTAATCTAGGTAGGTTTACTCGATAAATGGACAGTGAGGCGGACATCATAGAATTATTTTGAGTTTTATCACATTTTTGTAATCCAATTCCAGATGATCAGGTTTACGTATAGCTTTAAGTCCGGGTTGTTTACAATCTGAATAATTCAAGAAATTTGTATTTGATAATTTTAAATGAAATATGTTCAAACATATTCCTAGCATACATACCCCTTTCGGCTCGTTGGTCGACACACATTTTTCTTTATAATACAAACACATTTAAAAGGGTTTGAATAATGCAGCATTTTATAAATATGTGCGCATTATACGTGGAACAATAAGTAAATGTCAGATACACAGAAAGACATATGCGCCATTTTTTGCGAAACTTCGACTTCCGCTTGTGACGTTCTTATCTTAATTCAAAAGATCGACGAGACGCATTATCGTAGAAAACAAAGTGACCAACCATATATGTGATGCGTTTCTAACAACTGAGTTTTTTTTTCATACTCCAGTATAATTCTTCCGTAAAAGTTTATAAATCATATCTAAACTTTTCGGTTAAAACCCGTGGTAAATCAAAAAGTGAAAACGTGAATTCCAATCAGTTTTTCCCCTAATGCAGCTTTAATCCGGCAATGGGAACTGAGTTCCCTGTATTATACATGTACGAATGGGACATGACACATAAACCTGTACTAGACTATCATTCCGATTTATTTCCGCGCCAACCGGAAACCATAAATAAACATGACAGAAATCTTTATTTTTACATAAATATATAGACAACTTTGTTGGTGTGTATTTTTTGTCAACATTTTTTGAAACCCTTTTGACCCCGTGAGATAATTTTCCTCCAGAATGTTAATATATTTATTTGTTTCCTGCTTGATATTTGACCTCTGGTAACCTGCACCGTTTCAAATACTACTTCCAGGTCGATCATATCCGCCTTTAACAGTTGTAAACTCCGTAGTTCCGTGCTGTCAAGAACTGCCTGAAACATGCAAACACTCAATAACGATATGTTTGTGAAACCATGCGTCTAAACATGGTAACAAACCATTCAATCCTTAACGAGTTGTTGGGGGAACATACAGTCTTTATTGCAACAACTTATCGAAGGCTTTTCCAAAATAGTATCGAGAACCTGATAGCTGCGATTTTCGGTAACCTGAGAAGGTTTAAACGCCCTTATCGCTTCTCAGCCCCTCTCGGTGATTGCCCTCTTCGGCGTATATTATATTTAATTCACAATAAATAATATACAAGATTCGGTTGAGAGATCGGCATTTGAATTGAACGAATAAGATATCAAATTTACACATAAAAACTCGTCATGACCCAGTTAGCACCGCGCAAAGAGGGCGATGACCCTCTACGCTTCCCGCGAAAAGCAGTGCCGTGTTTGTAAACAATTACTCCCATTCATGACTACAAGTGCGCGTGTTCAATGTACATGGTATCGTGTGAAGCTTTTTGTTTATTTACAAATTTATGTTTAATCTCTAAGATCAATCCACTTTAAAAGGAAGCAAAATGTGTGAGAATTTGAAGAAGAAGAAAAAAAAACAAAGATGACTAATTACTGTTAGTCGTGATTTTTCATGTCTATGTATGCGGTGAGAACATCCCATCTGAGAGAGAGAGAGAGAGAGAGAGAGAGAGAGAGAGAGAGAGAGAGAGAGAGAGAGAGAGAGAGAGAGAGAGAGCAAATGTAAACGAAAGTTCATCAGTAAACAGTTCACGACAGTTCATTTATTATCGAAGTTAACGACCGGATACAATCAGGTGACGTCGTCCACATCTAACACAGCGACTCTTGATGATTTTTTAGTCAGAAGTAAACACCGCTTTTAAAAATGTTTTTTTTATTTCTTTGTATCACCCCGTTTCTATATATATAAACATAAATTTCATGGCGTTTGCATCACTTTGCTGGATGCGTGTTTCAGCTGCTGCACTTAATATTTGTAAAGAGTAAAATCGGACCTGAATATACTGCAATCATTTTAAGGGGGGCGGATACGGAAAGTAAATAGTTGGAAGTAATTCCAAGCTAATTAATTAACCTGGCATTGTTTTCTTTTTCTATTTATTTATTTATTTATCTATTTATTATTTTTTTAAAAAACAGGTAATATCTCATTACATTTGCCGGACATTGATTCCTTAGTATCATCCATCCAGTCATTTTTTTTTATTTATGATTTATTTTGCGAAACCATTTGAGTTTCCATGTCAACACATAAAACTTTAACTTCGATGTGACAAATGCAGAAATATTGACTTGAATTAAAAGAATAATGTTATTCCCTTTTTCCAAACTTATTGTGTACTGAACCATTGTTTACAATATTGTATGGAATCTAATCAAGTAATTAATACCATAATATTGATTTGATTAATATATATATGACCAGTAAATTAAATAATTCTGACCTAAGCATATATTGTGTTTGAGTGAGTTGGATTTGCATTGGTATGTAAAAAGCCATTTCAAATGCACTGTAAATGCGGGCTGAAATTATCTCTTCGCATTTTTGTTTTTAAAACCATGCATTGGAAATGCACTTAATTGACATTTTAGCTCATATGTAGTTTGAATTGAACATGTAATGAACTTAAATGAAGGTCATAATTATAAGGTATTAGTAATTTCTTCTACTAAAAAGACCCATTTGGAATATGAACTTGTTATCGGGTTTATTAATATAGAACGCTGTGAAATTTACATAAAAATATTCGCTGAGAGTTTCTAACACGATAATTTAAAAACATAGTCATTAATCATGAAATTATATATGTCCCCAGTTGTCCTAACAAATCGCAGATATGTTAATTTTATTCAAAGATAAGGGAGTTTAGCAGGGTGCACGCTTCAGCCTACCTCATTATATCATGCTTGCTTATCAACGTCCGGTCAGACGTGGTAATACTTATCACTTGAGGGGTGAAAACTTCTTAGGAGAGTTACATACCTCGAACATTAACATACCAAAAATTCCTGAATAAATTAAGAGGTCAGTGAATTGGGGATGCATTTGACAGGTAAAAATGTTCAAAGTTAATAAATACGTAAGATTGTTTTGTTTTAATGGCTCAGTGACGATAACCATGATTTAAACCCATCTAGAAATACCGAGTATACGGACTTAACATGCATCGAGATAATGTAATAAAAGATTTTTTACGATTGGAGCAGCCATTTTACAGTGGAATTAAATGGTGGATAATTTCTGTGGAAACGCTGGGTAAAACCAGAGGATTTTATATGGCTCAGCATTTCTGTACAAGGCCTCTTTGAGTTCATGAATATGAAAATAATCCCTGTGGAAACGCTGGGCATAACCTGAGGATTTTATATGTTCAAGTTCCTCTGGTTTTACTCGATCCCGCTAGGGTAATTTCGAATTAAGTGGGAAAGTTTGTCAGTTTTCTTGCGGAAGGTCGGTGGTCTTTACTCGGGTAATCGGGGTTTCTCCTCCACAATAAAAACTGGACGCCATCATATGACTGAAACATTGTTGAGTATGGCGTAAAAAAAATCAAATCAAATTTACTCGAACCCGCGGTGAAAGTGAGATCATACTTCATGGTTTATAGCGTGATGCCTTTAGCCACCCGAACACGAAGTTCCCGCTTCAGCAAGTAAACGGACAAACGGTAGAACATAAACTGTTTATGTTCCAACTGGACTTGAAACCACACTGATCCTGCCTGCGAGGGACCATTATATATATATATATATATATATATATATATGTATGTATATATATATATATATATATAATATATATATATATATATGTGTGTGTGTATATGTGTGTGTGTGTGTGTGTGTGTGTGTGTGTGTGTGTGTGTGTGTGTGTGTGTGTGTGTGTTTGTGTGAGCAGTTTTTGTAGCAATTTATGGTCCCTATTAAATAAAACTCGACAATTTTACGACGTCACGGTGCAAGTATCGGGTGATTGACACTGATACGGACCGATAAAAACATTGTTTGAATTATCATGTGTTGCGACATTATTTTTGGTGTTTGATATGGCGAACGATCCTTATCGTGAGGGGTTACTGGCCGCTGTTCCAGATGTAATATTTTCTTTATCCTCTGTTTATTTGATTTGGGAGACATAAATGTCAATTAGTGATACGTTAGAATTAGTTCATTGCCCAGACAGTACACGTTATCTGCACTTCTATGTACCAAACTCAAGATGAATCAAGTAATTTATTGTTTTCTCACATTTATTTCTTGATTTAGCGCTCAATACATAATTTGTAACTATCGTCACGTGAAAGCATTGAATTAAAATAATTATAAAATATTAAAAATTATTTTTACATCGTTTTCATAAATGCTCTTTTGGTCCAGGTTATTTTGAATCGTTGGGTTCGGAAATAGGGGTCGATAAGATCACCAAACATTTATTAGACAGGGAGTTTTACATTGTTAGTACATAGCGCTCGGTATAAAATGAAACGGAATTAAATCTTGGTAAGTGATAGAAAACCTGAACCCCGCGTCCCGGCAGGCATAACATGACAGAACTCTCGCTGTCAGTCCGTACAGCAGTCTAAATTTTAATACTTTATTATTAGCGATATATTGATTAAGATTTCTCGACGGGACTTGTTTTACGCCGGACTAAACATTTTTTTTCAGTTAGGCTTTTATGGTGGCGATCAGTTTTTAATGGTGGTGGAGAGAACCCGGTTACAATGTACCCCATTGTCGTTAAAAACGGTCCGAGCTCTTTAATATACGTGGGCTCATGCGATGGAAATCTCTCGTAGCTATTGAATATTTATAAGGAGTAGGTGTTGTCCAGTTTATCCAATCACAGTAGTTGTGATCAGGAACGGAACTTATCTCAGAGTCTGTTGATCCAATACAATTCTGAATTAAAAGCATCGATCTGATTGGTTGACGAATGCAAGCACTGTTTAGACCTTTAGGCCTCAAGAATAATAAAAAAAATATGAGATTTGGGTCATTTGACACCACGGCTAGGAAAGAGCATTGCGATTGCGGACTGTGGTTTTACGACGATGAATGTATCCGGGAAGAGACCACCGGCCAAGTAACCTAACAAATTTTCCCACAATAAACAGCTTAGGTTCCAGCGGGATTCGACCCTGTGCTGACCAGAAGTGAGAGATTCCATGGTTCAACGCACCGATGCTCAAACCACTCAACCACGGAGACCCGCGGGAATTAAAACATGATGGAAATAATCAGTCCCTATTATTTATTTATTTATTTTTGTTGTAAAAAGGAAGCAAACTAAGACATTTGGCGTGTGCAAATCGTGAATAATTAAAATATGTTTAATTTATTTTTACCTGTTTTCTTTTTTTTTTTTATAAGTTTTTGTCGTCAGTGTTCCACTCCCTGGCGAAAAGTGCTCCAATAAATTGCTTTTGTGGCATTGTGTAAAAATCACGACTTTTTTGTTTCCGCTCTAGATATGTACCAGTTCAGAATATCGCTTGCATGACTTGTACATGTCTCTTTGTCCAATGATGTGTGACCAGAAATACTTCATTCTGAACATTCCATATAATAACATGGCGTGAAATTCCTTTCTGCCATTCCCGTGTATCGCTATGGACCTTAATAAAAGACACTTACGAAGGTAAAAGCCCCAGGGTGTGGGTCAAAGCTCCATTGACCTACTCGATATGGTATTGGCCGAACACCTTACTGAAGAAATGGATCGCCCGTCAATCATATGTCTGTCTCAAACCCTGGTTTACGAGCGAAACAAACGTTTTTATTACTAAAACTTGAAATAATATATTACAATTATTGATAGTTAATCACACGTTTAATGTAAAAAACTGGAAGTTTTATGGGAAATAAACAATAAACAAACCATCAAAATATAAAAGGTTATGCCACAAGTATAGATAATAGTGACAAAATATATGTATACGTATATATATTTTTAACGTACGCGGCCCGAAGTAATAAACACGAAAACTGAATTAGTTCAGCTTGAGTACTGGGTAAATTTGGTGACTGTGGGTCCAGACCTTCACCTAACTTGGCGAGTATTGGTAGAGATTGTAAAAAGGCACTTTCTGTTATAGATTGGTTATCAAAACCTGAATATGATACGATGAGTTAAGAATAGCCATGCTGTCAGAATTTCTTTATTCTTTAGTGTTTTGATTGTTAACTTAATTAACTCGAATTTACAGTCAAACTTAGAGGCCACTTCTATATACAGGGCACCTGCCTATAAGGGTCATTCAAACATAATTGTAAATAACATTTTTATAATAAATAAACCTCTTTATAAAGGTCACCTATCCATAACGGCTTCTTTTGTCTACACCACTGAGTGACCTTTATATCGGACAAAATTTGACTGTAGGCTACCTGTAACATGACACTGCACATGTAAAAGTTGAAAAAATACCATGTGTGCACCAAACTGCATTTGCGAAAGTCCATAGCATAGGTTTTGATTTCTGGTCCTTCACATGATCTGACGATTAAGTTTACATAAAGAAATGAAACAGGTGATTACACGAGACATCGGCATAAGTGTAAAAGAACAGCTTCTGAAATGTCTCTCTAAAACTATGCACGGGCGAAAACGGGAACAAAACTTTATTGTCCGGATAGATGCAACAACTCGATTGTTATGACGTCAAAGTATTAATTGTTGCTTCCCATCCACTTCATTTTATCGGAGATAAAATTCCTATTTGTTTAATTATCATCATAACAATGGCATAATAATACTTCCATTCGATTTAAGAAACTACGCTTAAGTCGAAATACGGAAATACCATCTTTGCTGGACGTCGTAAACACTTACAAATAACCAGGGACGACTATAAACAGGAAAACCCCCCTCCTTCTTGTTCACTGTGTTATCGTATAATATGATACATTCAACAATGAAAAGCTAATGTTAATAACTACCCAATCAAAAGCCAAATTTTCTTCCTTCTTCCTAACAGGGCAAGATATGGCAACAACATTTTCAAGACGAACCGGAAATTTTAAATTTCCGGGGAGAAACCGCGTACATATGCGAAAGCGGGAAGAGTTGATATATTTACTGTGCAGTTGATCGCCAACATTTAAATGACTAAATAAAGGTATTAAATACTGATTTCAAAATTTACATCTTTGAATAAAACGTATAAAATAATCAAAATAAATTTTGTAAATTTCCGGGATCGAGTCATTACAAAGGGTATTTTGATTGCTGCAATGCAAACTGCAAACCTGGGTCATACAATTGTCATGTTGTAAATTTGTTATTTACACCAATCCAGTAAATTCCAAATTAACAACATGAAACAAACGTTTTGGTTTCATTACAGTTTAGTATGCACTGCCTTTTTGGAAAAATCGGGATTTTAAACATCTACATATATTTTGTCACGATAACCCGTGGGTTTTAGAATATCTGAGCATTAAGATGCCAATAGTTTGTGATTTAGATAACTCTGAGTGTTAAACTTATCTCCACTCGCTTCCTTGTTGATAAACTATTTTGTTTTGACTACAAACGGACCTCGAATCATACCACCCTTTTTCTCAGTCCATTGACACTCATGTTATGATCACGATTGCTTAGTAAAGTTCAGTTTATAAATACTTTTAATACAGACAGGTATGAACTACACACAGAAATTTAATCCATTGGTAAAGAATTTACCCACAAATTCGATACATTGTAATTCGTGGAATTTAAATTGATGGATATTTAAATTGTGTATCCACAGTGCAGCACTTGTCGAGTCTTTAATAGCATTAGCACTGTTATTTATGTATAATTATTTTATGGATCGCAGTTGTCTGTCGCGTAAAGGAGGCCAAACTCGTGTTCAAACATAGTAACCGAGTTCAAACATACAAAGGAATCACAGGTTTAATGTTGTCAAAAAATAAAGATTTGAAACTATATAAAACATACAAACAATAATTAATTTCTACACGACATAGATTACAACAAAATTGATATATAAGTTTGTTACTTGTGGAAAATGGGAAACAAGCTTGGTAATCTGGGCAAGATTAGAATGGAATCTGCCATCGGATCACGAGATTTGAGGGGTTCGAGGTTTTCTTCAATACTGAAAGTGGAATATATTATGTGTTTATTACATTCCTTTAGAGTTATTGGTGTCGGATACATGTGTCCTGTCAACAATTTTTTTAAATCTTATTTTAGGATACAATTTTTTTGTAAAGTCCAAATAGATCTACAAAATTTTATTCTAAAACAAACTAATGAAAATTTCGTAGGACACATGTATACTTGAACATACATACGCCCAATGCGAGACACATGCAAACCCGCCGCGTAGCCTGATTAAAAACTCAACAAATAAAATAATGAAATAAACAAATAGTGTCATTTTTCTGATTGTCAACCAATAGAATAAAAATCCATCTATCGGGGTTAGGGGTCTGTTGTTGTTGTTGTCGTCGTTGTTATTGTCCTGATAGTTTACACATACTTCCCTATTTTATAGATATCACAGATGTTTAACCAGACTGACAGTCGTACCCGACAAAGTTTGTTCTCAAATTAGTTTGTAGGGTCGTGTCTTATTATTCTTTTTTCTCATGTTTTGTAAACATTTTCAAATGGTATACGTTCCAAACCTTTTAACTCAATTGGCAAAACAAAAAATTCAATCTGTTGAAGGACGAGGTAAAACCTGTTTGCTAACTGCATTCTTGAGAAGAAAAAAAATGAATTCCGGAAGTTAAATAGGGCACAACATTCATATGTATCATTTCTGTCTTGGTACGCCAGTAAGGTTATCTTTATCTTGTATGTTACAATCCAACCGTGAAAGAAATTGTTTTCATGTGTTTTCCCGCTTGAACGTCATATGGCTGCTGTGTCTTAATTGCTACAAGACAGATGTGTTCCGAGCAATGGTCTACACTAATTATTGTCCGTTTACAAACCTCGTATAATTGATTAATTAACAGTTGTACTATATGCAAAACAGGAAATTTATGTTAATAGGAGGGCAGATGTTTTGCCTTGTGTTAATAAATATTTATTTACTAATATATGTATTAACTGTATTTGAAATTATAAATATACCATGCTGTCAACCGTTTTCAATTTTGTTCACCCGGCGTTAATTACCGGTATATTTTAATAGAATCTGACTAATTGATAAATCATAAACCGGTGACTAGATTTCTGTTTAGAGTGACCGAGAGATTTTAAAAATAAATTTTGTTTTAAAAAACTAATTATGATATATATATATATATATATATATATATATATATATATATATATATATATATATATATATATATATATGAGTTAAAAACTCTAATTATAATAGAACTGCAAACTACGGGGAACCTGTTCACTCACTCATAAATTCTAGTAGATCTACAGCTGTATAAACGTGTATTAAGGAATTCTCTGGTTGGACTATCCGCCTCTTGTTATGACTACCATAACGTCTCATGCACATATAATCGCTTCTCATAACAACATCCACAAGCGATTTTTTTCTGTCTGTGTTTATATTTTCCACTTCAGTGGAAAAAATGTATATTGGTTATGTAAAATCATTATGATTACAGGTATCCATGGGCAAACTATGCGGGTTAACGGCGAACGCTACAGGTGTCGGATAAATAAAGAATGAATCATATCATTTGGTTTTAACTATTGTCAAAAGCATAACGTAACACAATATTGCTTTGTTCTATGATCTGGCTATATTGCCAAACATGCGTCCCATTTTGTACTCCATGTCCGCCAAACAGTTATATAAATTTAAATCTGTTTATTTCAATTATATTTTACGCTACGTAACAACTATCCAGTTATATGGTGGCGGCCGTGAGAAACCGGCAACAATGTACCCGGGAAGAGACCACGGGCCCTCCGCAATGAAACTGGAAAAGTTAACTTTCTCACAAAAATTAAATAACCTTAGGTTCAAGCGGGACTCGTATAAATTTAACTATACGATCGTTTAGGAAAAATGCATGTATTCATGTTACCTTAAATTAGAGTTAGTTAATGACACTTTCTTTAAGTGAAATTAATATGCATTATATATATATATATATATATATCGGAGATACCAAGATAGGGTAAGAGTAGTTAACACAGGTTAATGAAATAAAAAAAGGGTGAATATTTTTCGTATATGTAAAATTAATAAGCAACTACATGAAATACCAAGACTTCGGAAAACTTGGGATCGGAATAGAATATCCCTGGCCTTCCATAAGATGATGTGTTTTCATAACATGGTTTTGGTATTAACCCTTGGTAAATACAAAGGTGAAAATATAATCCCTATAACCTTGGTACCAGTACATGATTGTAGTACCATAACTTTCATAATGTTGTACAAATGTGATGTAATGAATTATCATAATCAGTTATATATCTCTTCTGATCAAACTTTGAAGTGACGCAACAACTTTTAAAAATCTTGATTATGTTATGTATTATTATAGGATATATTTCTGTTGAAAAAGTAGTTATACAACTGGATAAATTATGCATATGAACAAGGCGATTTAGTATTTACAATACAAAAAAATATTTATTTATCTGTCATGTTATACATTCAGAATTTATACACACCCGGTAAATCCTAAATATCTATACCGTCCGTTCATAAAGTCTCAATGACTGGGTGGTCAGTACAACGCTCTTCGTTGTACATGATACCTCTAACCTCTAGTCAGCGCAGATTCGAGCCTCGCTGTCCTAACTTTCGGTACCTTTACTCAATTTGTATGGAAAATTGTTGAGAGTTTATTAGCGGACGGTCGATCGTGGTTTATCCGGACAGACAGGTATCGGATTTGCTCATCCTCCATAGGAACACCATATCCTTACTTTTTTGTTTATTAACTATGGGTTTTACCAATAGTGAGAATACTATAGATGGAAAATAAGTGAAATATTTTGAGCGAGGTGCAAAACAACAAATGACTCTCTCTAATAAAGATTCATGATACAGTTAGTATATAAGTATTTACACGCATCACATTGCTGAGAAAGGTTTGGTTGTATCAGCCCAGATGATTCATAGAACGATAATCGTCATGACACATGAAAGTGGACAACTTTACATAAATGTTTGAACTTCGCCT
The DNA here is from genome assembly GCA_030159075.1 of Atrina japonica. Classification (NCBI taxonomy): domain Eukaryota; kingdom Metazoa; phylum Mollusca; class Bivalvia; order Pterioida; family Pinnidae; genus Atrina; species Atrina japonica. The sequence goes on from BROG01000004.1 coordinate 1,745,590, forward strand.
CCTTTCCCCATAAAATAAAACCAGCCTAATGAATAAGACGTTTATATATATCATTCTGAAAATAAAACGTGTGCATATCAATCCAGCAAATGATGTGTAGATATCCAGGCAAATAACATTTACATATATAATCAGCTCCATAAGTACTACGTGTACATATCAACTCGGAAAATATTATGTGTACATATCAATGCGGCAAATGATATGTGTACGTATCATTCCAGCAAATAATATGTGTACATATATTATCAACCCCACAAATAATAGGTGTGCATATCAACCCGGAACATGATATGTGTACATATCAGTCCGGTCAAATGATACATGCATGCATCAATCCGGCGAAATGATGCGTGTACAGATCAACCCTACCGAATAATACATGTACAGAACAACCCTACCAAATAATACGTGTACAGATCAACCCTACCGAATAATACATGTACAGATCAACCCTACCAAATAATACGTATACAGATCAACCCTACCGAAAAATACATGTACATGTCAACTCTACCAAATAATACATGTACAGGTCAACTCTACCAAATAATACATGTACAGATCAACCCGGTCAATAGTACGACGTGTAAATATCAACCTGGCAAATAATACGTGTACATATATTTTCAACCTCACAAAACAAGGTGTACATATCAACCCGGCAAATAATATGTGTTCATATCTGATCACTTTTGAGTAAACCCATAGTAAATCAAAAAGTGTGAACATGATACTTGTAGTGTTTGTTTGTTTCAATTATGTTTTAATCCAGGAAAATAGTACCATGATATCAAACCTGTCAAATATACAACGCGGGGTAGTAAATACGTGTAAGTATCTATCCGACGTAATGACACGTGTACCAGATTCTGTATCATGATTTGAAATTCTAACAGTTGAGAAAAACATTTTATGTTTAACGTGTCAAGCGTGGGATAACCAATGTGTTTTAGATTTTACCTATCCCTGGGGAAACATGAACTATCACTCTGTGTAAAAGCATACTTCAGATTTTTTTAACCACGTTTTCTTTTCAAACAGTTTTATGAATGAGGTTTTTGTCGCCATCAGCTGTACGTATAAGATCGTTTGGTTACACCTGTCTACGTAAAAATTAAAGGTGTTGTTAAGATCCGACCTCAGGTAAGTATTTATACTATAGGTGATTCATGGCGTACAGACCGACAAAAATGTGTTATATCAATAGAAAGGGATGCTTGTTTTTCTTTTTTCTTTTGTACATACAACGTGTCCGAGAATAGGCGGATCCTTGTATAATAGTTTCTGTTGGAAATTGTAAACAGTGATACAAATGTACTGAAGAAACCAATAACAAAATGCTTGGGGAATTAAGAATTTTCCGAGAATGTTCGAAATAATGAAATATATTTAAACATATATAATGTATCCAATTAGGCTATAACATTACAAGAAATTTTACTCATAATCAGGCTTAAAGTAATTTGAGTGTTGTGGAGAAGCTGAGAAGGAGATGGCATTAAGTTTGCGACATATAGGAGAAGTTAACACGTGTCAATATTCTCGCTTCCGGATTTAGAGATTATTTGTTCTAATAACATCCCATCTTACTGTTGTTGACAATTTGTGAGTTGGATAACGCACTCCAAACACAATACAACTGTATCCTGAAACGGCCTGACCAATCCGAATAGCTTAAACTTGTTTTGATAACTGGGATTTTGGTGGTCATTTATGATGCACGCACATCCGGCGTCTGAATGTTATGTTCTTGTTGACGTAATTTCTATGGTTCCGTTTAGCAGTTAAGATTATCGCTATGCAATCAATGGCAGGTATCACCTCTGACCTTGATCTCAAGGTCACAAATGGTTGATGGTGGTTGATGGTCGGTGTAATGTCTTGTTTTTGAAATGTAAAAACCTCAGATACCAAAGTATAAATATTCATGGATGTCCATATATCTATACATATGTACAAATCTGGTGAATATTGGACAAACAAACTTGATTTTTCCAATGTAACAAAAAATTGAGTTGACTTATTATGATAATTCAGTGTGATGATGAACAGTTTTAATCTATTTTCTGTTAAACTCCTAATAACGTTTCCAGAGGCTGAGCATATTTAGAGTAGCAAAACAGCTGATGCTTACTGTCCTATGACATGTTTGAATTACAATCGTTATTCATGCATGAATTTTTACAAAATTACAAATATGTCATAGGACATTACGCATAATCTGGAGTGAATTGACATACATATATAACTTAAAATATACAAAAAAATGAACAGATTGTAGATATAGAATTGTTTATGGCGTCTGATTGAGGAAAATGCGCAGAACTTCGGGCAAAACATGACGAGATCGAATTGCACAAATACAGGATAAAGATGTATCTGTGTAAGATTGACTATTTTGTACATAGATCTGCTTTGATATACCTATGTGTTCTAATTGTGAACCGGATGTGGTTACGCAGACATGTTTCGGCAGGCAATTCATCACGGGACTGACGAGGTGTAAAAGTTTTATGAATGAAGAAGAAGAGACCAGAAAATTTATTCATGAATATCATGTATATAAAAATCTACATATATCATCTAAAATATAAATTATCGTAAACTTCAAAGCGATTCAATTGAGTTAACTGTGGCAAATAGAAAACGATGACTACCTGAATGAAAGGTGTGGCTGACGGCTGGATTATTGCAAAAAACAGACGATAGACAGGTAGTTTATGCACGAACACAAAAAAAATGTAAAAAGTCCAAAAGTTTTATGTTTTTCGTGTAACTTGTAGGAGCGCATGACAATTCTTACTTTTGTCCCATATGTCTTGTTAGTAAACAACCACAAGATCATTACACATCCCGGAGCTATTCTATGATTGTAAGTGTATTTTGTGGCCTACTTCAATGATTCTTACGCGATATGTAATCCGTTAAAAACAATTTTTGTACATTTAATATCCTTCTTGTGGACAGGTAAACTAAGGCATTGTTTTTATGTTTCCATAAACGTGTCATTCAAAAACATCTCGCGTATTTTATATACATAAAGCAGAACGCGGCGCGTTGTCGTTGGACGTAATACATATACACTGGTAGGAAGGACTTCAACAGCCGAGTGGTTGGAGCATCGTACTTTGGAACTATGACGTTTCACTGCTGGTCAGAGAGGTTCGAGCCCCCAACCTTTCTACAACTTAAGAAGATTTTTTTGTGAGAAAGATTGCCAGTTTACATGCGGAAGGCCGATGGCCGTTTTCCGAGTACATTGTAACCGGTTTCATACCCCCACCATTATAAACTGGCCACCACTATATGATTGCAAAATAATTAAGTGTGGCGTAAAACGCAATATCAAAATTTATATACACTGGTAAGTCATAGTTTTTGATGTCACACAAAACGGTAGTCCCGAAGATCAAGCGTAACTGTGCAGTTAACGATTTCAAGAACAATGCCGTTCCTTTGCATCATCTCATATAATGCCAATATACTACATAAAGTCAAAGAAACAACGTTTAAAACCACAAAAAAATATACTTCAGATTTTCTTTATCGATTTATTGTATAAATGATAAGTATAACAATCAACTCACTTCAAGTTATAACTACAGAAAGTGTTTCTTTGTAGTGGATAGTGTATGTAGGTAAGCGTGGTACAGGTTGTATTTTGTTATTCGTGGTCCCCAAATAAAATTACATTCACCTGTCCGCAAAGCTCACGTTAGATTTAGGCTGTACATTTTTATACTTCGTCGGTTTATGTCAATGTAGTCACACACACACGCACACTCTCTCTCTTTCTCCCTCTCTCTCTCTGCAAAGGGACGAACGGCATGAGCTTTAAGTAGTCGCGCCGCTCTTAAAAATGTAGAGATTATTTGACTGATGTACGTTTGGTGTACAAATACCTGTAGAGCGTTTGGTGTACAAATACCTGTAGAGCGTTTGGTGTACAAATACCTGTAGAGCGACGAGATTATTTAACTGAAGTACGTTTGGTGTACAAATACCTGTAGAGCGTTTGGTGTACAAATACCTGTAGAGCGACGAGATTATTTGACTGAAGTACGTTTGGTGTACAAATACCTGTAGAGCGACGAGATTATTTGACTGAAGTACGTTTGGTGTACAAATACCTGTAGAGCGACGACTTACATTTGTCGTGAACCTTGCCCCGATGTCTATCTTACAGAGCTGGAATATAAATTTGCAGTACCATGTCTCCCGGTTACCGAAGCTAGATAACTGCTTTATCGGAGTAATTTCCCTTTCATACTTCTCCACAATCTTTCGCTATTATCTTTAGCATATTAAATCTATATAAGCTACAGATAGTCGGATCATTGACTTCTATACAATTCAACACTGTCGGAAGCAAATTGAAAGTGGGGGGCTAAACCAACTTAAAACACACACACGCCAGAAACATCTAGGCGCTAAGCCTTAATTTTCAACACATATTTCTATCTTTGCCAAAAAAAGTGGCCCCTAGCCCCCCCCCCCCCCATGTCGCCTATGCAATTTCTAGATACATGTATATTATATTGTCTATGCTTCATCTAGATACATTGCCGTTGTGTAACAAACGCGATGGATGTATTTCTAATTGCTTTTTCGATGTCTTCGCCTAGTCCACGCGAACTAAGCTTGTACTACGCAATACGCAGTTATTGAACAATATCATTAATTGATTGCCAGCTATCCTTCGTAGTAGCTTTTCAGCTTGGAATCTTGAAGTTCATTGGATAACATCTATGTTAGGCGAAAAATACAATCCACTGAAAATCGATACGTCCCGTGACCTTACTGTCGTCTAGTGGAATGTCATTGATTCTGGCAAGAAACTAGACCATATTTTAAACCCGCATTGAATGTACTTAGACTTGCATAATCCACTGTATTCATTTTATCATGGAATTTAAGATGACCAGAGTTTGGACTCGTCAAGTAAATCTTTGACACATGAACTGTTTATAATGCCAGATGTGTAAATGTCTGAATCTAGTCTAATTCTTGTTGAATTAATTTATATGTACAGCTGAAAAAGATCAGGAAATTATGTACGATAGTATTAGAGTTAGATAGATGGGGTATACTAGATGTTGAAGAATTGGAATTTCTGTTTTGTTTTAATTGGTTGTCACAACTAAGGCCTGATTGTGTGTAAGTATTAGAACTACAGTGTTACGCCACAATTCGCCTACGCACACGCCCCACCCAATAACAATACAGTGGAACCTCGCCTAAAGACCACTTCACTAAGGAGATCACCTTGCGTTACAGACCACAAATATTCAGTCTCTTGATTAATGTCTACTAAGTACAGAACCTCACTTAAAAAACCACCTCACTAATCAGACCATTTTAAGCCAGTCAGTCACAGTAAATGGTCGTAACAGTGAGCTACTGTACACATGTATATAAGTTTATTTTCATCGGGTTATTTTACACTCAAATCATTTTTGTTACAGCTGATTCTGAACAGCATGTTAACTCCCTGGTTACTAATACGCAGTTTATTATTTTCCGTGAAATCATTGGTCAACAAAGCACCGACACGTGACGATCACTTTCGCCACACATGCGCATAAGGTACATCATATCTTTGGGGTACATGCAATTTCATCGATAGCTACCAACCACACTGTATCAGTTACTGTTCGTGGTGTCCTTCCAACATAATTATGTAAGGAGGACAGTAGGAATGCACCCCCCCCCCCCCATGTGATACTTTTCGAAAGAATCCCCATTAGGACTTATGTCACATTTTTAGCACAGACACGCACGAGCAAAAGCACATTTTCCACAAATACCAATGATCACAAGATGATGTTATACACCTTGGCCTACTTGGTAATGATAACATTTTGCACTTATTAAATTACTTATTTAATTTCTTATATTGTTTTCGAAGTACTTCTGTATTGAGTAAGACGTGCAGGGGCGCTTGTGTTAACCAGAATGTAACGTTTGATTTGATTAGTGTTTTACGCCACACTCAATAATTTTCCAGAGAGGAATCGGGATGTACCTGGGAAGAGACCAGCGGCCTTCCACAAGTTTTTTGGGGAAATTTTCTCACAAAAAAAAAAAAATTTAGAGTCCAGCGGAGCGCTAACCTGCGCTGACATACGATGAAGACTTTGCAGCTCGGTCACAGAAGTGACTCTGCGGGGTCCAGATTTGCTAAGTATCTCAGTGCTCATAGGCTAAATCGACATTGTTTTTGTACATTTATAACATAGATTTTTAATATTCAATTTATTCTTTTGTGTGAAAACCACATATAAAGTCTGACCCAGCGTTTTGATGTGGATTAAAAATAATATATACGTTTTAAAATCTGTTTCCTATTCAGGCAACTTTAGAAGTTTTACAAGCAACAGCTAAGATGAATTAACCCTTTAAACCCTACATGCCATAATAAACTCGTCTAAACAATAGAAAAAAGCATACCATCTAGGTACTTAAGGTTGGATGGGCTTAGATGATATTGGGTATTGAGTAAATTTTGTGGTGTTGAACTTTGTATATATATATATATATATATATATATATATATATATATATATATATATATATATATATATATATATATATATATATATATATATATATATATATATAGATGCAGGTTCTTAAAAATGTGCTACCATGCAACGCATCATTAACAATCAAAATACTAAACTTAACTAGAAATAATATAGTTTTCTGCATCAGTTTAAAAGGTTACTTTATTTTTCTTTGAAATTATTAAAATTATATTACCTTATTTTAAAACGTGTTTTAAGAAAACTCTCAACGCCCACGTAGACTACTAACGGCGTTCTCTTTTTGATCAAAATTAATTCATTCCGCAACCTCTAAACGTGGCACGCTCTGTCGGGCAAGTTTGTACCATGCGGTTGACGGGGGAAATGTAAATCTTTGTTAATATAACGTTACACTCTATAAATTTATTCATTTATCTGTAAATTTATCTATCTATCTATCAGTCTATCTGTCTGTGAGTCTATCTGTCTATCCAAGCTGTGGTAAACTGAAAATGAGCACAGAATGTATCATGTATTCATTTGTTTGTGTGAAACTTTATTTACGTCATACTCAACAAATGTTCAGCCATAACCCATTTACAACGTAATCAAGAAGAAACCACCTGCCTTCCGCAATTAAAGGGGCAAACTTTCTCACTGATCAGCTTAAGTTCCAGGGGGACTCGAACCCATGCTGACTAGAGGCGAGGGACTTCATGGTTTAACCGGGAAGACACCACCTTCGTCCCACTAAAAAGTGAATAAATAAAAATAAAATTAAATTAGCAAAATGCAAGCTTAGGTTTCAGTGGGGCTAAACTGCACAGACTACAGGAGAGAAACGTCTGTAAGTCATCTTAATACAAACGTGTTGATTTTTAATTTATTACATTTATACAATTTTGTGTAACTCCTCTTTCGCAACACCCATGATTGTTTGTTATCGTTATTATTAGATTTATAGTCATTGATGTATATAGAAAGGTATAGATATAGATGTACATGTATATGCATGGAAGTTACATTTTGATGAATACTCGCATATTGAAAATATACATTTACTTCACAAAAACAACACATACACGCCCACTCTCCAAGTCATCAAATAGTTTTGTACACACATACAAAGTGTATTTATGCACTCAATCTATTTATATTTTATTGTATCGAAATTGCATATTATCCATAGATGCCGATACTTTTAAAGTGTTCAAATCCGAACTCATCCCCTCCTTCAAAATTAAAAAAGAAAATCAACAATAATAACAAAATGAAAAGGGGAGATAACACAGCACATCGTGTATCAAACGTGACAGTTTGTACTTTGATCCAAAGCATTTCGCCGAAAAAGGTTTTATATATCGCCGCTGATTCTAGTGATGTTACCGTTTGCATGCATATGATGAATGAACAATCCCGACATGATATATAAGGCCTTTGATTTCGAGAAATACACACAGTTCTAAGTTTCAAGTTCAAGTGATAGCTATTGACCTAAATTATGTATAAACAGAAGGTCGTAGTACATTTGTACCGCTAAATACTTATTTGTATACAACTTCTGATATACGATGATATACGAAGTGGCTTCCATAAGATGTAATATTTTTTTTAATTTATCGCCGCAGTGCATACCTGGACAGGTGTGAAACAACAGGTGTCTGATAACTAGGATAATTTTTACCTGTGTAAATTATACATAGACATACATTTATGTCGAATTATTTTCAATATTGCGTCATATCCCATACAATTAACTGTTTCCACGGGCCATCGAGATAACATAAAAAAAAATGTTATATCTACATGCCCAAACACATTTTTAGGTAATTTGTCTTGTCTTTGTTTTATTGTTGTTTTTTACACAATTCACAACATTTTTCCAATTACCTGGCAACATCAGGTTTCAATCTTGGAGAGGAAACCCATTCAAAATGTAACCGGGAAGACACCACGTCTACCGAAAATTGGCATGTGAAATGGAAAGCTTTCCCAAATATTTGGTTTGATTTTTTACGCCACTTCCAACAATTTTTAAGTGGTGGCAGCAAAATTTTAATGGTGGAGGAGAGAACTGTGTTACAATGTACCCGGGAAGAGACCACGGGCCATCCGCAAGTAATCTCAATAAATCAGTTTAGGTTCCAGCAGAGCCGTTCGAACCTGCGCTGAGTAGAGGTGATAGACTTCATGTTTTAAATCGCCATGTTGTAACCACTCCGTCATCACGGTTACTCCCTTCCCCAAACAACCCATTTTGAATAGAAATGGGGGAAGTCATGGACTAATGCGCGAAGATCTAACCACCATGCCACGGAGGCCAATTTTTATGGGCTAATGCTGAAACCACTCGATTTCCATTATTCAGACAAAGACATAGAGAACGGGATATTCAAATATATGTTTCAATCTGTCATAATAACTTGATTTGATTAAATTTGGGATATTGAATTTCAAATAAATTATATATATATATATATATATATATCAATGTTTACATTTCTACTTTCTGTAAGGAGCTTTACTTCTTGAGAGAACGGAGTGGAGGTGTTTATTGTTCCGACCGGATACGAAAAATTCCGTTTGCAAAGGCTGTTTACTCAGAGTAGGGGAAATAGTAAACAAAACAGGAAGCATGCATCAGAGAGAGAGAGAGAGAGAGAGAGAGAGTATCCGTTATGTAGTTAAATTCAGGGTGTATGCTGGTATAGTCCCTGTGGGGCTCTTAATTTTATCGGTAGAAATGATAAAATCATGTTCAGAAATGTTATAAAGCTGTAGTCAAACGTACTTCTACAAATGAGTGACTTCACTAATAGTGCCGTTGGAAGTTGGGGTGAATCTGTTTTCCAATGCAGCATCCCTGGGTGACGGCGGGCGTCTGTGGTCGAATGGTTAAACCAGGAAGTCTCACTTCTGGTCAGTGCAGCTTCGAGCCCCGCTGGAACCTCAGCTGATTTTAGTGAGAAAGTTTGTCGGTTTATTTGCGGAATGTCACTGGTCTCTTCCCGGGTACATTGTAACCGCCCCCCCTTAAAAAACTGGCCGCCACCAGATAATCGGAACATTGTTGAGTAAAACAAAAATCAAAGTAAAATTCGGTAACAGAAACTTACAACCGGGAAAGCTGTCATATGACGTTGTGTGGCGTCTAGAATAAATGATATTACTGTCATTTGCTTACTGTTAAATTGAAGATAAATTCAAAAGTCATGTGCTCACTTTTGAATTTATCTTCAATTTAACAGTAAGCAAATGACATTACTAACCTCCGAGCACGTGTCTTTTTTTCTCAAACCTGGAAGTCTGTGAAAATGAAATACATTTAAAGAATTTTTTTCCAATCGATAAATGAACTATTGCTGTTAATTTTGACACTTAAGTCTTGTTAAAATGTTATTTACACTGTATACAGTTTCGGGGAGAATTGTCATGGGAAGAAGCGAGAAAATCGGTTTTGTGGGAAAAATCTCCAGAAGCTTGTGTTATTTTCAAGTTAGGATAAAACGGCCGATGACACTACCAAAAATAGATTTGTAAATAAACAATGTTATCGGCAATGTATAAAAGAAAATGTACACCTGAGAGGTGGCCTTACACAGTATTTCATATTTACTTTTATCATAATTCAACTCATTCACCCTTAAAGACACATTTGGATTGAACTACCTGATTGATTTACAGGATAATCGATTGTTTTTCAGGGATTGAAGAGTTTAGTGTTTCTTGTTTCTGAAAATATCATACAACCATTGCATTCTTTTAAACGGCACTGCACCCATCAAGTAAGGCGCACGGGGTGCAAAGTAGTTACGTTATGTAGGACAAGAACCACTTATCTATTTATTTATTATTTTGTCTGTTGTTTTACTACACACTTAACAATTTTTCAGATACAAAGTGTGGCGGCCAGTTTTTAATGGTGGAGGCGAGAATCCAGTTACCCGGGAAGAGACCACCGGCCTTCCTCTAAATACATTTAAATCATTAAATGAATGCAAAAATGTTGCTATATATATATATATATATATATATATATATATATATATATATATATATATATATATATATATATATATATATATGTGTGTGTGTGTGTGTGTGTGTGTGTGTGTGTGTGTGTGTGCGTGTGTGTGTGTGTGTTTGTGTGCGTGGGTGTGTGTATTATAACATGTAACCCTTTTAAACGCACAAAAATACCCCATAGATGTAAAAGAGCGCCTTTAACTTTTTCAACCCTACAGACACTGGTCTTAAACAATAGAAAAGAGAATACCACTATGATACTCAGGAGTGAAAGGGTTAAGAATGTAAAAGGGTGACAGGACTAGCTTTTGATACAAAAATAAGAGCTTCAGAGAAATATTAATAGCGAGATAAAACGTTTTACCCGTTCACAAATATTTTGGAGAAAAAACAGTATTGCGTTGGTTTCTAACAGAACCCGGATGTTACCTCGAGAACAACCGCAACCTCAAATCAGCTATCTCTTACACAGAGTTATCGGTAACCTATTATCCAGACCAGAATACCGGTATCTCCCGGCCAGAATACTGATCATTCCAGGCGTGAATACGGATTGCTAGAAAATAAAATACACACAACCTGAAATCAGAATACCCATACAATCAAGGCAGAATACCCATATCAGGATATCAAGAACGCAATACCCAAAACTTCAAATTAGAATATCCATAAGAGTTCTAAATTTCAGTTGCGTTCATAGGTGTCGGAGCCGGGGGGGGGGGGGGGGGGGGGGGGGGCTTTTTAGCCCCCCCCACTTTTTTTGCAAAGATAGGCATAGGTGTTGAAAATTGGGGCTTAGCCCCCAAGACGTTTCTGGCGTGTGTGTGTGTTAAGTTGGTTTAGCCCCCCCCCCCCCCCACTTCTGGCGTGTGTGTGTTTTAAGTTGGTTTAGCCCCCCCCCCCCCACTTTCAATTTGCTTCCGACGCCTATGGCGTTGATCATTAAATGGTCGATATAATTATATATTTTTCTTTTTTTGTTTGTGTGTAAACATTACAAGCGCTCTTTTCAGATTTTCTATTTTAGTTTTTAATTGCTTTGCACTCTAGTGACGGAAGTATAGTTTAATATGTAAACAAACCAGACAGCTGAAGTGATCTTGTAGTAAAACGATGTAGTGAGTCGTGTTCAACAAATACGGATATTGATGAAATCTTTTTTTAGCCACTGACCTATATAAATGTAATAAGTGGTTAATTATTGTGATATATATTACATCTTCTTTGTAATCAATCGCATTATCAAAGGTATATTTATAATCATTTCTCGCTTTGATAATATTAGATAACATTGGGAAATCTCTTTATCCAATACTTCCGAGAAGGAATTCAATTGAATCTTCTATATTCCCAGACATGAAAAGAAGCATATTAATTAATATATTCTGATTAAACAAACAATATAGCATCTGTTTAAGGATCGATTTAATATCATGTCCATAAATCTATTATGTTTGACAAATTGATATTATTAATGATACATCAATAATTAATGAAATTTTCCGTAATTAGGTAAACTCCATCTCGACCTAGTTAACGAGTTATTGTTACACCCAACATTCTTTGTTTTATCATTATGGAAATTACTTCTATCTTTGGAATTTCTGTAATCCCATTTTCTCCAAAAAATTAAGGTATGTGTGTTTATATATAGCATTTGGGCTATATTAGGTTTGTTAATTGTTATTACTATTTATAGATCCCGTTAATAAACCTGTCCGTATGATAAGATCACGGGGTTGTAAAGAATGAACTGTATGTACATAAATAGGGATCGAAGGAAAGGCGTACGTTGGACGGGTGTGTGCAATCTACACTGATCTTAAGAGGCGGATCTTTAGCCAGTGATCAGACGCGGATAACATGTTGCGTGCACATGATTTTAGAGATATTTGTTACCACTAGTCGATGTTCTCGCTTTTTAGCATTCTCACTTTTTGGTAAAATCCCTAGTAAATCCTAACGTGAGGACGTAATAGAATCATACTATTCACCATTTAGGGGATACATGTTGAACGAACTCGAGAATCCATGGAACTATCCCTTTGTTCATGTGTCATCCGCCACTAATCATCACCATCGTCATATGGAAACCTTTCGAAGAAATACAGATACGGGTATTATATCCCAAATATTGACTTTTTATGTCATTAAGTGAAATAGATTAAAGAACGTATATAATTATAAGGGTTATGCATATGTACAATTATTGCCGGTTCAGCAAAAAAAACAAACAAAACAAAACAACAACAACAAAAATACAACAACTGAGAATCTTCTTTAAAACGACAGCTAGGTGTAATTCCACGACACCCTGCGGCGATTCCAGTAGGACGGTTTCGAAAAAGTGGTCCCACGATACTCTCTCTCTCTCTGTCTCTCTCTCCCCCTCTCTCTCTCTCTCTCACGAATGCAACCGATATACATGTCAAAAAGCTGTTCTTTAGTTTATATCAGTATGTTGTGTGTTACCATACCAATTGTGTCGATACCATTAAATTATACTTTGACATGATGTAAAGCCGATTTTGTCTGCCTTTAATGACAAATCTGAATCCAGGGCCATAAAACTATTCTCAGACAAAATATTTACTCAACTTCAAGATTTTACTCAAATTTTGAGAATTTTCTCAACATGGCTAAAGTTGTGGACCATAAGGGGATTCTCAGACAATTTTCTTTTTCAAGTGATAAAATACTTAAGTACGGCAAGTAGCTGACTTATGTAATACTTAACAGCGCAAATGACTACCCCCTATGTTCGCCTCGGGATAAATAAACGCAAATGTCATTGTCACTGTCGCCCTCGAGTATTTCGGGACATGCTTACCATTTGGCCTTCGAAATAGGTTTAGGAGGCCAACACTTCTTTCTCTGTTGGCTTGTTTTGACCATACGTTTTTTTATTTACATTAACTATAGGGACGGTGTAAATTTAGTCCAATACACGGGCCCCAGTGTATGTTCCGAATCATCTATCTTATATAATGTACTTATACTATTTTACTTATAACTTGAATATCGTGTATTATATACATTATACATATTGTATGTATAAATTACTGATTTCGGTCATGTATTGGCATTTTACAAGACGTTTTTTAATGTTTTAAATATATATATATATATACACACACACACAAATATATATATATATATATATATATATATATATATATATATATATATATATATATATATATATATATATTACACTTTTTATGTCATAAAATATGCTGCCTACTTGATTTTTAACGCGTTTTAAACCTCTTGGTTGGTTATTAAATAATTAATCATAGATTATAGTAAGAATAATATTCAAACATCGAAGTTAGGCGAATCGGGACATAGATTGGGACATATGTCTTAGACGAGATTTATACTGCCCCTTGATAATCTTATCTCAGTTGAAAGAATTCTAAAGTCGTTGTATGGTCCGCGAGTGTTCACTTTTTTACTCAGATGAGTAAATTCTTAACTTTTGAGAATAAAATTTGTCTCAGAATTTTCCTTGTTTATGGTCTAGGGACAATTTGTTGGACACTTTAAGTGCAATTCAAAGCAAACCACGGCATGGAATTTAAAATCGTCAAAGAATAGGGCAGAATTATTTGTCTGGGTTTTACATCCCTTTACGAGCTACGTATTCTAATTCAAAGTCAAATGTCGGACCACATTTTAAACGGCGACAACATCATCGATTATTCCCTGTTTGCGCAATACTTGTTCTAATGACACAGATTCCGTATCTAGACCAACCACCATGGAATGTCGCATATCCATGCTAAAAATATTTAATAAAGAATGAGTTTACAAGTATTTTATTTGTAATTGGATTAAATGGAACGGATGCGAAAAAATAAATACCTATTACATTTTTTATATACACAGATGTTGACATAAAAAGCATTAAGACGAATACATATGGTAGGTAGTGATCCATTTTTCTGTTGGACTCAAATGACAAGCTGATTTTTATCAGCATGACCGTGTGGGTGCCTTTCGTACGCGTCTGAGATCCGTTCTGTGACAATTCTGGACAAAACATTTTTTGCACGCTCCGTTGCAACCAAAGATTCGAAAACTGGGACTCATGTCTTTATGAATTTGTCTGGAATATGATGCCCTTAATATATGTTTGGAATAATCTGATATAAGATTAATATTCTATAGCCATTGACCCGATAGGGTATCACCCACTAGTCCGAAATGGAAGTGAACCGAAATAGTACAAAAATGATATATTCTTGACATTACATTACATTACGCAGAAGTGATAGTATTAAACTCGCTAACCCCTGTTCTGAAATATTGTCCTGTCTACATTTAATCGATAAAGTACAATTTTGTACAAATTGGAATGTGCGCAGGGCACACCATTGTCAAGAAGTATAAATATCTGCTACAAAGGAATTCAATTATTCCAAATAAAGCCTATTAAAATCTATTTTCGCTATCCTCAATGGTCAGAAAGCAAAGTACATTTGATCTAGTTTTATATTTACACATGATATACCCTAACTATTTCGTTATCATTACGAATTAAAATTCCAGTCAACCTCTCATGGTCATCGGAATGTAGTGACTAAACCGCAACACTTTTATTTCTGATCTAAATTTAAACTGAATTATCAGCCGTCTTGTTTACACGATAATCATTTGCGACATCACACCCAGCTGTAAAATGACCATGCTGTATGACAGTTGCGCATGCGCATGGAACAAGGACGTTATACCGTGTATCAGCCTGGTACCTGAGGCCTTCCGAATGCGCAAGCACCGATTACTTTCGTTTATTTTGTACTTGGACGTTTATTTTGTTTAGATATTAATCAAGTCACTAATATTGACCTCGGAATTTCTCTCATGGCTAATTCAACAATTTTAAATATTTTGATACGTAAATATCCTTTCTTTGATAATAATAGAATCGTGATATGTACATCGAGCTTTGAATTAAAACCATTGAATAAACTTTAAAATTCTAGTTTAAACTGATGTTAATAGATTTTAAAAACAGGTCTATAATTATAAACACAAACTTTCGAGTCGGTTATTGTTACTCTTCTTATGTAGAAAACATTAAAACTAATAAATTTGTTACCTTTTGTGTGACACCCCCAAAAACACAAAAAAAAAAAACCCGAAATCGACACCTGAAATACAATGCCGATATCGTTTACTTACTTCCATGGGTAGAAGACGTACACGTCGCTGAACTAGTCTCTTTGGGATGTAGGTCTTTATGAGCGTTCGGGGGGTGGGGGGTGTTATGATAGGAACTGAGTTCCCGCCACACATTCCGTCGCACAGTCCCGTTCTGATAAAGTTGGTGTCCCTTTGTGGTATATCATTACAAAATCACTATCAAAAGTATAGTTCATTTACATGGAGGAAAATCAACGGCCATGTATTTGAAACTTTCACGATAAAAAAAAATCCACAAAAAACGCAACTATACATTTTTTCCGAATTTCGACAACGTGAATGATTAACGCCCTTGATCGGAACTCTTCATTCTTAATACAGTGATCGAAGTGGGCGAAATATAACGAGTTATAAACGACTTGACTATTCAGGTTAGATTTCGACGAAAAAAATAAAACTATAAAATATGACCTTGAATCCCGAACTCCATATGGGACATGAAGGATGATGGGAAACTTACGTGCGGAATCACTCATTGGTTTCAGTCTTGGAGCATTATGGTTGTGGGCGGAAATCGAAACTAATATTTACCAAAATATCTTCGCCGACAGGAGTATAAAATTAGCTATACGCTCCATATTTTTTAAGACCTTACACGTAGCGAAATATCAGATCGAGTAACTAAACCCAAAATCATCTTTCTCATCACTGATGATCACAAGTTACAATAGAAATAGTTTTTCTATCACGTGCCTAAAATATATGAAATAAAAACACATGATCAAAGTTATATTTAGAAATATTGTCGTCAAATTATGAAAGTCGTTCTTAGATGTCAACCGGGGTAATGAACACCAAGGTTACGGAGTTCGATTTTGTCCTTTCGTGTACAGTCAGCAAACACGTAAGCGTCAGTTCAGTAATCTGAAATGATTTCCACGTGAAACCTTTTTCCGCTCTAGATGCAAGACAACCTCTTTATAATAAAAGAAAAGGAAAGCGATCTATATTTATATCATTGCGTACAGTTAAACTTACCCTACAAACATACAAAGGCTAGCTGTTTTTCTCTGCGCACATTTGGAGATGAAATCAAACTGTGTGGGAGAAAAGAATTTATCTTACTACGTAAACGCGGCTTTTACGTAAGAGGCAAATTACTCAACACATCTTAATCCTGGTAGATTTACCGTCTCATAGGAGTGAAAAGGAAGCAAAAACTGCATAACAGCACCGATCAATATATGTTACAAATCCAAAACTGCGCATCAAAAATTGCCGGTAGCACTTATCGATGTACGGTTTATAGAAAAAAGCGACTGAAAAAAGATAAATATCTGTAGTGGAGGGATGGGAAAATAACATTGTCATAAACAGCGTATTGACATTGCATTTCTAACTTCATATATCTAGGATGCCTCTATTGTTTTTAGTGCCAAAGTGACGTTGTTTTTCCCCCACGGACACGGTCATTACTTGAATAAATCAGTAATCAATACTTGTTCAAAATATGTAAATATCTCGGGATCGGTTTTGTCTTGGAACACTAGGAAATTATACATATGCAGTGAATAGTTTATTAATTAAGAAGTGATGTGCAGGTGCATGTAATGTCACAGCGGGTCATTTAAAAACATGTATACTAAATATCTTGACGAACTCGTGACGTTGACGAGGAGCAAAATGAAGATAAGAGCCTAAAGATGAATTAATTTGCGATCACGTGGCTGGACATGTTCTTCATTTTACATCACTGTCAAATTCAGCAGAAGATATTAATTATTTCTAAACGTGTCGGCACCCAGATGGAAATTTGCCCTCGTTGAAGGACGACCGATTATTCATAAATGAAAATCTTAAAACATTTGGTAACATGCGTTGTCATTTACTACACGTGAATCTTTTTTTACAAGTACCACGTGTCACGGAAAGCGTGCTACGTAAAATGACCATCACTACACTGGCAACAGTCCACAGCACAGGTCAGAATTTGTAGCACTTCATCTAAACCTGTTGACTTCAATCTGGTGAAAAATCCTTGGTGGGAGTGTAAAACAACTAACATTACAAGTATCATTCGAAGTATTATAACGGTCCTAACATATTCTGGGCTCGGGCTCAGCAGGACTGAGACGACCAGTATATTCTGGGGTTTTTAGTTTCTTACCATAATTTGTTGGCAGGATCAGACTTGCGAGTACTAAAAGTCAAATGATTCAAGCCCTCTCCGTTTCCGATTAACTCTTTTTTTTCGAGGTTAACAAAAAGTGATCATGAATCAGTTATTCGGGTTCGGCGAATACCAATAGTTTCCACCAATGGTAACGTGTCACGGGGTTCCTCCCCAACATTCTACATTGTTGTATCACATAATGGTAACGTGTCACGGGGTTCCTCCCCAACATTCAACATTGTTGTGTCACATGATATTACGCATGATTTTGCGCACACATGCTTCTATCCATCTCAACGGATGAAAATTGATGCAAATTTTGCTTCAAAGGTTTTGCATCTTAATAAACCTTTTTGAATTAATAAAAAAAAAAAAATTGCAATTTTGTACAACTATTATATAAAATCAATGATTTTTATCCTAAATGTAAAAAAACACAGGTGTTTTACCTCATTTTCAAGAGCCCCATGGTCGGCTACAGCAACATTTACATCTACGTCATCATTACGATAATAGCTTATAATGAATATTCAAAACAGAGAAGCACAAACTGGTGCATAGGAATTTTCCACCCCTTTAATTATCGTCATATTAGATTTAAAATCTAATTACAGGAAGGAATATGGACAACCATACTTGATTTACATCTTCTACCACTTGGAAACTGAAAAGTGCGCAAAATCATGTGACATTTGGACCTCGGGTTAGAACACGATGTTTGTGGTTTGTTTTTCACTTTATAGGATTTTTTTTTCAAACAAATAAATATGTTTTCATCAAAATTTAAAAAAGCGAATGTAATTAATTTTGTTGTGTTGATTTTGTGATTACTTGCAATTTATTGTATGGCCTGTTTTGGGGATCAAAGTCTTAGGTGCGCAAAATCATGTGACAGCATTGTATATTGGCAGTCATTGCCAAAAGAGACTGAATTTACGACTTTGATATTCAAAAGTAAAACGTTTTCAAAATGGTGGCTCTAAAATCATTAGGACAAAAATAATCTTTTATTCTAAAATAATTTTCTGTTTGCCAGTCAGGTTTCTGGTGTAGTTCTAGGACATTGAGACAACTAGGCGAGTGACGGTGTGTTACCAATGGATAGTAAGAGCCTCTGGTGTCCAAACAACGGCCCAGTCATTTATACATTATTTCGACGTACGCAAATATGTGTTCTGGTATATTCAGTACCCAAAGAAGCGCTAATATATTATTTGAACTATTTTTGACATTTGGGTGGACAAACGCTGTTCACAGTCTGAACGTGGGTTATTTTCTTCTTAAATCAATGAAAACTGTAGGATACTGATTTATCAACTCTGGTAGGCCTACATTGAAAAATACCACACGAGAATTCAAAATGATACGATATTTAACAACACTTAATATCTTGCATTACTGAAAAACAAAACAAAAACATAGGTGTAGATACCCACATACCAGCCCTAAACTTTACTCAAAAAGAAAAATTGACCCCCCCCCCCTAAAGATGCGCAAAGACGAGTTCAAAGAATCGACCTTCAAACAAATAAATAATGTTTTATGAAGTATTGATAACTTGTGTCTTATGAACAGCAGCAAACCAGTAGCAGCCGGTAAAGAAAGAAGTCAATACGGCACGCGTATAATGATCTGGCGTAGAAACCTTGGAATTGTTGACGCGACAGTACAAGCATTAATGAATTGACAGGTCTGTTTCAATACAATGGTGTTTTACTCAACATTATTTTAGCTGTATGGAGGCGTGTAATTTTAATAGTGGAGGGGATCGGAACCCAGTTACAAATGAACACGGGAAGGGACCACCGACCTCCCACAAGTAAATTGGCAAACTTCCTTACAAAGCCAGCCTAGGTTCCAGTCCAACTCGAACCAACATCGACTAGAGGAGAGAGCCTGATTTAGTGGTTTTAAGCGCGATGCCCTAACCGCTTAAAAAGTTGTAACACACGAACACACACACACACACATATATATATATATACACAGACATATATATATATATATATATATATATATATATATATATATATATATATATATATATATATATATATAAATGATACCACGCAGTAAAAGTTCAGACATGAAAAACACCAATTCACAGACTCAGACAAAAGGAAAACAAAAACAAAGAAATACATACTGCGCACGACCTTTACAAAACACCAGAAAGCTGTAAGCCGTGTATTTTTTTCTTTCCAATGATCGATAGTTAATTAAGAAATTCTTTACATTTTATTTAGGAGGGATAATTTCAACATAGATGTTTAGGCGATCACATTAATCATTCAGAATTGATTGTATAATAAAATCATTAGCAGACAGTTCTCTTTCTTGTAGTTAAGGTGTGTTTATTTACAATGCGTTTGATATCAAAATCAATTTGTCAGTGCAAAAATGCTACAACTAATTGGTTGTGTCATCAGGTTCAAAACGTACGATGTGAATTGATTTGTTTTTTCTTGTTTTTGTTTGTTTCTGTACATTTGAATTTATTTTTAATGAGTCGCTCAAGGTTCCGATAAAGGACATGGTATATATAGTTACACTGTACTGCTGTCCTATGGCATGTGTATTATTTCTCGTTGTATTTTTTTCTCGATGTATTTATAATGCATGTTTTGATTTCTTACTAAAATCAATTTTTAGTTTTTAATTTGGAGGAGAGAACCAGTGGCGGATTCAATAGGGGTCGTAAATGGCGTACAAGCGTCTTTGGACGTCAAAGTACAGGTTTATTCTCTACACTAACTTCTCAATATTGATTTCCAGGGCCATAACTAAGACCGAAAACAAATGAGGCAGGGGATTGTGGGCAGCCGACTGAGTCCCTCTAAGTTGTGGGTGCAGGGGACAAAGTTTCCCCGTTGAGAAAATTGAACATTTAGATAAAAATAAAACTTGTTCCAAACATTTCCATGACATCACGTATATATTCTTTGCTTTAATTCCAATTCTTGACTCTCAATAAACCAGAACTCACTATTTTGTGTTTAGTAAAGAAAAATTGGGGACGTCCCAAATACTTTACGTCTCCTCTTTGAAAATTCCTGAATCCGCCCTTGAGAACCTGGTTACTATGTACCCGGGAAGAGTCCGCCGGCCTTCTGCAGTGTCATCTAATTAAAATGAGTGGTTCAAGATTAAACCAAGGTGCACGCTAGCTAAGGTTAATGAGTCCACATTTTCTGTTTCTAAAATTGGAGGTCTATAATCTACAGGTGCCTGTTGCTAGGACACTGGGACTGGTCTATTCGAAAATCGTGTACTAACACTTGAAGAAAAAACAACAGGACAGATCTGTCGGCCAGTGATGCCCTATTAGTCGACAAGGGAGAGTAATGTCCAGAACAGCAATTGAAGTTGTATATTTTGTACAACATAAGTTTGTTTATTACTAAAGCGAGTGTACTTTGCCCAACTCACTATAAGTGATCCAACTTGCGTCATTTTTCATTCAGAAAGGATATCACCGCAGATTTCAAATCGAAACTTTGTGGGATGGACACTTTGAATCGGTCACACATTTATACAAAACAAATCCCAACTAATACGTCAGGTTTAACGACGTACTAATAGGAAATTATATCTAGAAAAAATATCGTTCCTTAAATAGCTATAAACGCTAGATCTATTTATGACATCTTTATCAAAATATAAAACATTTGTTGAAAAAAAATCAATCGAGTGACGCGAGTCTTACGTTAGTTTCCACGCTATTATGATCAAAATATATTTCTATCCTATATCTTATGGTCGAGCCCTTTATTAACTGGGAACAAACACATGGTTGAACATTTTACACCGTTACCATGGAGTCGCGCGGGAGGGTGACGTAAAAACTTGAGATAGTGTGTCTAAAATTTGACATCGAGAAATTATCATCAGCTGAGTTAACAAGAAGTGTCATGAATTCGTGATTCGTGTAACACTCGGTACTGGTATGTAATGTAACATATGGTTTATGGAAGTCTTTTTGCGTATGTAGGCCTACACATTCTTTCGTCATGTAAAGTTGTAAATTCTGCAGTTAAGTTTATTTTTTATGTCATATAATGCAGTCATACACATAATAAAACTTTTATCCCCGGGTATGTAGGGCATAGGCGTCGGAAGCAAATTGAAAGTGGGGGGGCTAAACCAACTTAAAACACACACACGCCAGAAGTGGGGGGGGGGCTAAACCAACTTAAAACACACACACACCAGAAACGTCTTGGGGGCTGAGCCCCAATTTTCAACACCTATGCCTATCTTTGCAAAAAACTCAGTTTTTGCTATCAAATAATCGAATTTCTGATATCATAAAAACGATTTTTTTATATCGGAAATTTAAAAAAGTGAATAAATACTAAAACGGCGCCCCATAAGTTTGGATTTCCAAGATAATCAAGAAAAACTTGCGATTTGAAAAATTGGGTGGTTGATTTTCAAAACCGATATATTCTCGTAAATTGTCTCTTAATTCGCAGTTGGGAAAGTGTGGGAACAATCAGAGCGTATCCCTGCTCTTTGTTAACGTGCTCGCGTTCTCCTTAGGCCTACACAAATAGTGATGAATCAATAATTAAATACCTTATACCCTTTTGATCCCGTTTGTATCCATTCAAAATCGACACAAGTGTGACAAGAGATCACGAATTATATGCATTATTACCACGCAGTTTACATTTCACCCCTGAAATAGGATGAATCCGCCCACTTTTTACAATTTTACGCAGTAATATCAGAAGATACATCAATATATGATCCACCTTCGTCTCCCTTTCTCAATAACAAACTGACACGTTCTTCCCTCGTCATCACCAGTTGATGACTGCGGTGTTGATCACTCAATTACATCTAATCAATTGCGACGACGACGTTCAACAATGACCTGCCCTTAAGCTTCTTTACTTACACAAGCAGCTGGCGTAGGTGTCGCATTGTTCAATACCGTGATGGTCAAGGTAGTGTCCGTAAACGAAGGCAGTCCACATCGCTAATGGATCGATGACCACGATTTATTGGTAAACTATTTTTAGAAATTTCAAACTTTGTTTACATACATTTCACCAGATTTGTATATTGTATCCTGGACATCACAAAGATTAATACTTTGGTTTTGATTTGATTTGATTTGATTTTTTGTTTTACGCCATACTCAACAATTTTTCAGTCATATGATGGCGTCCAGTTTTTATTGGTGGAGGAGGAGAAACCCCGGTTACCCAGGTAAAGACCACCGACCTTCCACAAGAAAACTGGCAAACTTTCCCATTTAAATTCAAAATGACCCTAGCGGGATTCGAACCAGAGGTGAGAGGCCGTGTGATTTAAAGCGCAATGCTCTAACCACTCGGCTACGGAGGCCCCCAATACTTTGGTTATTCTTGGTATGCTTTAGTAGTATTTCTACTCCAGCAGATTGCTATCCTAACTGCTGTATGCAGTTGCGGCTGCTTTTTTGTTTGATCATATTTATATTGTTCGCATGTATTTACTGGAAGGGCGCCTGTCTCGCAATTGGAAGTATATTGAGGTTCGAATCTGGGTCGGCCAAATATGATATCGATGGCGTATGATGCCACCCACTTGGGTGAAAAACACCTGAACGGGACTGTTAAAACAGTATGGAAAGTTTGAAACACTTTGCCTTAGAGAGACTATTCATGGAGAATTTAGAAGTTTCCTTGGCCGAGTTGTTAGAGCATCGCGTTTTAAAACACGAGGTCACCCAGCTGAGTTTTTGTCGGCGGTGCAAGTTCCAGCCAAAATGGAACTTAACCTGATTCCATCAGAACGTTTTTCAGTTTTCCTTCAGTAGGTGGTCTCTTCTGGGGTTCATAAAAACCGGGTTACTTAGACCAGCTTTAAAAAAATGATCGCCACCATATGATTGAAAAAATTGTTGAGTTTGGTGAAAAAAAACTACAAAAATGTCCCATATGATATATACTCGTACTGCCAAATGTTGACCAACATCGAACTCAGAGAATACCTCATTGATATATAAAGCTACAATTAAAATATGGTTGAATTTTCAGCTGAGTCAAATTCGGTTTATTTGACGATTTTTAACATTTGTAAACAAAAACACGAAAATAAAATGTCTACGATTCTGGTGTCTCGGGCTACCGATAGAACGTTAATGGTTACCCCAATGTTTTCACTCAGGTCGGGTTCTCGGTGTCCCTTTGAAAGTTGACACATTGTATGTTGTTAATTACTGAAGTGGATTGTTGATTGATTGACTGATGCTTTTAAAAAAAAAGCAAACTACTGAATCCTAAATAAAATGATGGCGGGAATGCTCAACGTTAGAGAGGAAACCCTTTTACAATGTACCTGGGGAAAAAGCATAGCAATTCCGCGCCGATGTTTTACGACGATTGGGAAACACCTCCGACTTCCTGCAGATAGCCAACAAACAACCCAATGTTATCGTTTCAGCGTGAAACACAACTCGCTTATAAATTATATCTGTAATTGAGGCGATGTGTGATGTGATGCTGTGGCCACGAGGTGACCACGCTCCTCGTCGTTTTCATTGTGATACACGCAAGTCTTGTTTCTGTTTGTTTGATTTGTGTTTTATGTCACACTCAACCGTTGGACCTTGTTACGATAACTGTACTTGTTACGATAACTGTAGTCTTAGTTATTTCACCTGCGCATATACACTGACTTCCGGTCGGCATCAAGACGTTTCGTGCCCAAAACGTTTCGTACCCAAACCACATCGTACCCAATAAAAGACAAATTGTAAATAGGTCACAGTGTTTTCAATGGGTAGAATTTGTCTCGGATACGAAACGTTTTGGGTACGAAACATCTTGATGCCGTCCGGAAGTGTTTGTCCGCATGTGAAAAGGTTTATTTATCAGACTTATGGTACCGATCAGTTTTGATGGTGGGGAAGACATCCCAGTCTTCCAAAAATAAACTGACAAAATTTCCCACAAAATCAGCTATGTCGGTTCCAGCGGCACTCGATCCCATGTTGATAAGAGGTGAGAGATTTCGTGGTTTAAATCGCAATGTTCTAACCAATCGTCCACAGATGCCTGCCCATTTTGTGAAAAATAACAATTTATTGTTAATAGTTGCAATTGGCAGGTTACCGCATATTGTTAAGAAGTTCTTTTTGCACATGCAGCTTA
The DNA here is from genome assembly GCA_030159075.1 of Atrina japonica. NCBI lineage: Eukaryota > Metazoa > Mollusca > Bivalvia > Pterioida > Pinnidae > Atrina > Atrina japonica. The sequence continues at coordinate 1,770,612 of BROG01000004.1, forward strand.
ATGCTAACAAATCAGTTTTATACATACTGTATATTGCTTTTTTAAAAAAAAAAAAAGTTTCCCAGACTCTTTTTTTTTCGTGGACTCTCATATTGTACGAATGTTGTACAATGTATCAAACAAGGGGTTAGTGTTAGGATCCATATCAAATCATAAAATGCTAAAACAGAAAAAGCCCGACATCTGTACCTGGCGATATGAAGTGTTGAAATACGTGTAACTGTCAGCTTATTAGGGCGATAAGAAAGCTCATCAATAATATATATATATATATATATCCATGAATAAATGAATGAATGTTTTAATATAGTGCCCCTATTACGTACATGATGTCTAATAGATGTCCGGGGTTGGTTCGGGTTCCATAAATCACTTGTTCTTACAAGTGAAAATATACTTTACATAACACTGTTAGTAATTATTACATTATCTAGGTTATAGTGATATCGCGTAATGCTAACAGGAATGACAAGCGTGTTAAGCTTTGGTTCCTGTGTACTCGTCTGCAGATCGTCTGTGACAAGGTGACAGTCGGTAAGTGGCCTTAATGAGTATGGCCGAATATAAGTACTGCGAGATTGGAATTACGAAATGATAACAACTGTAAATCGATGTCATTTGGAATCTCAAAACTACATTGCCATATATAATTACTTGATTATAAAAATTTATTTAGGGGGAAAAATAAGCCGCGATTCTTCGTCCTAACATCGGAGCCGTTCCAAACGCCAAAATTCCAATAGTTATTTATATAATAACAGCAATATACCAAAGAAATATCGTCCCTAAATACAATATTCAGTTTCATCATTGAAAACAGGTGGGTATTGGTGTAAATAATGTTTCCAATAGGTTTTATAACAAAAAAAATTAATATCGCGTATAATTGGTGTATTTGTCCAGAAATATGACTCAGTTATTCTGCCAGTAGATGCACTGAACCAGATTCCGATGACGTTTCCGATAGGCTAACTGCCGGAAGTAATTAATCTTAAGATACCGACCTAGATTCTTATCATGGATACTGAGACACTGTAATAATATCGATGGAAATACTATTCCAGCGTTCAAACTGATCACCCATATATATCCTGCTTTTGCTTTAGTTATATGTGATCAGTTGTTTCTAGGCCGGTGGTCTCTTCCCGGCTACAATGTAACCGGGTATTTTTCCCTACCATTAAAACTGGACGCCACCATGTAACGGAGAACTTGTTGAGTGTGGCGTAAAACACTATTCAAGAATCTGATATCGATTCCTTTTTGACAAGATAAGATTCAGTGTTACTTTCCCACAACATTATTTGTTCTTTTTCTTGTTGTTTATCTTTACCAACTTGAGCATGTACGAAAAGCTTTCCGATTGAGTTCAAACTGGAGGTCATGCGAACAGAGTTGGGGTCGCATTCATGAAAATCCATGTCACATGTTTAGACCTCCATATAAATGACTTTTTGTACAGAAAAATGTATAATTTTATATTTAAGAAAAAAATACTTTAAATATTATGAAGAATTTTAGATTTAAAATCATTTTACTGAATTAAAAACCAAACTAAATACTTTGATACAGAGCTATCGTAAATATATTAAATTATTTGTGCACGAATCACGTATCATCATGAGTCCGATCTGACACAATGTACTATAGATCTGTCATAAACATTGACTTTCTGTGGTCAATGGCTTACTCATTCTTATTTCGCAACGATAGGAACAGAGGTTATTAGAAATCCAGGAGCGAAGTTCATTGTCGCAAAAACCAGACAAAGCACTAAGTTATAAAGAATGCATGTAATACCGAATCCGATGCAAAAAACGATTTGATTGGTTGTTTGCAGACAATAAGGCAGTGTCGCGGAAGTAGATCACTTACAGGCCAGAAATAGATCAACGGTGTTACCTTCTTTGACAATAAATTTGGGAATCGCGACAAGAATCCGAAGAATTCAGTATGTATATATAATTGTCACGAGGGAAGAATTTCCCCTCGTAGCTGTAAACTTCAACAGCAGTTCATGCACTACGCAGAATGTGTTGATATACAAGCACACTCTATTATTCAACTGTTATATAAAACGTTGTGTGTAGTGATTCTCTTTTCGTATTTTTTTTTACAGATCTTTTCATCAGTATAACGCATTCGCAATTATTAATTCATGCACAGAACGTCGTATTTCCTGTTTAGTGGAAAAAGTCCCATGGGAATTTCATTCATCAAATTGTTTCGAAAGAACAAATATTAAATGAATGAAGCGTTCTGATTCGACAACTTGAACGAATGAAAATTGCCTTTATTATCTGCAAAAATGGTAAACGTAACTTAACATGTACTTTATTGACAGAAAATGGTGTTGAATAACAACGTAACATTACCCTCATAAATGGTCAAGGTAATAATTCAAATCTCAATTAATAATTCAAATGAAAACCTTGTTTACAGTTAAATAAATGAAGTTGGACGAATACATTTTTGTGTCTTTATTGTTATGAGTAAAATAATAATAATAAAGATAAAGATAAGAACACATCAAAAGTAAGAGGAAGTACCCTCAATAATTAATAATAATTTAAAAATCAATTCATGAATAAATCGAATAAACCCTCAATAATTAATAATAATTTAAAAATCAATTCATGAATAAATCGAAGGCCTAACCATACATTTATTTTCTGTTTATTCCGAAATCTGACTAAACAGATACTTTGGAGCCAAGTTCTGTATAATTGTATGGTATGAGTAAGTTGAATTTTATATGCTCTTGGTGTATTTATAAACATTTACAAGTGTCACCTTATGGTTTGACCTGCCATGTTTGTGAAAATCTTCGAGTTACTGCACAACTTGACACTCTGCCTCACTAACCCGTTGAACTATTTTACTACTGTCTCAGCAAAACTAAAGACTGACAAAGCCATCCCAACCCATAAAATCGCAGGTGGCAGATCATATGTGCACCGTACGTAGTATAAGTCTCATTCTTTGTTTTTTTTTAACACCCGAATACTGATAAAGCAATCTCCGCCAAACCCACCGAATCTTCACTTTCAAACGTCATTCCATGTCATGCCATACACTTTACGTGAATTGCTTAATTTACGTCCGTTTACACACCCGAACGAGCAGGTTTACGTAAATGTCCTTGAATACCAATGAAATATCGTCTTTTGTACTTGTCTATCTGATGGTCAAGCGGTATAACGAGAAAAGTACTACATTCTTTAGTTTGTAAATAGGTCAAAATTTGGCCTGAAGACAACCAACGTCACCTTAAGATGACCAACTTGGTTTCTGTTTATATTATCAATCATCAACGGAATGCCACTCTTATTGTTTCGGTCACGGAACAGATAATAAATTGACATGTTTGGTAGCTGAATAGCAATTAGTCCTAATCGTAAAACTTTTCCTGTAGATGACCTAGCCGTCTGTGGTTGATATAAGAATACAATGTTCAGCGAGGTCCCCTGTACGGTACAACGAATTCACGATCTCAATGCTGAGGTTCAAATTTGTTATGCTTTCCATACCTGTTGCAGACGACTTCCAGTTCCATTCAATAAACGATATATGTTTCATCGTAAATATGTTTATTTCAACCAATAAATAATAATTTGTTCAGATACAATATTTTGTTACATTTTGTCTGAAAAAATTCCCGTTGGTAAATAACATTTTCTGGTTTTATTACAAATGTCATGTTCCCACTTTTTGGTTAAACCCCTGATACATGATACATATGTCATGCATAGTCGCACTGGTATATCCTCGTCATGTTACAGACTATGAGAATCATAAAATATAGTTCCTTGGTTTCACATGTTCCTTGCTCCTCTAACCATATCCGTCCGTGGATAAACAACATGACCATGGTCATTCTATAAGGCATTTGTTTGTTTTCAATTATTGTGTTTTCCATCCTGCCAGAAATTTTCACAGACATGAAGGTGCCCCCCAGCTTTAGGTAAAGTGTCAGAGAGTTGTGCTATGGACTGACGCCAATGCAGTTAGGGATATGTTTGTGTCACGACTGCCATGACACGGAACTTCTACTTTAAGTTCGACCCAAAAGATCTGTGAATTTCACTCACTAGCAGTATGTCAAGTGTTTGGCGAAGGAATGCTAGCTTTCATCTTTAAAATGTTTTGGAACCCGGGCTCCCCCTCTTGGTAGTGGACTGTTCTACCACTAGACCCCCCGCCATCTTTCTCGATACACTCCGCGTCCATATGCATGACTCTTCTTCTTCCAAATGATTCATTACACAATACCCATCACTGATATAACGAACAACACATTTCATTGTCCCCATGATTTATGGACGTGGATGTAGAATTGGACATACAGCATGTCCGAATAGAATGACCAAATGTTGTTACTTTTGACGCATCCATCAAATTGACAGTCCACCAGTTTTTGGTCATCCGGGAATCAATTTCTGCAATCAGGTTACATTGATGTGTTCTGAAAAATTAAAAAATACACTAAATTTCACAAGACCACTGTGAATATATCATATTTCAATTGGATCATTATAATTTACTTCCGGTCTATGTCCATGGGGATTCTGTCCCCAAGTTTTCCTATTCTTTGCTGAGTCGGCTTACTTCCTGATCCATCTTGAAAAGCCTGACTCCGACAGCTGTCGTTTTCTGTAAGACAGATCTCGCGTGCGATAAGACGGGGCGAGATAGACGGTATCGACACCAAGACGTACAGATGACAAACGGACCCATCAAAATGTTTCCCCAGCTATTGCTAAATGAAAACAACAGATTGTAGAACTTGATAGAATCATCCATAATTAATTGAGGCTGATGGCCATTTTGTCACCCAATTTAAAAAATAAACTAAACACGAGGAACCAAGAAGTACCGTCATTTTGAAATCTTTGACAGGAGGGCGGGGGCTTAAAAATATTTAGTCGTGCGCACGAGATAAGGAAAAAAATTCCACATGTCCCTTCCATACTTCCGTATAAATGGCATGTTTAGGATAGATGTTTATCTATTGTTAAAACAAAGTTTCAAATATTTGTGAATGAAAAGTGAAAGGTAAATATTCGAATATTTGGTCGCATCGGTATATTGCGCGCTGTCCGGATATCATTTTGCCGTCATTATAAAGAAGAAGAAAGCTTAGAAGAAAGTCCGAAGGGGTAGTTAAAGGTAAACAATATTGGTTTCATTTTCTCATTAACTTTTGCTTTAATACCCAAATATAAAAGATGTGCTGTATACCGATTTATTTCCGGGTAATGAAAAACGCCAAGGGTAATTTAATTTGTTTCGATTCTACGTAAGTCTGTGTCGTTTACTAATTTCAATTTTTGATAAGTTCAGAATATGTAAACACAATTATATTCGTTTACTCATTTTAAATATACATGTACCAAATTTGGAGATTAGTAAATGCAACTGAATAAAACGGACAAACATAATTCCTCGCTTTGACTTATGAAAACAAAAGAGATGCGACTTGTGTAAATTCTAAGATGAACTCGGTGTTACTCGGATAATGTCACTTTCAACATAATTTCGTTTTCCCCCACCTTATCTAAAAAAAATCGGGAAAAAATGCAGACATTTCTACCTGTATAAAGGATAATCGGAAACAATTAGAATTCCCAGACTTGATACACAATGTGGAATTTTACTTTGCCTCTGATTAGCTGGTATTTTTGGATTCAATAAATTAATAAATTAAAGTTTGATGTCCGCTAAATTTGCTTCAGGCGTTCCCAAATTTAACCAGTTTTACTATATATAGACGCAAGCGTACTGATAAAACACAAAACGCCGAAGGCGATATTTGTTCTATTTTTAGATGTCCGGCCACAGGTGAATAGTACAGAGTATATTTGTAAACAACGCGTGATAAGAGATTTCTATTTACGCCTGTTCCGTTTGATACTTTTCGTAACGTTTGACCTACATGCTAGAATTTATGAGGAAAGTTTTTATCTATTTATACCTTATCTGCATTTGATGATTTTGTTGTACAACCAAAAACAACAACTATATTGATCGATGTTTATTTCTATAACGATCATGAACGAGTCTGTATTAATACGCCGTCAATTTATAATTAATACGCCGGATCGTTGCATAAGTAACGTTTATTTCATGTATAGATCTTTGCAGATAAAGTACGAAAGAAATGGAAAATAAAAACAAAGATTATATTGTACGTCTTAGGAACTACTTGTTATGTATGTATGCACTTGGGCGGTTTCGTACTGATATAACGTATAGAATCGACAGTTCAGCCGCTTAAATGAGTCGGCATTTTTCGTTTGGGCACACTCCTAGGTGCACATTTTGTACATATTATATCACACTCACCAACATTTTGACAACTGGAACTTGTTGTAACTGTATCTGTTGAATTATTACAGATATGTCGGTTTACACTGCGCACCCGTTTGTTAGATACGACTCAGCATTTGCAGTTTCACCCGCACTGTCACGTAGTTTAGATTGATTTTGTTTGATCATCTTGCATTTTGCACCTGTGTACAGGTGTACCAAGGTAAATTGGCACATGTTTACAAACACGACGAGTCTAAATTAAATCATAACAGGGGTGACAGACTATTTGTCGACACAAATGTATATTGCATGGAGTCCGTGCAAGTAATAAGTTTCATCTGCACAACCTTTTTTTTTTTTCAAAAATAGACCGTATTGTTTTGTTTTTTAACTGCACCCTGGTGTGCCACTTTATGCAGGTAAAGTGGCACATCCGGTTTTTGTCAAAACCCAAAACAATATGGTCTATTTTGAAAAAAAGGAATGCAATGTAAAACGTGACTCCATGTATTATTATTGTAGCTTTGATATTTTTTGTTGCCGAAAACAAGCCCGCCACCCCTGTTCTGATTCAATATAAATATTATAAATCCTAAAGGTAAAAAAAAAAATCCTGTGGGTAAATAAAAGTCCTATAGACGTATGATGAGATTACCGAAAACCTCACAGAGTGATGTGTGAATGCAATCAGAAAGTTTTCGGGACATTTGAATTCGGGGATTTAATTTTATTCGAAGGAAATGAAATAATCTTATTTATCCAAAATTTATCTCTCTCTCTACATCGTTTGTAACGCATCTGCAATTACTTTCCTAGGTGGCGGATTGAGAACATGCATTTGATATTCCTGCCAGTATCTGCAGGACAAAACCATCCCGAAAATAAAATGGTAAAAGGTATGAAATGCGATGAAAAATGATCGCCATGATGAGCCATTCTGTGGAATAAAACGATCTGCATCTGCATAAGTATACTTACTACTTTCGTAGAGGGCAAGTTGCGAACGTGAATTTGCAGCAGATTATCTTGACAGTTTTGGTAAGATTAATTTGTCAGGGCACAGCCACGCTTAAAATAAAAATAAGTTACGGAAAAAACCAAACAAACAAATAAACAAAGAAAAACAAAACAAAACAAAAACAAAAAACCGATACGCCATTTGATCAGATCAAAAACGTACAATAAAAATCAGCTTTTATCCTTTATACACCATATAATTATAATTAAAGTAGTGATACAGCCTGGGGAAAATTCTGTTACGATTTTGGTTTTAAACAATATTCTTCCATTTACGTTTCCGTATGCACGACCAATCGCAATGGCAGTGACTGTATGTATAAACACGACAACACGAAAAACAGGTATTTCAACACAGAAGCTAAGTGGTAGCCTCTGGTCGTAATTTGTGATTATGTAATATTTTATATCTCCATGAAAGATTACGAAAGAGAACTTGTTAGTCGGCAATTCTTCTCTGTGATAACTAGTTAAGTAAGCTCTGATTTATTGGTATGTCATTCCTGCATTGTTATGTATGATGAAAGTGTTAACTCGAACAACATAACAACTTATCCTAAGAGATATACTTAGATTCGGATGACATGTTTTGATATGTGGTGCACAGTATGTGCCCATAGGGTGACCGCCAATTATACATGTAAATAACATAAGCAAGTTACGCGTGTACAGGAGGATTGGACATGGCATTGAATTTCATGAAATCTGTCATAAATATCATTAACAAAATTAACAAAAGACGGAGAAAAGATTAAGGAAATTGATTTTACTACAAAACTAATTATAAATTTAACGTGTTCAGCCCAAGCTTATGGGAATGCGAAAACAATATCAAAACACTGAAACATTTCCATCAAATAATTTTAACACAACATATGAACGTACGGTCTTATGAGAGGGAGAGAGAGAGAGAGAGAGAATTTCTCTTGGAGACATTGCAGTCTTCAGGGACGTTTCGATCAAGTCCGTATGTCACGCTTCCTAAGACACGCACTTTGTAATATAAATTTGGGTATAATATATTTTTCACTATCTACTGGAACAGTACCACGTGCTATCGTTTGATTATTTGATCTATTTAACACAGACGACTGTATATAAAATAATTGTGCATATTTTGATGACAGTAAGATGCATCCATGAACATATCGCATGAACGCTTCGACCCTTTGATATCGACCGATCTCGCGTAGTGTACGTGCTGTTTATAGATTTCATAATAAAAATATAACGCTGTCAGGCATTTCAAATGCATTGATTTTACTGCAAATAAAAATACTAAACACATGTAGGATACTAGCAACAGATTACATAAACCAGCGCTATGCACATTCCATTGTTCCATTAGCACATGATGTTTGTAACGGCATCGGTTTTGGCGACCGTGCAGTTATTGTCGGGTTCGCAGACGACAATTTATGGACTCTAAAGCACCTTCTGCCCATTGCATATACATATATATATACGCCATACATACATTTGTCTCGCGATTATGGTGATCACGTATACTGAAGTAAATATCTTAGAACTCTTTTGTTATTATGCAAGATCCAGCTGAGATAATTGTGTAGTTGCACGTGAAATTGTTGTGTTAATGTTGTTCTGCATTTTTTCATTGGTTGTATCCATTTGATTATTTAATTTTGTCACATTGGCAACAACCGATTTCAGCTGCGGGTATTTTGCGAGGGTACATAATTATCCGTTTTTCACTTTCATTTTGCTACATATCCAATTTGCGACTTTTTCACCGTCCAAGCACGTTCACGGATATTCATAAAATCATGTTAACTGATGATACATCGCACTGCTGTTAAAAGTTTTAAAATATATCTATGCAATTACGGTAAACTTGTCAAGCATTTTGTAATATGTTATGTGACAAATAAATAAATCAATAAACTCGTCGAATATGATGATAATACATGTAGGTGAAGTGCCACAACTTGTCACCTTTGCTATGGACTGACACGAATGCAGTTTCTTTAACGTGCAATAAATTAAAGTTTGCAACTGGACATGTCTGTAAATTGATGGCATACAACTGTAAAGAATGATAAAAAATGTTGCTTATTTCAACTGGAAAATTTTAGAAATATCAAAATAATTAATCGAGTACATACCCAAAGGTCTGAGTAACGTATTCAATGTATTTATTAATTTTTTTAGGGGGAAAGTGTGACAAAAATTTTTAAAGTGAATGATGAAAAATAATGTGTTTCCTCTACAATTAGACTCAGAAATTCAACAAATGAAAAGATAGTCAAAATAATAAAATAAAAGCATTGAGTAAATTTGGTGATTTCGGGCTCATATTTTGAGATTCGGAATGTCGGGACAGGAATTGAGAGTACAGAAATGCTGATTATCTATCTACATACTAGTATACAATACTTACTGGTCGGGTACGGGCTGTCACGTAACTCGCAGTGGGAGATATCTTTTTTTAAAGTTATCGAATCTCGCCGTGCTTCTTTATTTTAATCGACAGACATGAACGGTCTATTGCTCCGCGATTTTCATCTCATTGAGAGCGGTCGGTACAAAGAATACGAATTGCCTTAGCTAATCTAATTTTTATTCTGAAATCATTTTGATCTCCCTAAATTTGCTTACTACAAAGATTTGATATCTTATCAGTATTTATTGTGTTCTCTCCATCTGCATCATTGGATATCTACACAAATAAATAAAAAAGAAATTAAGACATCTTTTAGTTACTAATGGATTTTACGTGTACAGTACATTTAAACAAACTTTGCCAAGGGGAACATATGCAGAAATATGTGACAATTTTGTACTGTGCAACCAGATAGCATGTTTGGATGTCTTTAAGTATGTGGGGTAAACGTGTATTGAATGAAATTGAAATAAAAAAGACAGATAGATTGATAAATGAGGTAGTTAATCATGAGTGACCCATCTCTGTCTCTCTCTCTCTCTCTCTCTCTGTCTCTCTCTCTCTGTCTCTCTCTGTCTCTCTCTCTCTCTCTCTCTCCCTCTCTCTCTCTCTCTCTCCTCTCTCTCTCTCTCTCTCTCTCTCTCTCCCTCTCTCTCTCTCTCTCTCTCTCTCTCTCTCTCTCTCTCTCTCTCTCTCTCTCTCTCTCTCTCTCTCTCTCTCTCTCTCTCTCTCTCTCTCTCTCTCTCTCTCTCTCTCCAAAACATGTTATACTAAAACTTACACAGAAATTATTTTAATAATGACCCTTTTCACATTACAAGTTGTCCCGTCTCTCTGTTTCTTTTTTTTTTTTAGTTTCTGTTTCTTACTGATATTATAATTTTTAATATACTTATAAAATATGGTAAATACATATTTCAACCGTAAGTAACACTACAAGGTATGAAAGTGTGAGGTATTGCTTGTTTTCGAAAAAAATCGTTATTTTTTGTTTATTTTATCATGTTCCCACTTTTTTGGTTTACAAGGGGTTTATCTGATAATTTAACTGGTGTGTTACGTCACACTCGACAGTTTCAGTTATATGTTACGTCACACTCGACAGTTTCAGTTATGTACCCGGGGAGAGAACACCGGCCTTCCTCGAGTAAACTGGCAAACTTCCCCACAAAATTAGCTTAGGTTCCAATGGGGATAGAACTCTCGCTGACTACAGGTAAGAGATATCAGCGGAATGCTCTAACCACTCGACCATCGTCCCATACAAAATGATACACGTCCTAAATTTGGGGCAAAAGAACACATACGCACGTACGCACGCACACACACACACACACACACACACACACACACACACACACACACACACACACACTATTGGATAGATAGATATCATAGACAGACAGACAGACAGACAGACGAATAGATAGAAATCATAACTTCATATTTTCACTTAGCGACCCGTCTGTAAGTATTATTATTATAGTTTATTTGGTACGTACAGCCAGAGGTAATTTTTACAAGGATAGATTGCACCGAATACCCAGATAACACTTAATGAACGATACATGTACTCGCACGCGACATATTGATTTTATGTTTTCATGTACATGAATATCAATTTTTTTATTTATATATTACATTTTTTATCTTTTTCATTTGTTTATTCTACTTAGGGAATAGACACCGTTCGATATACGCATTGCAATTAAAATAAGAAAATACAATAAAGCTGTATAGTGTCAAGAACATTTTACATTAATCTACTATTAATAACAACAGTAAAATTATAATCTTTAATAAAACACACGCTCGGAAAGATGAAGTTTTTTTCGAGCCAAGACAGATCAAGGTATTGTCGGATTCTAACGCCGGGTCAGTTAGTTATAAAAGAACTTGTTATATTCTTAATTTTCAATGAATGTTGTATTTCCGTTGACTCGATGGGCAATATTACACCAGATAATTCGGAACCACAGTCTTGAACTATTTCCTGACAATTGTTTTAAGTGAAATTGAGATTAATTCACATCTGTCAATCCTGTACGCTCAACGCTCGTGCAAAAGTCACCACCTAAAAAAAATAGCGAAGTGTACGGACAAGACAAAGTTAACAGGTGTAAATATTTACCCCGTAGACACCAATCAATCAATAAAGCCGCGGGCTAAATATCGAATGTGAATGAACATATTTTCGTTGACAGGTCGAACTATATCGAGAATGACCTTTAAACCGGAAGTCATTCACGTAGTAAACGTGCACACAAGTTCCGCCTGCACGGTTTTGTTTTTATGCTAATTTTTATTTATTAACGATTTAAAAATGAGTCGGCTACGTGTTAATAGTTGTTCTATACTCGTTTTCAGTTTATTACAGATTAAAGATTAGGAAAGGATAGTATTTTGCTCAAAAACGAATTTCATTTCTGTAAAAATATTTCTGACAAATACCAGGTGGGATGAATTGAAATTGATTAGTTTGCACTTGTTTATTTGCTGTTTATACACATATTTCTACCGATAATCAATCAGTAAACACCATTTCCTTTGCACCCTTGTTTAGCACCAATTACATGACGATATTGTGAGCCTCACTCCCCCAAAATAAATAGGTGATTAGTTGAAAAAAAGACACAAAAACAATGCCATTGAATATATAGCTACTGCCATTTTGTGGTAGGTAAATAAAATATTTAAACATGATGAACCATATTTGGATTTTTGTATGTTACCCCAAAATTAAAATACAAAATGACACCACTGTGTGAATTCCCGTTTATGTCAATACACCTTTATTTCCCAAATGTCAATATAGTATTTCACATTAAACCATACTCCCCGACACTAGTCCAAGGAGGAATACTGAAATGTATACCGTCCCGGGGTTTTTCTTCTCCGGGGCCTCGATTATATTTATAATGTTGTTGTTGTATTGATGTTTAACGTCCCATTCAAGAATCTTTCACTCATATGGAGATGTCACCTAATGCCGATGAAGAGCTTCGAAGTTTGGCCTATGCTCGGCACTTACGACCATTGGACGTTCTTTAACGTGCCAACACCTATTGTGACACGGAACTTCAGTTTTTACTGTCCTATTCCGAAGGACAGGAAACCAACCTGCCGCCGGCTGGACTCGAACTCACCTCAAAAGTCGAGGGCGGTACCGATTGAGCCAGGCCAGCTCCCCAGTATTTATAAAAGCACTTATATTTACAAATTTCAAAATAAAATAACCGAAAGTTCTGTTAGTGATACTACATCACCGAATGTGCCCTTGATATAACGAACTGCATTCAGCTATGATGAATTTATCAGCAAGAATTTTGTATTAGAGCCAGCCATTGTATCCGTTTTCTGCTGAAATATAAGCCAGAATGTATATGAACGATATTAAAAAAGAACATACTAAGAGAACTTTGACAAAAGTTAATAAAATTACAGTAGTTTAAAAGCAATAAAGAGTCAACGAGTCAATGAAATAAAGTGCATGATTAAATTATTTACAAAATCGGTTCATAAAGATTTAAACTTCATTTCATATTTATCAAATTATTCAGATCTTAATGTGTAAATTCAATTTAACAGACGTTCGACTCGGAAAGCATAAACTTTATCAATTTTGCATTCCTCTATAGAGGCCTATAGCCTACAATATCATCCAAACGCGTACGCTTATTATGGAATTAAAAAGAGTTTATCCGACTCGGAAGCAGAATGTCCGGGTTCAATTCGCGGTACAGGGTCATACCAAAGAAAGACTTAATAAGTTGTAGTGACTGTGCCTTCGCCAAAAGCTCGGGATACAAAGTGAAATGAAAGTCACGGGTCTCTCGGGATCCATGTCACGGCACGGGTAGCACGTAAAAGAACTTTCACTGTATTGGCGTCAAAATGCGCTGCACTTTACTTCAATCTGGTGACAAACAACCAAAAAAAGCGTTTCTGTCTAAGGTACCATTGAAGTTACTCATATAAACTATTTTTGAATGCATTTAGATGTTTTAAAACATACTTTATAGTTAGTTGTACTATTTTAACCCGATGTAATTATAGTCAGCTCATCAAGTAATATTCACAAGTCTAAGTGGGGAAAACATTTAACCCGACACACGTCCATCTGTAGAAAGATGCCTTTAACACATTTTAGTATCAATTTCGTCGGTAAAATTTGTGAATTTAAGTTCATTTAAAGTCATTGAAATGCAGTATAATTCTGGTTTATGATGATTAAATGAAGCAAGTTATTTGGGGAAATGTCAAAACGCTTCATAAACGACATTTAGTATGTTAACGAAAGGTAACGTACGGATATAAACGAACGGATAACCCAGTTTATACATAATTACGAAGGAAGCTTACCTAACAACCTGCAAAACCATGACTTGAAAATATTTGCCCGTGGGCTCGACGGGAAAGGTGGACGGGTGTACGGAAATGTGAATGAATGTGGATATGGAAGTGCAGACTATATATCTGTCAGGAAAACATCCATACATAATGCCCTGTTAGAATTTGTACAGAATGAACTACCTTTTTGGTTATTTTATGAGTGCATTTCTCCAAGCACTTGCTGGCCCGGCAAATTTTATTTCTAGAATCAATTTTATTTAGTAGCATAGTCGTGATAGAGCCTACAAAATTTCATTCGAAAGATATGATAACAAAATTATTATGACGTATTGTTATGGAGAACATTTACACAATATTAGGCAAAACCGTGATAGGAAAATATGTGTCCGTGTACTCGACGTTGAAGGCGGACAGAGTGTAAGGGAATATGAATGAACGTCGTTATGGAAGTAAAATAGTATATTCAGGTGGACTAGTTCATGTATTACATGACTGAAGACCGGGCGAGGTATATTTTATACTTCACAATGTTATCGAACTCTGACAACAATTATACCCTAGTCACACTTGGGGCAGAATGAACCGGAATGTCGTAGGAATGAAAATTCGTGGTATATTCCTGGATATTCGAAGTGCATTCTAAATATTATGTCTGCATTCCGAATATTCTGGTCCATTCTTGTGGCCAGTCCGAATATTTTGCTCATGTTCAAAACTTTCGAGGAGCATTCGTAGTGGAGAAATATCGAACAACATTTGAAGTGTATCCTGATTACATTCTCAATAGTCTTACGGCATTCTGACACCATTAAAAACATTTTGATCGCATTTGAAGCAGAACCCAAACGGTAGTCCTTCGTATAAAACTGTGTTTTATAGCTGCCACTGGCTTTTAGTTGTTAATTAGCAGTCGCATATATATAACATCACACCATGCCGAGGGGAAATATTATTAAAAAATAAACTGCTGGCAACGGTCACCAACGGACCAGAGGTGCTGTTCAAGAACACGAAGAACAGGCACCGGGCCCTGTTGGTGAAATTGCCACAGCACCTGTCGCTGAGTCCATAAACGTTGGGCATGTACTGATGGAAATACTCTAGATCCAGCACCATTTTATACTCTACCGAAAAAACAAATCCAGCGTCATTCTTGATACGATCGGGACATTTGTGCTGCTTTCGAAGTAAATTTTGAGCTGCTTTCTATTTGGATTCTTGAATGTTCCAACCATATTCGGTGACTATTCTAGAAGCGCTGTGACTGCATTTGAAGTGCATTCGTGCACTATTCGAACGGCATTCTTACGGCAAGCTGTAAGAAAAGATGCCAATTTGATTTCCCTCCGGAATGTGGTCCGGACTTTGTTGTCCGGCTGGCTCTGCTTAATTCCTGCTGATTCCGAATAAGTGTGACGGGGATTTTAACTAAGCAGGAATATGTCGATTTATTATCCATGTCCTTTTAATTGGAAAGAAATTTAAAATTAGTGAAGGTCAATATTTCCCTGTACTCGTTTCTAATATTTCCTATATCAAGTATCATTTTCCCACTTTTTGATTTACCAATGGCTTTATAAAAAAGTTTCCAATAAAAACCCCAGAAACTGGTAAGTAAAAAAGTGGGAACATGATATAAGTGGAAAATTAGTAAATGAAGAACACAAACAAATCAAATTTTCTCAACATTTGGATATTTTCCCGTAAAAAGGGAATTTTAAAAATATAGAAATACATGTATAGATATATGTGTCACTGTGTATGTTCTATGAAAATATATATCGTACAAGTCTACTTGTTTTTTGTTTGTTTGTTTGTTGTATTGGTGGAATTGGCCGCATTCAACAATTTTCCAATTAGTGGCGGCCACTAATTATATTTATGGAAATACTTGTGAATGCTTTCTCAGAGCATATGTGCAGTTGATTTGCAACTGACTGTTTGTCATATGTGGGCGTGTCTCATGAAATCAATATTTGGGTTTATTTACTGATGTTGTTATCACGGTAAACGTCATTTGGAATTCCCCTTGGGCTCCTCGCGTGCCTGAAAGAAAATAAAAATACATAAACTTCCTTTTTATGTATTTTGAATATACATATGTGAAACGCAATAAAGAACAAAAACATTAAAATACATTTTTTTTATAAAATGCATGATTTAATTTCAGAATTATCTGCTACCGTCAAAAGGAAAACGTAAAAATATAGAAAACAAATCGTGATGGTCCTAATATTCACTCAGGTGCTATGTTACTAGCAATTACATAGCTAAAACGAATGATTTACGTAAATCCAATTTAATTCATGAATAACACACCCACGCACCAATCCTATTAAACCAAATTTACAAAAAACGACATGATATTGTTGCGGGAAACATATTTGACTCGTCTGCTATAAACATGTTTCGTTACTGAAAAAAAAACAATTTCTGCGATCAAACTAAAAACGTTATTGTCAACTGTTTTGAGGCTAGTTTAAATATAGTTTATTTGTGCGCGCGGTTCTAAAAATATCGAATAAATCCTCTTAAATGGTCAAGCCTCGGACACACGAAAATAAACAAACGATATATAAAGCTGAAAATAGAGTTAAGTTGAGCCTTTGATTCTACAATGATACAAATTATCTTGATACAAAACAAACGGTGGCATGTTTGCTTTTGTCTGATGTCATCAACGCCATTAACTTCGGGGGTATTTGTCACATCAGCAGTCAGCCACGTTATCGGCTTGAAATAAACACGAGGAAATGCTTTTGTCCAGTTCACATAAGATGGAGGGGCGAAGTAACCGTTTGATTACCATACGGATAATTATTCTCACTTTTCGATTATGACAAGCTGCACGGGAAAAACGTATTATTCCTCACTGGATACTATCTCGTGTATGTTGACAAGTAGGAACGAATACTCTTGTCAATGTAACAACATGTATAAGAAAGGGTTCACAAGACCCCACCCCGCCATGTTATATGGATTTTACTATATAATTATATTTGAATTTACCAAGGCAGGTGCTTTTTATTTGAATTTTCAAATTACCACAAAGTTGTTTCCTAAGCCAGCAATAGTAATTTTTGTCATTTTGTTGTGCAAAGCCATGGCACATGACGGCCTGGCACATCCATGACCAAAGTAAAACTCGGTACTAAGATAAAAGCACATGTTTACATATACATGTATATTAAATCATAACAGTATAATGATAGAATATTATATTACAAATTGTTTTAACCGTGCACTTATGTTAACAGAATTTAAACACCTATTTTTTTTTACAGAACCCGAATGTGCCATGTTATCTTGATAGGCCTAAAGCATCACTTCTATACCACTGTAATAATTGGTTTTTGGTAATCATCTGTTTAACGAGATTACAACAAAACGACATGATTGGTGAGTCTTGGTCAGGGTCGGTATGACAGTTAGGGTGACAACTTTGGTGGAATCGGGATAAGATAGGGAGGGTCCTTCAATCAATGAATGAAAATATGAATAGGATTCCACGTTTTAAATTTTGTTTTGTTTAAATCACTTCCTTCTAGTGATTTTCTACTGCATAACACGGTGTAGGAGGTTACCGTGTGTGGATATAAAAACAGGAAGTACTTAACTTAAAATAACAAAAAATGTTCTTCCGTGTTGTCAATACCAGGCTGAATTTATCCCATTTGACAAAATTACATATCACGTGACAATAATTCAGGAAGTACTTTCCTTTTTTTTTTTTTTTGGTCAAGCATCATATTTGATATTTTGTGAATTATTTATAGGAATTGTAACTTGTAACGGAAATTCTATATTAAAGTGTCACTTCATGATGTTTTGTTTTAGCTCATTCATCAGCTGACAACTTTATCTCGGGGATGAAATTGCGATATCTATAATTCAGAAAATAATTACCGCGACTAAGTGCAGCTGTTTGGGCCGCATTCACTCCCGGAAATGCTATTTTTAAACGGCTAAGCGTGAAATGATCGAAAATTTGAATTTATTTAATCTTTTGAATCGGTTCACATCAGTATTCTATGTTTTAAACTGGATCGATCATAGGTTGGCAAATAAAATATTTAATTGATCAAAATGAAAGTGTTTTTTCAGTCTAGTAATATAAAATTAGTATTTATTTTAAATCATGTTTTTGATTACATATGTTATAATGCTAATATTTCAACCAGTGTTACAGGGGAAGTTTTGCCGCCATGTACAAGATGTGTACTGGAACTGAAATCCCCCATTTCGTATTTCTTTATTGTTCGTTAAAGGATAACTCTGGCATCAGGTGAATTTGGCCGATTATTGGCATTCATATTGACTCTGTTTGTCAAATCTTCGACTTTATTTTATAACATAACTTCTCCTTTATTTTTTGCCGTAATGTAGCTCCAGAACGTGCTACACTGAAAGTTTTGTTATGCGGAACTATTACTATGTTAAATCGATATAAGCAGTCACAATGATTGTTTTTGACCCTGATGTATAGTAAAGAATATGATAAAATGTATGTTCAAGTGCATTATCAAACACGTAAAACGTTGTAAAAGATATTCTTTTCGAAGTTAGAATTTAAATTTTCCCGTACCTTAAAAAGTATGCAATGACCTTTCAGATAAACTCTTTCTCCATATCAAATGTACTTCGTAATTCGGTCAGGGGATCTCGGTCCTTTACGCACTCGGACTATGTTAAAGTCGGCCGATTTTTATGTGTTCTATATTTATTCTAAAAATAAAGGATGTGATTTTTATTGGAAAATGCATGTATAATGTAAAATATATGCTTTTCAACGCTATTTTTAATACCTGAAAAAAATCGGATGAATATATATGAATAAATATATCAGGTGACTAAAAGAAAATTTCCGTTCTTTAATGTTACCCTGAATGCTGACGTTGACAAAATCAAAACAATATAACTGAAAAACAAGCGTACCTCAAGTTTTACCATCGTGCCAACATGTCCGGTGGAGTTGGGCAGTTCATGATCATATGTGTCTAGAATGATGAAGCCGAGAATGCGATAAGACTAGTTAAAAATGGGTCGCGATCACCCGATATACCCGGCACGTGGACAATTTCAGAAATGAATGTTTTGAAACGACGAAAAAAGACCAACTTTGCCTGATTTAGGTATGAAATGATGATGTACGAAAATAAACGTAAAGGGTAATAAGAATAGAATGTATATTAACTGCAAATAGCACGTATTTATTGGTCACTCGGTAATCTTCGTAAAAAATTACCGAAAGTTAATTTGCAATGCTCAAAGTATGGAGGACAAAAAATAACTGATATTACGGGTTACGTCTGGCAAAATTGTTGCAATTATACACATGCATTTGTTATTCTAACCTCCAGATGATATCTTTGGAATATATATGAGATAGAATATCACATAAAATGGACATGTAAAATTTTCACCCACGACAGCTCATATCGCTTTAAGGTCTACCAAGGTAAAACGGCACATCCAGGTTCTGTCAAAAAACCAAAACAAGATGGTATATTTTCCGTAAATAGGAATGCACAGGTAAGACGTGACCACATGTATGACTGTAGAGCAAATATTCTTGTTTCCTAAAACGGGTCTGTCACCCCTGTTACGACTCCGTTTAGACTCGTCGTGTTTGTAAACACGCATCAATTTACGTTGGTAGATCTATAGTACGTAGAATACTGTATCTCACACAAATTGTTGTGATTATGTCAACAATAGGCTACCGTAGAAAGCTTTGACGGGGAAGCTGTTATCGGATGTAGAGATCCTTTACTATGGGGGTACTGCCTTTTAAATTGTACTGATTCTCCCATATTTATCACATTGTACTAGCAGTGAGAAACAGAGAATGTGACCGTGGTTGTTTTTATCAGTTTAAATACCACTTTGATATAGAGGCGGATCCAGTGAAATCAAAAGGTGAACAACCAACCATGTAATCTTTTTGATAAAGACTCAGACTAAGAAAATTATGTTTGAATGAAAAGGACATCTCCCGGTTTTCCTATATTTTATACCGTTAGCGGCGATCTAGTGGTAGCCTACCTAGCCGGATTCCCGGTCCGGGTTATACCAGAGACTTAAGAAATGGTAGTGGCCGTTCATTCGCCAAGCGCCCAGCATACAAACTAAAAGTCACGGGTGTAAATTTCTTGGCGGGATGTTAAACAACAATCAAACAATAACTAAACATTTCTTTAAATCAAGTGAATTCTCAGAATACACCAGTCCCCCGCCAAAAAAAAAAGAAAAAGAAAAAAACCAGAACAAACAACAACAAAACGTTAACCCGACTTGAACATGACGGAATGATGTAATTTTATCTCTAATCAGTTTATACCAGTCGTGTTACTAATATGTCAATCGTGCCCCCACCCCTATTTTATCAAGGCCTAGCGTTCATTTAAAATATCCTCTCTCAGACGATAATAACGGGAGTGGCCAGTTCTTTTATTGATGCAAATGCTTCTAGCAGACGATATTTTATACTAAGTCGAATAAGTGTATATCATTTGATAAATACAAGCGTATGTATCGATAACATTCGTGTTTTTCAGACAAATAAAAATACCAAATACTTTATTGAAAAGCGTGTCTGCACGTTCACGCCCATAATCCGATGCAATAAAAGTGAAATAAGGTCAGCCCAGTCTGGTGAATCAATGGCTTCAAGCTGCAACCTGTATTTTATAGGCCTCCTACTCTTTAAGCACCAGCTAGTTGTGCCACTTGACCCCAGCGTACTCAATGTAAACACTGGTTGCGTTGTAAATGGGGTTATCTAAATATTTAAACAAGCTTCCTGAGTTAATTTTACATATATGGAATTTTGGAGTTAAGACTTGACCGATATCACCGCTGTTACACTGTATCTTGGGTTCAGGCGGGTCAGTGCATGTAAATTCTTCCCATGGTTTGCATAGAGAAGTGTACATGTAGCCTTAATATGCCATAAAAATTCCTTTATAGATAAGTATTGTATTGTAAATACGGTGAAAGCTTACGTCGATCGTGTCATTTAGATCTATGTGAAATCTCGTTCTACTTGCATTTTAAAGTCCACAATTTATTATGGAGGGATATGGTGTCAACTGGTGCATTTATACGACAGGCATTGGAATCGATCACTCCCGTCTTGGAGAAATAAACACAACTAAATTATGTATAGGAAAGGAGTTGTCTTGATACTACCTAGTTATATAAATCCCGGAATATTATAGTTTCCGCGTATTAGAGAGAGAGAGAGGTGACTTGAAACGGTTCGAAGTGTATGTACTATTCGTATCATAACAGTATAACAGTAAGAAAAAAATCCAGTGATCAGAAAATAATGTATGAAATCAGTTTCACACAAACAATGTACATTTTCTGTTATCCTTTTGACTATCGTGAGAAAATTTCGACAATTTTTCGCCCGGATCTGTACAATACTGACTGTTAGGATTAATTGTCATTAAAACTCTACACTTACGGGAGATTCCTAAACACATACTACGACGACTTACGGTGACGTGTACGTCAAGTTTAATTTCATTTCCCGGCAAATTAAAATCACTGAAATGGGCGAGGTCCTCCATTTAAAGTACATTCAGCTCCTTATAATTTGTCAACATGCTTTTGTCCGTGGCTTTGCGTGGGTTGATTTTTTTTAAAACAGGTTCATACCAAGTTTTCTTGTTTATGTCTGTGAATCTTGTGAAAACTTGTTCTTATTTTCTTTCTTACACATGCATTTGCTGGTGGTTGTTATTTCTGTTATAAATCTTCTTTTTGATATCTTCTATTTGTATTACTCATTTTTGTTCTCTTCTTTATCTTTTTCTTTTATCATTATAGTCATCGTAAGCATCATTACCACCACCACCACCGTCATCATCATCATCATCATCATCATCATCATCTAAATAACTAATTATATTAAGTCAGGTTAAAATAGGCAAGATTTAAGTTTAATATTGTTTGTTAGCAAACACATAAATCAAACAGGTCATAGACTTGTGTAAATGTTTAAAAAAACGCTAGCTATAATTAAAAAAAAACAACAGAAGTAGTGTTTTGTTTTTAAACAAACTCAATACAACAGCTTAAAATACATTAACAACAACAGCATTTATATAATGGTACACATCTCTTTTTTATGACCAAATAAAATGATTATAGATAAAAGGTGAAATAATTATTGATATCAAAAGGATTAGATAAACATGTAAAATAGATATAAATTCTCTTGTTTTTGTTTTTTTATTTTTACAAGTTCAACTATATTTGACCGAAGTATATTTATCATTATCATAATTATGGCTTTATAAAGTCTTAGACATACTAGGATAAAAGTTCAAATAAAGGATATACAAAACATTTTATAATAACACCATTTGGTTGTCACACGTGTTATTTACCCAGACACTATGTGGTCATTCATACGTCATCCGTGGGATGTTTCAGATTATAAAGAATTTAGAAGAGAAAGAGAAAGAAATATACACGTGAAATACAATAAATTATGTGATTACCGCGCAGTAGATGTAAACAAATCGATTTCTATGACACTGTTGTGAAAAGATTTAAAAAGTCAGAAAACAGTTCAAGGGTGGGCTAGTCGTTACTGATGCAACAGCTGATGCTACAGGCCAATGTGTAATTTACGTCTCTCTCTCTTTCTTATTGATATATATATATTATATATATTAATATATATATATATAATTCATTGTGTCTATCGCTTATGTCTATAATTTCAATTCAGGATGAATTGATTCGTGTCCAGAAAAAGATGTAAGGAGGGTATTTTTTCTTTATTTTTTGGATTTACCAACCACTACAGCATTAAGGAATTTTAAATGTGACAAAGCTCCAATCTCTCATATAAAATTTCTGTAAACAGGTGGTCGGTTTGAGCCCCAAGCCAAAATTAATTAATGGAAAATTATGTTTTGAAAATTTTATTTTTTCGTTCTATTTCAACTTCGGAAGAACTCGAGCTTACTATATACATTATATATTTGCTGTCGTTAGACGCACACGTGTGTACACGAAATAATGGCGCGGGTCGATGTAGATACACGAAAATGAGGAGTATCTAGTCGAACATATAAGTTGCCTGAAACTTCATTGACCCTAGTACCCTCATATATCGGGTGTTGTATCACAATTCAAGTTCTTACACCGGTATCAATAATTCGGATGATGATGGCTGTGGTGCGGGTGGTGACGGTGATAACAATACTAATGGTAATGATGATGATGGCGGTGGTGCTGAAAACGACAATACTAAAAATGTTGGTGGTGACGGCAACGACAATACTGATGATAAAGGCCACGGTGGTGGATTTGATGGTGACGGGGTGTCAATACTGATGTAGATGACGGCAACGACAATACTGATGATAAAGGCCACGGTGGTGGGTGTGGTGGTGACGGCAACGACAATACAGATTATGATTAAAGTGGTGGTGAAGGCGATGATTATACTGAGGTGATGATGATGACGACGATGATTATGGTCACGGTTGTGGTTTTTACGGCATTGACAATACTGATTGTGACGATGACAACGATGATGATGGTCACGGTGATGGGTGTGGTGGTTACGGCGATGACAAAACTGATGGTGATGACGATGATTATGATGACGACGACCATACGATTATGATGATGGTCGTGGTAACGGCGACGAAAATACTATTGATGATGATGTGATGATTATGACGATGATTGTAAAGACAATACTAATAATTATGACGACAATACTGATGATGATAATGATGGTGATGATGACGGCGACGGCGATTATGACGATGATGACGGCGACGACAATTTAGATGACCGATATCAATTTTGACAACAATGTACAAATATTGTTGTTGCATTTTATTATCATGTATCTGTAGATATTGACTGGAGTTGAACTTTCAGCTCCTATTATGAAACTGACAACAATAAATCAGCTTGATGACCTCAGTGTATTATCTGATCAGTGATAAAAGTACATGATGTAAGTATACTCCAACATATTGACCCATCTATTTGTTGATTTCAAGGTCATATGATGAGCTGGATGTAGCCTGAAGATGTAGTAAACGACAACAAACAAACGAGCCTATTAATCGGATGGTTTAAGTTGCCTTTCCTGGTTATGGATGCAGTTAATCATAAATATAGATTCGTGGAATTCCTGGTAAAAAGGCATTTCCTTGGATGAAATCTTTGAAAAGTAAATGTGTGAAAAGTTTATCAATCTCGCTAACGAAACCAGAGAGTTTTGCATTAATATGTATGAACAATATCATATTAACCAATCGATTTAATACGAAAGCCTGATCCCAAGTCACCGAATTATTAAAAACTCAGACGAATTTTTCATATTATTATTTTGACTGTATATATAAGTGGTTTGAAAAACCTGTAATCTGATTGAAAAGGAATCAAACGTAAGAATTTCTTTGAAAGTGAATATAAAATACCTTGAATATGGTATTCAAAATTTGAATCATGAAGTACTGAAACATGTTTTTTTTCAGTTTTCTGAAATTTTCTTGAAATGAATACTTTTCAATATACAATCAATATACAAACATGTCCGGTTGCAGAAAATAAATCATGTTTGATTTTTCATTTAAATAATGAAAAAAAAAACCGGTTACTTGAGCTTGCCGAGTACTGAATAAATTTGGTAATGCGGTCAAGAACTTTATATAGTGACAAGAAATAAAAACATTTTATTGAAGTGAACTGTGAGAATAAAATCAAAAGATTATACAGGGTCTCACTGTAAAAGTCTATTTCTGAAAAAATCAAACTATATTTAATCACACGCACACACACACGCGCGCGCACGTGCTTTATATATATACATTCTACTCATGTCACACTTATTATATAACCAGTTATTACAACAGCTGATGGGAAGACCTTGCCTACCAGCGGGCTGAGTTGTATTCCTATTTATCAAAGTAAACACGCACGTAAACAAGTATTATTTATAGATACAATGTTGATATTAATATAAAATTTGACCTGGGTTCAATGTAGTTACACTTGTCCGATGGGAAATTTGTATCAGGATCGCTTATTCAAGTTATTGGTTTTCACTTTGTGTATCAAAGGGGTAAACGGTGCAACTATAGAAGTTAATACGTATATTATGTTATACATACATTACGAACTACACCGCAGCGTAGATATATACGCATAAAAATATATTATTTACTTGTGTTATTAACCTAGGATATTGGCGCTACGCAATTAGGTTTGTCCAGGACTTACTATAGAATCTACTTAATGCTGCGCCAATGGAATCGGCGATCACGTGTAACAAATTCCATCATGGTTTCACGCTCAACACAAGGGGCCACATCGGAGCTACAGGGGTAGCTCAAGCGTGTGGCAAGGGATTTGAGTAGTCACCTCTTCAGTAAAATCGTATTGTATTCGGTGATGTATACAGTATTTCCTCGACCCTGAAGTAGTAATGCTTGAAATAAATCCCAATTACATTAGAATTGTATTAAGGAGTTAGGCTATGTCCAGAATCTTTCATTTATTCAGAGGAATCGCGGGAATTGTTAGAGAGAGAGAGTAATTATACAGATGCATCAAGTAGGTAGCAATTTACAAGATAAAAGACCAAATTAAAACACCGGGAGTTGCGTATCCAAATGAACAGTCATACCTTCGGATGCTTGTACATAATAATACTACCCCATGCGCCGTTGGAATATTGGGAATGTTGTTCTAACACACAATTTGATTCTTTTCGTCTGCAATCAGCCCATTAAATCATGACTGACCCTTTTCTGTAACCCCGCGTATGAATTCCGTTCTGATTGGTCTGTATCCACAATGATAGAGCGACAAACCGCCAGGACCAATTTGCTTATAGGGGGGGTTTTAGTGGCCAATGCCCTGTCCAGGACCACGGGAGGAAGTGAAGTGAACAACTGTCCACAAACTTTTGGTGGTAATTGTATTTATTTCAGTATGCTGTATGTGACAGAAATATAGCCCGGAACATTACATACAGCAGGGATATAGGCCATGGGCCTTAAAATTAAGTTATCGAAAATCCATGTTGACGTTTTTGTAAGTCAACACTTGACGGGACTAAAGAACGCAAAGATGGCAACACGTTGCCGACATTTCATTGTTAATAAAGGTTCTTCCAAATAAAAATGTAGAACAGACTACACGAAAGAGAATTTATTTTGGGAAAAATGCCTTTGTTACGTGTAATGACGCACATACCAATCTTTGTACAATTATATCGTTTAAGTTATGCAAACAAAGTTCGAATCACATTGCTTTTATTAACCGCTATTGTAATAAGACTATCGATTAGAAGTATTGATAAAAATCTCTCTTTTAAATTTAGTGTTTGTCATACTGCTGGGGTCTTTATACCGAACCCGACCTGAACAAACTGGCAACGAGATCTGTTTATTGATGTTCGTAGTACAGAAACGGGCCAAATATCTACAGTGATATTTACATATCAAAATGATACTCCGTGCACTAGGGAATTCATGAATTAGCAAAAATTTAGGGGAAAACCTTTAAACTATCAACCGTTGCATAATGAATTATTTACGTGTGTTTCCAATGTTCGTAACAACACCCTGAATCACCAATGTTTTGTTTACGAAATGACGTCACGATCACATGACCAAAGTACTTAGGCTTTCGGTTACGAGGACGACGTTCAGTGTATACGCTATTAATCTGTGCGGGGTCGCGAGGGTCGTTTAAATAAAACTTACTTTTATTGAGATGAACAATGGTTGTACCGACTTGATTGTAATCAATCTTATCGTAATAGTTAAGAGAACCATAGATCGGTTTACGGGGTGTATGTAATTCAAAGCTATTCAATTGTGAATCAATTAAGCTTATCTACCCCAATACAAATAGATGTGTATATATAAGATACAGCGTGCATGTCTGTAGGAGAATAAAATAAAACGATATTGATCAAAATCGCTATTGTTTAGTTTCGTTTGTTTGTTATAAAACGCGATATAACAGGGTGAAATCGATAATTTCACATTGGAAATATCACAAAGTTTATTTCAGGTTATTCTTGCCCCGTGTGTTTTCTCGTTTAAAAACGAGAAGAGTTAAAACGAACCAAACATCTGCTCTGAGGCACCAATTCAAAACGCAGACCCTAGCATCCATTACAATTCATCCCTAAACTTAGAGAAATGCTAAAATAGACGTTGTTCACAATTTATATAGGACGCCTTCAATGTTACCGTCTTGTGGATACACTGAAATATTATTATTTTGTTTATATTATATAAATATGTTATATATGCATGTTCAAGTTATTATTTTTCCGTAAAAAAGTAACTTATAAATTAGTCACAATTCGTCAAATTCTTAAATGACCAATAATATATATATATATATATATATATATATATATATATATATATATATATATATATATATATATATATATGGTCAACATGGTCAAGTTCAAGCCCCCCCCCCCAAAAAAAAAGGAGGAAAGAAAGAAAGAAAAACGACATTTGCGCCATCAGCTAACGTAACTCTTGGTTATAATCACGCGCACCGAGCACTAGAAAACAAAATCCGACATCATTACACAAGATGTAACAGCGTCAAAGGTTCGATGTTCATCCAGATATTTTTATTGATAATTGATGAGTCACGTTAAACGATTATAATGCCTGCCAGTATTGTTAGTAGGTAGATAGGTAGATCTATAGTATGTGTACGTTTCCAAGTCACCACAAACAATAATGTCGTAATTCTGTAAACAGTTGTTAGATAAAATGTCTCTAATAATACTAACGCATCTCGTAACCATACAGATTTGGGATTGATTTGTAAACAAAAACACTTCGGGCAATATACATTCACATATATTATGTGTCTGTTTGTTTTGATTGTTGCGGAAGTTGACGGCGACAAGTATGGAGATTTTATTGTGTCAATTGCCAAGGGAACCCGTGTCTCATATGAATATGTTACGGTTATACGAAAATAAACAGATGTCCATTGTTAAAAGTACACATGATCGTATTCGTCTCGGGTACTTTGTTCTGTACTTTGTACATTACGTTGTCCTCACCTCTCACATGATTGTCCCACTGTCTCGAGAGTGTATTTTATTGAGAGAGAGAGAGAGAGAGAGAGAGAGAGAGAGAGAGAGAGGGGTGTTATATCTGTACGTTTCTCCGAGGTTGTATTCAACTGGGTTTCATGCGTCTCTCGAGGGCGTGACGGACAGGTCTGTATGCGTCTCTTAAATCGGTTTCCATGCGTCTCTTGGGGACGTGTGGGACAGACCTGTGTCTTAAATCTGCTCTTTGAAATTGATTTGGATTTATAGCGAGTAAAAATAGTGAAAAAAATGTTTGTAAGTTGTTCTGTCATTGTACAGCGGGTTTTATAACGGGGGACTTGGGATCCGAAGAAAAAATAAAATACTGACTAGACAAAAAAAACATTGTCATTAAGGCTCGCCTTAATTAGCATGAGGATCTATCAGATACAGTAAAATCCATATAACCTGGCGGCTGAAGGCTTGTGAATTCTTTCTTGACCTGGGCGAGTTTAAATTTCAGGTAATAATTAAAAAACAAATCATAACGCCATCAAAATTACACCGAAAAGAGCGATGACTCCGACTTATCATACTTACTAGTGTCCAGCCAAGAATTGTTTTCCCGTGCAGCTTGTCATAACCGAAAACTGAGTAGAATCACCCGTATGATAATCGAAAGGTTACCCTGCCCCGCCAAGTTACGTGAATCCGGAGTATAACAATTATACGAGTTTTTATTCGTGTGTTCACTGTGGCATCCTGTTCTCGCGTTTTAATTTACTATGGGTTTTACCTAAAAATGAAAACAGAACGTGACCAGCAGTATGTTATCTGATCTTAAAGATTAACAGGAATATCATAATAATATAGTTCTCCCGGAAATAAATGAAGGTTCATAACTAAATGTTGAATGAACAAAAATGCATAATTTAGCAAAAAAAAAAAAATAATAATAATAGAATAAATAAAAAAAAAATAAAAATAGTTAAAGCGATACCCTTCTTCATACGTCAAAATGAAGAGATGGACCCACACTAGGCGTGGAACCGGACATCAAAATACAGGATACTGAACTTGGAACGCAACAAACAGGATTCGGTTAATTTGGTGATGACATACATTTATGTTTTGTTGTCGATGGTAAAAACTGGAACAGCTGTTAATTCAACCAAGATCTAATGCACTTGTAAAAGTTAATCAATAATTAACTATCGGCAACATCACATGAATACATCTCTTTGAAAAGTCGGTCTATAAATGCGTCGGTGTGTGGGTCACCGTGTTTTGTTACAATTAATTATCGATTCGTTACATCAAATATGAAAATACAATATTTATAACTCGTCAACGTATAATTAAATGGCAGCATCAGTTAGCTTAGAATGCATTTTCATAATTGTTTCATAAAGAAACGCACCAATGGATCGGTTGATGAACGAATTTATCAGCATCTCAAACATACGCTGTTTTTTTTTATTAATAACTTGTATTCAACACATGAGTGTATGGATATATATTCTATCATAACTATTTTATTTAAATACATGTACACATGCGTACAATATTTTCACATTCTTTTATCGGGCGGGTAATACCCCCCCCCCCAAAAAAAATTCTCTTTTATCGAAATATTATAAACATAATACCAAAGTTATAATGCTCAAGACGATATCGTTTCTGTCAATTAGACTTCATCGGTTGAGCTCCAATTTGAAAAGTATGTGTATTTTTTAAAGAGAAAGTGGTATCATACATGGCCAAATAATATCTCTAAAAGTATAGCCGAAATCCGTATTACAGTAACCACTGTAAAAAAATCTTAGCTTTAGAAAATTTTCGAATTTAAATGGTGTTATCAGTGCCAAATATTACTTTATTATTAGATAAAATATTGTATTGTAAATATTGTAAAATAGGCACAGTATCATGTTGTTTTAGTTAATGACAAACATTTAAATATTACGTCATCCATGTTCTTTCTAATTTGCGAATGTACCTGCGCCGAAGAAATCCGAAACAAAACACAACCGTCTGTTACGGTACCCAATGATGCTGCCTACCTAGAAGTTATAGCCCCTGGTTATGTTTGCCCGCTTACAACAGAAAGCATATCGACTACGTCTTAAATTCGCAGCAAAATCACCATGGTCTCAATGATGACGCATGTATGTCCATGTTTTATTTTATTTAGCTAGCAAATTCTCTTTCATTTTAAATTTGCCCTATCACCTGGGGATGAAAATGACCAAAATTAAATTTTCCAAGTATATTTTGCATACTTCTGATACACGTAGTTCCAAATTGTGTATATTCGAGCTCGTTTGTAGGAGTATAGCCCCAGCAAAGTTGGCAACATTGATCTTCGATAAATATTATGAATAGTGAGAATGAAGCGATGTTATAATTTCATTATAATGAACGTTAGATAAAGATTTAAGAAAGTATCCATAATTTGAATACAGGTAATAATCATTTGTGGTAACATTATTAATGCCTTTCTCAAGTTTAATGTATATAACATAATAATATACATATATACATGTGCAATATTGGTGTGTTAGACCGGATTTCTAAATTCAATTCAACTTCAATATTTCGAAGTCTTAAGAGATATAGATCAAGTTATGTGTATGTGTGGATTTATAAAAAAAAAAAGCCAAGAGAAAAAATTCCACCCAGAAAATAAATACAAACATATTCATTTTAACTAATAGTTTGTTAGATGTATCAGTTATTCTCTTGTTTCATTACGTAGTATGTCTTCCACCCTTCCGATGTCATACCTTAATTTAAAACATCATGTTTTAGTGAACGCCCTGGCGCATCCAAAAGTAAGTACAAAACTTCCGCACAAGTCCTTCGTGAATCACTCATCTCGGGAAGTGACGACGGTTAGGGTGGCGTCAGTTTGGTTCTAACGGGGTGTTTCACATATGAGTCGTCGTCGACGGAAATTTTACATGCAGATTTTATGCAATATTTTATCTCGAGCTCATATATATCAAAAAGAGATCACCTGTTAGTTAAAAGAACAAGTGCATGATTATAAGAATATACTTTCCAAATGTACCCCATTGTAACTGTTTGTATGAGCCCGCCGTCGCAAATTAGCTCAACTTTCTGCATTTTTACGCCGGTAGCCGGGAAGCACGTGTAATTTGCTAGTACATTTATTTATTTCATATCTAAGCGAAAAAAAATTCATGTATTGTGATTATGTGGAAGGAAATGTAGCTTCCGACCGTGTTTTCCTCCCCACACCACTTGGCTTTAAAAGAATTGAACTGCATACATAGTGAATGTCCTTAGAATGTTTTACCAAGAGGTTGCGTGGATATTACAATTACGCACGAGAAATTGGCTGTACCGCAATATTGTTTTATTCCATGCCTAAAAAATGTTCCTTAAGATTGAATCACTATAAATATAGGTAATTCCGTGCTCAGAGAGAGAGAGAGAGAGAGAGAGAGAGAGAGAGAGAGAGAGAGAGAGAGAGAGAGAGAGATTCATTGCATTGAAGTAGTTAAGATTTGATTTGACAATTTAAAAACGCCGTGAACTACAGCTCATATTATAAATATTTAAGTATTTTATGTGGATTAATTCTATTCTGTGTCCAGAAAGAAATGTCAAGATATGTACGTAAGAATATTATCACTACAATAAGAAAAACAGGTCGTAGAACTGAACGAGTGGAAAAGGACCCCCTTGTTTCACATGATTTTTTGAAAATTAAGTCAGTAGCCATACATTTCCTCAGTGTTCTATTACGTCGATACCCTGTCTTGTTTTTTTTTTTTTTGCAACAGTGTTAGGGGTATCGTCGTAAAACACGGACCGGAATCGCGTTATTTCTTCAGGCATAGCGATTCAGGACCGTGGTTTTACGACGATGTGTTAAGGATTTAATTTTTGTTCCGAACAGGTGTTACTGGCAGGTTATTTTTTTTCTGTGCCCATCAGTACGGGTAATGTTTTGGTTATTTTTGTAATTACAGCCACACTTGTCTATATTAAGGCCCACTCAAGGAAACAGGGAAAGATAGCCGTTATGGACATGTGACCTGTATAAAGAGGATTTTTCATTATGAAAAACCTTACAAAGGTTATGTTCGAATGGGGTAATACATGTATATGCAGGTGCCCCTTTTGTACATAGGTGGCCTTCAATGGAATATGACTTTATTCTACTGTGAGTTAATGATGATATCACTGGTAGAAGACAGATTAATATTGATTTATCAATTATACACTCAGAATCAGCTGTTTTTATTTTTTTACTACAATAAATATGCCATGAAATTAAAGGCAATCGATGTAATTTCATTTTGCACTATTTGACCGCGACGCATATTTAAAATTTTGAAGTTAATAAGAGGAAGACGTAAATTGGCTACATCTACATACATGTGCATAGTACACTTATATGACATATAAAGTCATATTTATTTTATTAAACACTTTAATAAAAACATAAGTTAATAAATATCACATGGCACCGTCATTTTTGGAGATAGGACAACTCGCCAAGAACACAGTGACGCTTTAAATATAATTACATGTACATGAATGTAAAAATTAATCTCGAAATATGCAATTCTTTGAAATTTAATTCTGGCTTCCGTCGTTTATTTTCACCCACTTAGGCTAGTTCAGTTTACATTTCTAATGTTATTAGGTGCATGCGTGTTATACTTAACATCTTGCTGATTGTATTGCAGGAACTTAAAAAGTGACACAAATAGTTAACAGTTTAAAAGCTTTGATTGGCTAAATCTAGAAATACGTCACACATCGTACAACAGATGGAGATGAGTGGAGGTAATGATGGCATTTGATTGGCTGAAACATGACTGTGTCTAGTTAATTCAGTGTATGTAAAGTAGAGTGGGGTAATGTTTACCTTTGTTTGTCCAGCTGTGACTTCTAATTGACGAGTGTCAAATATCACAACATTTCTAACAGCTTGGGTGCATCTGAATGCCGTATCCGTGTATTGCATCTTGAACGAACCAATCGACATATTCAATAGATAATACAAATGATAAAGTTTATGAATTTAAATGCATAATATTCTAAATTATCTTATCACACGAATTGTCGGAATCAGAGGTACGTGTTATTAACCCTTTCACCCCTGAATACCCGAATGGTATAATCTTTCTATTGTTTAGAACCAGTCTACTGTGGTCTGTTGGGTTGAAAGGGTTCGAAATCCTAAATCTCAAGTTCAATATATGACCGCTCTCATCAAGACTATCCTTACTCAAGCTCTAGTTTATTGTCACACATTTTCAAATGAGATTTCTATTTTTGAATTTCGAATTTTGAATACTAGTGATTTACGCCATAGTTAACAATTTTCAGAAATGTTATATGGTGACTGTCAATTTATAATGGTGGAAAAGACCCGGATAAGTGTTTTCGCAAGTAAACTGACAACCTTTCTCACAAAAATCAGCTTTGGTTAAAAAAGGGCTCGAATCTGCACTGGTCAGACGTAAGAAACTCCATGGTTCCAAGGGCAATGCTCTAAACATTCGACCACGGATGCCCAATATCTTGGTAGTTTATGGACATCTATAATTTCCATTTGGATTGTGACATTTGACACCATAATCTAGCATAGACTACATTTTTCTTTAAGATAAAGTCAGGTCAGTTTTGGTCGTTAAGTCCCAGTTTTCTGTGAAAGTCACGAGCCGTAAGTGAAGCCGTATGACCAAACTCAATACTCGCTTGCGACATCTTGTTAAATGGTTCTCAGAAGTAAGTGCGTAATGGTCGCCATTACGTAGTGAAAGTCAAACCTTCCCGGCTTAGTGCATCACTGAATTAACCGAACATCTGTGTTATACGACTTGTAGAAGTCCTCCCACAGTATCTTACACAGAGTTGTCGGTCCTTGCACTCCCGAGAAATCTATGTCAACGTCTCGATTTTTGCCAGATTCTGGCCATATATATATATATATATATATATATATATATATATATATATATATATATATATATATATATATACACACACAAACATCTAGTTTTATTACATATTTCGATTTTTTAATTTCTAAATAAGAAATTGATATTCTGTAGTTGATGTTGTATTGCAATCGTAATTTGAATGTTTGAACCCACACTCAACAATTTATCAGTCATGTTGTGGTGACCAGTTTTTAGTGATGGAGGAGAGAACCTGGTTCCAATGTACCCGTGAAAAGACCATCGGCCCCCGCACGTGAAGTGGAAGTGAGTGAATAAGAAACATACTATTTTGCTTCATTTGCGCCATACTTATGGTTTTCCTGTAAAAACAAACACGTGGGATACTCAAATTTTAAGTACGTTACTCAGACAATGTTTCAATGTTTTTGAAGATTTCTTTAAATGAGGAATAACTTTCATATTTTTTTACAATTTTATGCCATAAATATACCGAGACATGTCCAGTCACAGAATATGTCATTTCGTATGTTTTTGCCTTAAAGTAAATAAAATCTAGTTGAGCTTTAGTACTGAGTAAATTTGATGATTTCAGGCCCAGATCTCGATGTCAGTACAATTTGAAATATAGCAACACATGTAGGTGCAGATGTAATTGACAGTTGACATATTCTACGTTCTGCATCAATCTTTGATTAATCGTTGACATTTTAAATATACAAGTAGAACATGTGTTGTATACACACACAGGTACTAGATCATCCGGCTTTATATATCACAGCTGATTTTCTTAGTTATCTTTCTGTCTATTTCGTTCTGTGTACCCATATGTGTATGTTAAAATTTCTCTTTACTTTTTCTCCGGAATAAATGGTTCGTTTGGGTCAAATCTAACCACATGATACTCTTAGACTCAAGTAATACAAACAGAAGGGTCTGTAGTAAAATCCATGTATAAACCTGGTTGGGCGGCGGAGTCTTGTGGACCTTTTTTTAAACTGAAGGAATTGAAATTTTAGGTAATACATTAAAATTACACTTGCGTTCCTACTTGTTATCATATCCAGTTGGTAATAAAATGCTCTCTCTTGAAGTCTGTCTCAATCGAAAAGTGAATTTACCATAAAAAGGTTACTATTATCGGATAATAATCTCGTATATTTAATAGGTAAATTACGGAAACTGAGATGTGTCATGTAAAATCATTATTTTGTTGTTACAGTTGTGACCCGCGACGCCTTCTGTACGGAAAATGATATGGGTGGGGGGTAGTAAAATGAAGTAGTGCAAGTGGTTTCGTTTAAAACTTTATTTTCCAGTCCGAGCGTTCTGAAAAGTCTCGTTTTGAAATTGTCCTTGCAGTCAAAGGGAGTCATAATCTTAATTGAGGTCGGGTGGATTTGACATAAACAGAACTGACATGGTCCATTACGACCCAAACTATGTTGTCGGTGTACTTTTCCGATACCCGGAAGTTAGTTTGTCGTCTTCTATCATTTCTCGTGGCACTCATTTTACTTGGGAACTACGAGGACAGGTGAGTTAATTTTCAATTGATTATCAGTATGCTGTCTTGTATGATAACTTCCCCGACTTCCCTCCAGTATGTCATCAACAGAAGCGGTATGGCCGCAGAAAGTCAATTTGCCCTTTTGGCACTATCAACACAAATCGAAAAATAAAATAAAATAAAATTAATAAACCAAAAACGTATGCAATTGATCAGGATACTACATCTACACTTTTTTTGGTCAGTTTGTTGCTATACATCCCGGAATTTTCACTACCATGGACACAAGGGGCGTGACCGAGTGGTTTGAATTATGAAGTCTCTCATTTGTGATAAACGCAGGTTCGACACCCTCTGGAACCTAACTCGCTGATCTTTGTTAGAAAGTTTGCAAGTTTGTTTGCATAAGGCCGGTGATCTTTTCCCGGGTACATCACTACGTTGTAACCGGCGCGGATTCCGTCCTCCACTATTAAAAACTGACCGCCACCATATAACTGCAAAATTGTGTGGCGTATTCAGTAACGCTATTCAGCATGGATATATCGCCAGATGCATGCTAAGTGCAGCGATCAAATATCCGACCCATGACACGTACTATGGACCTGTATCGGTGCAAGGGATTGTTCTTTATCGTCGTTTTCGTAATAACGAGGCATCAAGTCGTAGTAACCGGAGATAGAAGTTATGTTATGCTAAGTTGTTTAATGGGAACAAGTCAAAGCACATTTTGCACTCAAGATTGAAATTTCCAAATCACACTTTTATTCGTATAATTTGCATCCAAAGCGATAGACTGGACTGTTAACAATTCTTGCGCACGATTAATATGCAAACAAGTTTTGGTCAAGATTTCCCTTACAGTGTATCGGCACGTTCTCGCTGTGGAGTTGGACATAAAAGTTGCGTCATTCCTCATACACGTTAGGCCAAATATCTGACCCGATTTTAGTTACTTTTTCGTAAAACCTAATTTACCGAATTAAAAAGTATTCAGTTAACTGAGTGTATTCTACCTCATTAAAACTTACGATTGTTTCAACTCGTATCAGTACTTTGATTATTTTCAGTTTTTGACAACATGGTGCTGTTTTCAAGTTTTCCGCACGACTTTTGTCTCCGTGAATTGCTGAGGGAATGTGCTTAGTGCTTAAGATTTCAGATAAAGAAAGAATTTCATAAGATCGACATATGAGAATACCTCCTTTCAGACTGCATAATTTATATTTTGAGATCTACCGTTAGCATCTATTTTGATCTACAGAAAGCTAAAACAGAAGCGTAGGCGTAGAAGGATGTAATTTACACGGAGTATTTCTTATGCTTGAACTATTTAGAGAACTTCCAATACAACATGATATATCGCGTTATATTAAATCTTGGTTTTAGACTGTCTGAAAATGCCACAAGTCCCATATGTTGATGATGCAAGTAATCTAAATTATTACACAAGCCGACCGATTTTTTTTTCTATGTGCGTGTTGAACAGGTACGCGTGGTTTGCAGTGAACTTGAAATGCTTAAAATGGTAATACGTCTAACACCTGTTTAATTACTTACCTTACCACCCACCTATTGAGAAAAATATGTATGTGTGTGCACCTACCTGTAGAGATATGTGTGTGTGTGTTTGTGTGTGTGCACTCTCCTATTGAAAGATGTGTGTGCACTCTCCTATTGAGAGATGTGTGTCCACTCTCATACTGAGAGATGTATTTATGTGTTTGTCCACTCACCTACTGATCGAGGGATGTATAGGTATCCACTCTTCTATTGGAAGATGTGTGCATGTGTCCACTCTATTACTGAGAGATGTGTATCTGTCCACTCTCCTATTGAGAGGTGTTTGTATGTGTCCACTCTCCCACGTAGAGATTTGTATGTGTCCACTCTCCCACGTAGAGATTTGTATGTGTCCACTCTCCTATTGAGAGGTGTTTGTATGTGTCCACTCTCCTATTTAGAGATGTGATTGTGCACACTCTCCTATTGAGAGGTGTGTGCGTGATTGTGCGTTTGCTCGTGTATGTGGAATAGCTGGAATTGTGCGTGCGTGTTTGTTTACAGACAAAATCCCAGGTAACAGATGCTTGTGGTGATTTTTAAAATCTTAATTACGACCTCTTATTATCATGGTTATCAGATTTGAAAATTAAATTGGGATTCAGGTGGGTAAGCACTGGGGTGGTTTCATTTAAGAATGAGGGGAAAAGCGTAATCAGGACACCTTTCTTTGTCTTCTATAAATAGTTTTATTGATAAAATCCGCCACTTGGGTTGATATGACGTAGCCCTTCCCCTGTACACCCATCTGTGACTTGCGGAAGTCCGGTTGTGTCTTCCCGGGTTCTGTTCTCTACCATTAGAAACTGGTCGTCACCATATATATATATATATATATATATATATATAGAGAGAGAGAGAGAGAGAGAGAGAGAGAGAGAGAGAGAGAGAGAGAGAGTAGCGTAAAACACCATTCAAAATTTCATCTGTGACTGTTATACCTGATATAAGTATATGAAATAGATCATTGATGAAATGAACAGTCGTATAGCATAGAAGAACACAAAAACACACCTACATTGCGTCTGTCGCCGAACAAAAGCGTCAAGGTTACACGGAATTAAGCCTGCTAAGCTGCGCTTTATTTTTCCAAACAAACAACTTTCCTTTTTATGCAGCGAATACATAACTAGCTGTAAACAACGTTGTTACGAAACGCCTACATACCAAATGTAGCATTTTATATTGAATACTAATGTCAAAAACATATGTTTTCGGGGCCCTAAGGTACAGACAAGAAATTAAACGCAGTGACAAAAAGATCAAACAGATTGCAATTATAATCCCATTATCCCGTCGAGGACCTCTTAAGTCTGATTGCAAACGTTAGCATCTGTAAGCTGCATTAATCCTTGATAATAAGACTCAGACGGCAAAATAAAAAAAACTTCGTCGGGATCTTCTTCTTCGTCGACCCTTAAAAACGGAATTTGTAATTTTCTCCGTAATATCTTGTATACGTTGTGTTGCCAACAAGCTGTCAACGACTCGTATTGTGATGCTTGTCTGCTCACAGTTCGGGAGGACGAATGCAGCAAAGCATTATTATTGTG
This sequence comes from Atrina japonica, assembly GCA_030159075.1. Taxonomy (NCBI): domain Eukaryota; kingdom Metazoa; phylum Mollusca; class Bivalvia; order Pterioida; family Pinnidae; genus Atrina; species Atrina japonica. The sequence goes on from BROG01000004.1 coordinate 1,809,334, forward strand.
TAATAAAAGATGTTCCCTTTTACCAATCGGATTTCATTGCATTGCCTAATTTTACTGCTAAAAGTAAACTGTAAATTATTCCATGTAAAAAACTGAAATCTGATAATTAAGATGATTGTTTAATGATGTTAATTTCAAAGGTACTACTCTTTTACAGAATATCATAAAACTGTACATATTGTTTCTATAATAATAAAGTACAATGGCTGTATTTATTTCTTTTTACTGAAAATGCCGTTCATCGTATTATTGCTCCCCTAACTAAGATGTTATGGCGTATGGTTTGAAAGAGATGTTTAGCGTCTAAATTGCTAAATGCGAGTTTTTCATATAAAATATCCAAACCCATAAAGAACGAATGAAGAATCATGATCTTTTAGCTCACCTGGCCCGTACGACCAAATGAGCTATCGCTAGGACAAAAAATGTCTGTCGTCTGCCGTCGAATGACTTCTTCTTTAAGAACCACTTTAACCAAATCTGGCAATAATCTTGCTCCTGTTGAAGGACTTCAAGTTGCGAATACAGGGAGGCTAGTTCCAAAAGAGGCCAAAAAGGGTATTTCTCTAGAACCAGCGATTAGACATTTTCAAATTTGGTTTACATGATCATTGTAAAGCCCCTAAGTCATTGTCTACTAAATTTGTGAAAGAAATTGAAAAATTCTTATAAACGAGCCTTTACTGGGCACTTCAAATGACACTGGACGTGAAGTTTATACAAATGCGTTAAACTTGTAAATTTATAAAAATATCAAAGGTATTTTGTTGTAAATGTCGATATTTCACTGTTTGTTGAGGTATAAACATTCGAATTCAGGCTTCATTGAAGACTTATTCAGGATGAAAACAATTTAATTTCACCCAGTATCACCTCCAGTTTGTAGTCAATCGGAAAGTTTTTCTCGCATGTTCTCTCTACCCGTGAAACAAAAACAAAGATGTCGGAAAGTAACAAATCCAGTAGTGAAAGAAAGCGATCGCTCACAGATTCTGAAAAAAAAAAAGAATAGATCCGGTTTAATATATAACTGGAAGAAAAGCAAGATATATGTGGGTGACTAATTAGCGAGCTAGAATGGTATTTTTAATCGGAATTATTACAGTACCTCCATACCTCAGCATTAATGATAGGAAACAAGGTCGTTGGCTATCATATGTGTCTTCGGAATCTGGATCAAATAAATTACATATAATTAATAGTATTATTCCCGTCAGTTTTCATTGGTGAAAAAATGATGGTTTTGAGCGACAATATGCCTTTAAGGTCCTGAGTACTATCATTTTTCATTATGCTACATATTCATTTTGGGGCTAAGAGACAACGCACTGCACTGAAGAGTAATATGCCAACTGTTTCAAAGCCAAAATTCAGAAGAATGTCAGTCCGTACTCCAGCTAAAGCATTAAATTTATAGCTTTTTCTTGTTATAATAATAATAACAATAGGCCAATGTCGTATTGTTTATGTGTTAAACGGCAGTTGCAAATAGATAAATAAATAGATCATAAATAATAAACAAGGCGATCGTTCTAGCAGCTATAAAAATTAATGAAACGATTGATCACAAGTAAATGAATAAACAAGAAGAAAATGAGAATAGAGTACCATTCAGGTGTAACAATAAGGTGATTCCGTACTTTCGTCTCGCGAATAAATACATATGCGTTTGCACTTGGAAAACTCGGAACAGATATAAAACAAGAAAATCCAAGCAATATGCGGAAGTGACTTCCCAGTGATGTATATAACACGTCTACATCAAACATTTTGTAAAATGCTGTGTTTTATGTGTTTTTACTCTCATAACTTCTGAATATTTATTTATCAGTATCTATCTATCTATCTATCTTTATCTGTCTGTCTATCTATCCCCATCGTGCTTTATCATGGCAAAATGACTTTTTGTATCAATCGCATATCAAAACGTGCCGTTTGATTTTGAAACATGAATTAAAGGATTAAATTTGCAATTGCTTTAATTTCCAATAGGATCATAAAGGTCATGCACGCGCCGACACGTATCGCATGTGTTTCGGATTCTAACAAGTTTAATGTTATATACATAGTTATATAATATGATATGATATGATATGATATATACAGACACAGGCCTGAATACCGAACTCTTGAACCAGACATTTGGTAAATATATATATATATATATATATATATATATATATATATATATATATATATATATATATATATATATATATATATATATATATATATATATATATATATATATATATATTCAGGCCTGTGTCTGTGACTGAAGGAGTGATGTGCTGGTTATTTCTTGCTTAGATGTCGCCCTTCTCTTTTCGTTGCCGGTTTACGTATAAGTACGTGACTGAAGGAGTGGATGTGCTGGTTCATTCTGCCTTAGATGTCGCCCTTCTCTTTTCGTTGCCGGTTTACGTATAAGTACGTGACTCAAAGGTGTTTGTATCATCAAGTATTATGATATGTTCTAGGAGATACGTGTCTACATAAACAAAGTATGACAAAATATCAGAAAACAATCAAAAAAATCATGAAAACCATTCCAGGCCCTAGAAATTTTGGGAATTCAGGTAGACATTTTTGGAAATTTGGTCTAATATGTAACTTTTCACTCAAATTTGATTTCAAAAATATTATTTCAGAAAATAACGGTCACTCTGAATGCTTACAACAAGTGGAAACCACTTGCAGGCTTGTAAAAAAAATCTGAAAAAAATAAATCAATTTGTATGTAATCATGGATAACTTACTGGAACCACTCCAATGCCTTATTTGTAGAGTAATAGCAGAAACCTTTCGATTTATATAGGTATCCAATTAATTTTTCTTTTAATCTTCAGCGTTATGGAAATGGCTACTGAATATTTCATAGCCACTTATATGTGACTCCAGAAAAGGGAAACCATATGGTCATGTAAAATGACCATTACCGCACTGACGTTTGACCATTGCAAAGGGGAAAGTGGTAACACCTTTCCTTAAGGCATTTAAATATTCTTTGACCGGTTACCACATCAATAACAAATTCTTCGGGGGTGGGGTGGAGGCAGTGAAACTATTTTGTCCGGCGTAAATGCTTTTTAGTGGTCCGGAGAAGGTGTAATTTATTTTTTTGTACAATCACTTATTTGGAGTACATATATACTTACATTTGAGTTTCATTTAAAGGCGACCTTTGTATGTGTCTCCGTGACCCGGCGGTATTCATGATCGAAATATCAAAGTTTGAGATAATCACCGGAACATTGACCTACTGGCTTGTATCCACCAGGAAAAAAATAAAACCGCGGTACGCAACTCCAGATTGTAGCGATTAATTGTATTAAACCCTCTGTTGAGTGGACATGGTTGTTTGATTTTTTTTTCGAATTGTTATATAGTTATTAATATTTTGAGCAGGATTATATAAAATTTAAAACCCGGCGCGGTTTAGGATTTAGTTGTTATTTACAGCTGGGTCTTTCCTAAGCTGTTTGTGCGGTTGACCGTGCATCACTATAATTAAGCATATTGTCCGTAATTATTACACGTGTTTAATGAATATAAAATATTTAAGGAGATTATTAGACTTGTTTCAATGTGTTAAAAGTTCACGTTAGTGCGAATTAAGGGTTAAGAAATATTCATTTTCTTAGCTGGACATCTATAATCCATTTGGATTGTTCGTTAAATTTCATCGCGTCTGGACGAGTTAATGAATGTGTCCCTTTAATCGTCCATTTTGAATACATAATTAGTGAATAGAGTGGAATATAAAAGATTATTACATAGAAAGATTTAGAGTGGAATCAAAAACGCGACCACCAAAGGTTACTCTTATAATATCGGGATGGAACAGGTGTGGTTTTCCGGATCACTCGTAATCCTTCTGATGCAATCGGTTAATAATACTTTAAGTTACTTTACCAAAATGACCTGGTATTTAATGTATTTTTCGAGAATAATGGTTAATTCATTGGACGACATTTCTTTTAACGATCATTTATCCATGGTCAGTGAGTTCAGAGGAATACCGAAGGGATACGGGTTCTATCATTTAAACTCTCGTTCAACATGGTAACCATTGTAGTAGTGGTTTTACAAATGATTTGTATTTGTTAAAAAATCAAATTCGTGTGTATAATTTTATTGTATATGATAAAAATTGTAAAATACCAATGATAACAGTCTCTGATATTTTGGTAAACAGCATCAACTGAAACCTCTAATTTACTACACATTTAGACCTGGGCTACGGAGTAACGCCAATGCAATGAGGTCTATTTTACGTAACATCGCCTGTCGTGACACGGGGCACCTGTCATAAGTCTCATACGAAAGACCCATTATTTTCACTTCCGGTGCCGAACAATTGGTGACGGAACAGTCATTACCATTTTAAAAAGTTTTTCGTTTTACTAGGTAACGAGAATCGAACCTGGAACATTCTGCTTGTGAGACGAATGCTTCTCCACTAGACCACTGTAAGCGGTTTGATATTCTGCTGAATAGCGTGGAATTGACAACGTAATGGTTTGAAGGTGTAGGTCGGGTCTAAAGTTAGAATTCCAATGCCGCGTAAACTTGCGTATTTTTTATTTTTAGAACTGGGCCCATAACATATCTCAACTGGACTTGTGTCTTAATCGGGGATGCACTTTTTCAAACAAAATTATGATTTTTCTGTTAATTTCATGTTAATGGAATCTTTTTATGAGAAATATATGATCTTCAAAATTATATGGAAATCTGTGAGAGTGCACGTCTTTATATTTGTTCCTGGTTTAATGTCTTCTCGAGTTGCTAGCGCAATATATTTTTTGTCTACGTTATTTAAAGCATCGTGATCTCATTTGACCTTCTCGATACACCACAATGGAATATATGAAGTGGTAAATTCTATATCATCAATCAGCGCGGTTATCTGTCCTTATCTGATTAACACCATTCAAAACAACCATAGCGAAACCTGTACTGTTGGGAAACGGTAATTGTAACCATGTTACGATGAAATCACACGGCATACAAACTTTTTTATTTAAACATAAGGTAGCATGTCCATGTCATCGTGATAATACAACAGAAAATTTCATCCATTTAGAAATTAGCTCCACGGGGCGGAAAAAGTTAGTTAATTACATGCATTCCACTGTTTCCGGTTGAGTTGATGTCGAGGCTCTATCATGGGCCACACAAGTCGGTTTCGCAGCTAACTCCTGCTAGCCCATCCCGCCAGAATCAGTGGCTGTAACAAACACAGTTTGTAACGTAATATATAATCGGTCACTTCCCATTGTAACGGTACTTTTAGCTTTGTACTCTTAATACGGGGGTCGGCTTAAAACTTAATAAAAAAGAAACCAAAGTTTCCATCGACTGTTAGATATAAGATTAAAATTGCTCAAAGGATGCATTTACATGTTTGGATTTAAGTTACTGAAATAATAGATGAAAATAAAATTTTTATATTATAGGAAATGAGATGGTAATATAATACTAGGAAATTAGCTGTTAAATATGATAAAATATTAAAAATATGTACATTAATGTTGAAAATAATCACATAAAAATTCGATGGGACAGGTGTACATGAAAATAAGTTTTAACATTAATAAATAGATACTGAAATACATAACTATATGTATATGAAAACAAAATTTGGTAACTAAATATTAAGTTTTGTTGATATATAATCACATTTCTCAAAATCACTGATTAACTTTGTTTGAAAACCGGAGTAAATGTATTAACAAAATTGTATAATTTCATAGGATACACGGCGGAAGGCCACTTAATACGTGGCTTTTAAACATTACTACATATTATTTGCCTTCTCCAATGGAGATTACAAAGCCCCTGTTACTCAAACTCGATACAATGCTTTTGGACGTTTGAGTAGGTTAGTTACGATGAAACTATAATTTACTTAAGTCCGCGATTCTCAAGTGGAAGATGGACAATAGACCCTTTCTTAATAACGGTGTTCATACTAATCCGAATGGCATCAAGACGTTTCGTGCCCAAGACATGTCGTACCACGACAACTACTATCCAGTAAAATACATTTTGTTCCCCGTGTACGATTTGTATTTCGTGTTGGGTACGAAACTTCTAGATGCCACTCGGAAGTGATAAGTGCGCAGGTGAGATAAGGAGGAACGCAATTATCGCAAAAGTGTCTATTATAGAAACATGACTCGTTGAGATATATACATGACTCTTATTCTATTTGTTTACAGCTGATTAGTTCACCGTAAATTATAAACAAACAAACTAGTTATTAATGATAACAAGACATTGTTTAACAAAATTAATTTACGTCATAACAAAATTTAATAATTAATAACATTCGATGTAAAAACGTAAACAACTACAAATAATATCGTAAACAAATGGGATTGGCCGTTCTGCATCAGCTGGCAAAATAGAACATGGTTCCGTGTCCTAGTTAACGGTGACAATTACGTCATTCGTGAACTAAATTAAATAGCCGATCTTCCTTAGCGCTTAGATGAACATCAGGTCCATATTGTACCATATGTTCAAACGATTAATTCACACGTGTGCATTCTGAATGGGAAGGTCGTATCAAAATTATTCAGCATGTTATTACATTTTGTCGCAGTATTGGATAAAAAAGATTGGATGTCAGTGTATTGTATTTTGATACTTAATTTAAAGCCTTGTTAAGATCACTATCAAAAAAGTTTTCTTGGTCAAAGCCATCAGTTCTGTTGACAGCAATAGTTTTGCTTAACATTCAATTGGTAAAAAGGGCGGGAACGCATTGTTTTGGGAGATACAAAGTCCTACGTAGGAGATAATAAGTCCTACGTAGGGGATATTTTTTTTTCAATGGTGATACTAATACGCTACCATACTTCATCACTATATTCTTTTGATTTTATATTCAGTACTGCCAATCTGGTCGCAACCAATTCTATTAAATATCTATTATATATTTTTCAATGATACTTTTCGTTTACTTGCTTTCATCGGTTTTGCTTTCCTTCTTTTCCCATCGTTTTACCACATGCATTTGTTATTGCGGAAAAAAAACTTGCACCATTCCTTAGGTAAACTCTGATGGACTAATCCCCATCCAAGAAATTTGGGTGAGATTCTATGCCATCGAATTTATTTATCAAATTTTTCTTTGACTGTTGGCACTGTCAGAAATCCTTCAAAAATAAAATGTGTGGGAACGGAGAGAAACGATGCTATTGAAATTATAATTCTATATCTGACAGCTAACTGTAGTCCATACAACGTACGTACGCATGCAATTTAGAAATAAAATAAAATAATTTAGCACGTCTTTGGTCTATCACGAAGACGCTCTCCATATTCGTTACTAATTACTAAAAGTTACACAAAATGACAACTCTTGGCCACAACACGGAACTTGAGTGCCCTTATGTAAGAAAGAAACGTTAAATATTATGTTAGCTACCAGTGACACATTTCTGATTTTTCATAAGGGGCCTAAAGTCTTATGTTAGCTGTCCCGAGGGGTGTGTAATCTCGGGTTCGGCATCTCAATTTGGGCATACAAGCTGGAGTGTATAAAAAGTTAAAAATAACCAATGTATTATACAAATGAAATGTTATTAAAGATACTGGGTTGACTTTGAATACTTGTAATGTTGTAATTTGTGAAAAAATGGGAGAGTGAATAATGCCATTCTTTCATGGATTTAAATAATACCAATCTTCGGCATATTTCATTCATTCTAGACAATATATGTGTAAGAAATGTTAAAAATTCTACGGGCATAAATATTCTTTTTTTTATCATAGTTTAGGTTTAATCATAGGATATATATATTTATTTAAATGACAGCCTGTATGCCTTTGAAATAATCCTCTCTTGGAACACTTCCGGTTTTCATAAATCTTCTTATAAATCGTCTGGCTTTCATTTATTTTCAATCTAATCATCTTTGTGGTTTGCTTTAGCCATGTTCCTCGAGAGAATATGATATATTTATTTATATTCTAATGCATTCGCCTCATGGCTCTATATATCTCACTAACAGTATGGTTTTGAACAACCCGATCATCAAAGGAAATCAAGAAGAACTCGGAGATGTAAAATTCATTGTTGATGACTCACACTTAAACTATAATAAAGTTATTTCACATTTAGCGTTTTAATTCGGTCGATGCATGCCTTAAGAATTATATTTTAGTTTGAAGTTCACTTGATACGGTTGCTGTACTTAGTGCCCCGAGACTTCCCATAATATAATGCTGATTTTACAAACTCTCGTATAGTTACGTCACGAAATACTTGCTACGGGGTCTCGTCCATTCATTCTCATGGGAAAAACCTTAGTGTATCTTGCTTATATCAAACGCAGGACAGATTAAGACATAATACAAGGCTTTCATTTACAGTTTTATACTTAACAGAGATATCCCAGTGCAAGCCTTTTGATTTACGCGGCAGCTGAATTGTGTTGATAAATGATATTAAACGGGAATTGGTGCAGGTGAACTGGGGTAAACTTCTTTAGGAAAAGGGTCACCAAGGGCTCACTTTATTTCCAAAAGTAGCCACCACTTTGTATCCAGCTTACCAAGTTTGTTTCATCTCAGTCCTATCATTTCCCGGTCCACGTCTGCTCAGTTTAAGAGAGAAAACCATGTCTTTGGAAAGCCTCACAGAATGTTGTAAGTAGGGACTGTATTTCAATTTAGCGTAAATTGATTTGTGTTTTGATAATGAAGACATCGACATCAAATAATACGATATAAATACCCCCACCCCCCAAACAACAACAAACCGAATACAAAACTAAGCGAAAAAAACAAAAACAAAAAACAAAAAAAAACCCACCCACCAAAAAAATACATACAATTTCCGGTTTTATTGCATGTGTATAATATCAAATCTCAAGAGTGTTTTACATGATATAATAGTTGTTTTACGTACATATACGTGTGGTTTTGAAAACAATACCAACTGAAAATTAAGTGAAAAATTTGCTGGAATTCTGAGAACTGAGAAACCCTATAACAACTCTCTATCCATCTTCCTAAGTCAAGGTTTTCCGATCCACTCCGTTACTGACACACGTTTGAGGAACGATGTGTATCAGAAAACGCCGACTTGGGAAGATGCACTCTCTCAGGACAATAACCGTTTTGATAGTTTGTCCCTGTCTCGATAAACACCAAGGTCACTGATCGTTTCGGATTGATTTGTATATTTGCATTCCATGCCTGTAATGGCTGTACCACGCTTGATTAGATTTGAATGCGTCCGTGTATTTTAGATGCAGACAGATAGAATTTGTGTACAATGACACGAATTCTGATGCTATCCCGCGAACTACACCTCGATCTAATCTATTGTTTGACTGACACATCCCAATGTAGGTCATTGAATATTACCCCCATTGTTCTGATGGGTAACTGCTAATCGATAGCGTTAACAAATGTTGAAACAATATCCAAACAAAACAGAACAAAAATTGTGCCTGCGATACATCAATGTATCAATTCCGACAGACCGAGTTTTGTTATCTAAAACGGCCAAAGTAATCAATTGAATGGTTGTTAAACGACTCTTCCGGAAAGATAAGGCCACAAATTTTATACACTTCAAGTAACTGCAACAAAGAATTTCTGTTCCAGTTTTCAGTAATTCTCTCCCACCAAAATGTGGGTCACTAGGGATATAGTCATGTAGGTCACGAGAAAAAAACATGCACGTGCTTCCTTTAATCTCGTTCTAATCGCAGCTGCAGCACATCTTATGATACATACGGTCGACCCATTTAAAAAGCAGACGGGAGAAATTTAATTATTGAGGCATTTCATTGCATCTTGGCTTCGTAGTTTTCGTTGATTTAATTTCACAGCGATTTTTAGAAAGTATTGGTTACAGCGAACGCGATCATGAAATATGATTATTGGGTTCCCTCTGGATTCGAAACTAAGTGGTGTCCAATATGGATGACATGTGTATATATGAGCTGAGTTTTTTGAAATGTATACGAACACTTCAAAACAAAGGATACATTAACTGAATTGCTCTAAAAATCACCGGATTATGATGAGAGAGAGAGAGAGAGAGAGAGAGAGAGAGAGAGAGAGAGAGAGAGAGAGAGAGAGTGTTCCATTACTAACCTTCGCCAATTCTAATTTATCCTGATGTACGACCAATGAGGCTTCATTCTACTAAAATATAAAATATTTCCTCTTTGAAGTTCAGAATGCACAATTAATAGTTTTTTAGTTTGTAGGTGACACACTTTTCATCATAGTAAATTGTTATCAATGGAAACTAGTTTGATGAATCGAGATACCTCCCGGCAGCGGCCATTAAAGAGAATGGCATAAAACCTGTTTAAACATAAAAGAGAAAGTCAGCTCGAAAAAGAAAAATTAGAACAAATTTTCAAATAAACAAATATATATTGTTGTATTTTTTTTAAGCTGACTTTTTCTTTGATGGGTGCACAGGTTTTATATATTTGATAACTTTTTTGCGATTTTGTTTTCTGATATAAAGAAATGAATATATAGATTAAAATGAACCTTGGTCATTTAAAAAAAAATGCCGGAAATGGGTTAAGACAGACTCCATTAATATTATGTCATCTTTGACATAAATTTCCATTATTCCGATGTCATATAATTTAAGACTGAAATGATAATTATCAACGTATTTATCTTTGCGCATGACTGAACTTATAAAGCAACCCCATTACCGGGTATCCGGCATGATGAACACACGTGAGATTTGAAATAGAAGGCAGGGATGGCTTACAATACATTCCTTGCTGCACTAGAGAGAGACGCAGATTTTTCATTTATATTCTGTAACTGAGATTGTAAAAATGTTTTTTTCAATAAGTTTAAAATCAAATTTTGTATTTTATTTTACGTTTTTTATAATTCACATTGAAATGTTTGAGTCACCCGTGATTTTCGAGCAAAAAATTAATAAATACATTGAGTATGGTACTAATATTAAAATTTGAGTTTGTTGTCATGTTTTAATTTTTGAATTTATAGGTGGGTGCCTTATTAAAAATTTGAAATGTGACAATGTACTTCAACAATTTTTAATATTTCTGAAGTTTTCTTCAAATAAGCGATGATTTTTATCATTATTTATCATCAGTATATGTCATTAATTTACAAGAATTTCCTGTTACAGTCTACTTTTTGTGTCTTTACCTTAAACTCATGAAAAGGTAGTTGAGCTTGAGTACTGCGTAAATTTGGTGACCTCGAATCAATTCAAAGGGGCATTAGCTGTGTTTACCAAAAAATATTATTTCGATATTTTTTACTTTTATCACTTGTACTTGATATACAATAACAAATAAAAGCTATACATAGGGATAACAATCTAATTTTCCTATAAATTTTGTGAAAATAGAGTCAGAGTCAGTTTATTGTTGTTTTACGTCCCACTCGTGTGGTAAGGGCTTCAAATAGCTCGGCACTTACGGCCATTGAGTAGGGTTCTTTAGTGCCAACACCTCTGAGTTAGCTTTTACTGTCTCATCCGAAAGACAGGAAACCAACCTGTCGCAAACTTGACCTCACGATCCAGAGTGAAAAATAGTGTCAATTGCAATTGAAAAAGTGTCAAACCTGGGTTTCTCAAACAATTTTCACAAAATATATATAGGAATTCAAAAATTGTTATGCGTATGTATATCATTTTTTATGCTGTATATCGATCAGCGGTAAGTACTAAAAAAAGGAAAAATAAATTCCGAAAAAACAGAGTTAATGCCCCTTTAAATTATAGATTGCACACAAGCAGCACCACCACAACGTCAGTGGAAATTCATTGTTAGCTTTATTTATCGCTGACAGCCATAGAACGATAATTGTGTTCTTGATAGTAAATGTAAAGAGAATTCAGAAAACGTGAGTCTGGTTTCCCATTTAATGCTGCTTTTTATACTCTGCTATTATTTTCACAATTTATGTCATATCCCATAATTCAATTCGTCAGGGATTGCACTTTCAATGGACTAAACACAAGGTTACTACATCCTTGACCCTTTTGCCTTGCCAAATATATTGTCCTAGGTATTTCAAGGACAAATACTAGTATCTCACTTTATGATATCGAGGTACAGGCCATTTGTGATAGATTTGTTATCCGCCTGCAACTTACGACCTAATTCCAATGCTATGCAATTTGGCATGCTGACATTTATGCTAGATACGTTTATCCGCGTAATGAGATAAACATTGAATTTTGTTGCTTATTCATCAATTTTCATTAATACGTGACTTCTAGTGGTACGAACTCGTGGACGCTGGATCTTTGCAAAATTAAATGAATAACGTTGACGATATGTCTAGATATTTCTAAACTTAGATATTGGATGCAATTCCATACAGACGCAGGCTGTATCATTTATCTAGCGCGCGAACTTTTCGCATTAACTGGAATCTCAGGAATTCCCGACTGTATTCAATCACGTGATTATCACTACCAGAAAGTGTGTCTAAACTGCTCCACTTGGTTTCTTTTTTATTTCGCTGATACAAATCTGTGTGTAAGCAAAAAGACTTCAGATATATGTTGGGATAATGCATATGTTGAAACAATGACATCAGAAATATGCATAATATTATAGTCTTCGCAAACAAGTTTTCAAAACTTCCACAATCATGTTTAGAATCTCGATTCTGTACAATCAATGATCTGAATGTTAAGAAAATAATATATGTCATGGATATAATACATATATTAATGTGTTTTATTTTACACCATGGAGGTAGACAAAACAATATTCCCGGAGACGACCATCAGCATTTAAATTAGTGCAGCTTTTTTCATCTACAAATCTTACTTAACTCTCTGGCTTAGGCAAATTCTGCAACACATTTAATAAATATTTTTTTTCTGTATATTAACACTATAAAACATCTAGACTTTTCTTATTGTACTGCTAGTATGTTGTCATATGACAATTTCAAATATTAAATAAAATATTTACATATGTATCATGACTACATTTCTTCTCCTTTGTCAGTTTGTTGTCTTTGCATTTTCGCTAAGATTTGTATGTATGCATATATAAGATATACCTATAGATGTGGCTAATAAGTTGACACACACACAAAAGAAGTCATTCGAAAAAGGGAGAGGGACTTATTCTGTTTACTTCGTTTCTTATTCTTATTAATAGTTTTCTCTTTTTTAGGTATGTGCATACACAAATCATTTATATGATCTGTCCTCTGGGTTGTGGGGAGAGAAAAAAAGCTAGGAGTGCAGCGAGCTTTTGGGTAACGTCCGACTCCGGCTGTAATTCTACGAACATTTAGAACGGGAGTTCGATACGTTTTGTATAATGATTGTTCTAACTATATATCAAAGGCTAAAAGACCCTTTTTGGGAAAGGGTCCTGTACCCTTTCAACTGGGAATTTACGTTGCAATTGGCTAAATTTGTTTAAAAAATTGTATCAATTATGGTAATTTTACTTATAAAATAAAAAATAATGATGCAAAACTTGTGATTCATTTATCTCTTTATCAAATTGACTACATGGATTTCATCTGAACAGCAGCATTTTTGTCAATACATCAAAAGTTAGGTTCATGGTGAACATTATTGGCAAATTTGTGCTCAAAATTGGGGAAAATATAGCTGATTTTGCATTGGGAATGGGTCCCAATACCGGACCCTGATGTTTATGATATTAATCCATATATATGGGCTAGGAATTGTTATAGATAGTTTTCAATTCGCTGCATTGTAAAACTTTAATAAAACATATTCCCTACCTTGATAAAGTCTCTATGTTACGTTTTTCTTAAATATAAAAATAAATAATATTGAATATGCAAATTAGATGTACAAATTCTACATAAACTATTAATTGAGAAAAAGATGGAATTACTGAATGTGTTGCTGCCTAGGCAACACTGAAGGAAGAGTTTGCACTCCTGTTCCTAGCCCATTGTCCGAGAAAAGAGAGAGACCCTATTCCACCAGCAACCGCCTGGATCTAGTAGAATCCTGATTTGGATGATAATGTATTTGTACATTGCATAATATGGAAAAAAATAGATTTGGAGTTGAGGCTCAAGCGACACATTACTAGCTTAGACAATATATCCTGTTCTTAATCCGACGTTAATCTATCTTGATGCTTGCTATTACACGGAGAAATTATTACCGTGTGTCATACGAATTGGTGTGCAAACATTGGAATGCGTCCGTCTGTATCTACACTCTAATTAAAACTGATGGCTTTCTTGCATAACGGTTTAATGTTTACTTAATATAATGAAATGTGACATTGATTCCCCTAGCTTTACATGCCAAGTTATTTTCTCTCAGACACCTATCTTCTTTTTTTGTTGCTATATCTGGCTTATTTATAGATGCAACAGAAAAATGTCAAATAATTAATATAGCTACTTGTCAAAGACAGGTGGATTGATCTAACACAATCCATATATATATATATATATATATATATATATATATATATATATATATATATATATATATATATATATATATATATATATATATATATGTATATGTGTATATAACTAAATGTTATATATTTCTAAAGTAACGATTATTTATTACAACAATAAAAATTGCTTCATCAATAATTCCGATTCATTCAGTCACACAAATTTAAATGCCGTATAGTGAGACGGAATAAAAATCATTGATACCCGGACTCGCTCCGATTAAGATGATAAATAAAAAAATAAAAAAAACAGGCCTCTGAAATTTTTGCATTATCATCACGTCCATCGTAAAATATCGTCGTCGTCAATATTATCGTTATTGTTGCACTCCTTACTGTCCTCGTTAGTTATGTTTTAAAGAAGCAGGTGATTCACCTCAGATACAAAATATTTCTAGTATTCACCAAATGCCATAAAAAGCCGTCTTGTCGACACATTGAATAAAAACAATGGTTGTCATGGGACGAAAATAGATATCATCAGATGTTTTTAGTATCAAACTATATAAAACTGTTTTATTCCAAGCATTCATACTATTTTTAGATATCGTTTGTAAACAGTTTCCCCTGATTCCGTGCACTATGATAATTATAAAGATGCTATTTATTTTCATCACACGATTTAACTAATCGTCTTGACAGGCCGTCTCCAGCTTCAATTCTTATTTACTTTGCAGGAATAATACGTGCATCGATCATCAATATTGATAACACAAACCATTTAGCAATGTTGATAGAGCGTATTATTAGACCCTCGTGGAACAGTATGGAGTGTCTGACAAATGGCGGTCAAGAGTCTTCTACTGGGAGTCAATGTCAATAAAATAGACGGACACCATCTGGAAACGGTTAGCGGTCAATCAGTTTCCATACAAAAATCCACAGGATGAATGCATATAGCGATGCATATATCCCAAAGGAAACATGTGGTTCTGTTTTAAATACTGTTGTCATGTGCACGCAATGGCGCCTTCTACTGAGACGCTAGGTTCTAATGAGTTACTGGAAGGCAAATGATTTGTTTGGATATTAATCCATGGCTCTAGAAAGGTTCATTTATCAATCGAGGACATCAGTTTAATTAAGAACGATTTATTTCACGATGAAACACGGTTAACTTGTACAGGAAGTTTATTCTTAGGTTTTATCAGACGTGTTCCATGTGTCCTGCCAATAGTTTTAAATCAAAATTGAGGACAGTGCCATTCTTTTCCTTTTCCCAGTTGAATACAGGATTTATATACCTCGCCCACACGTCAATAAATAAAGACACAATCTCCAGTTTCATCCTGTTTAAAATATTAGCTTCAGCAGCAGTAGCTGCAATCCATCACTGTTCTTGTCACCAGAAGCTTTTGTCGAAATGTGTGGGATTTTGTTCTAAAACAGTGACATAATTTTGAGTTGGGTTTAAAATCCAAATCCCACAAACCTTCTTCCATTCCGGGAAACAATGAAAGAATTAAAAAAAAAAAATTCAGTCCTACTCCAACCAGGAGAAAAAATACGAATTTTACTTTAACATGGACATCATTTTGGCTTTTTTAAAAGTCTGTTGGTCGTATCGTAATTAAATGACCCAGCCTGAGAGAGCACCAAGGAGGGACACACGAAATCTGATCTCGGTGTGGTTTATTGGAATCTGGTAGGACGTTTATGCTTTGAAATCATGAGTCCGGCAAAGGGTTTCAGGAAGTCGTTGATCTTTTCAGTTAACGTTATTTTTTGCATAAAATACAATTAATATACACAGTGACAGACTCAATTTAATTATGATTCAGAAGAAAATATGATACATTATAAACAAACACAGAACAGTGTAGGTATTGTTCAAGCACAATAAAAAATGGTTGAATTCAAAATGAGATAGGCATTTACCTCAGTTTAGTAATCCTGGGAACTTTCTGTTGAGAGATTTCAAATTATAGTAATTCAATTTTGTCATTTGAAATTTCTCAACAGGAAGTTCACAGGATTACTCAACCAAATTAAAGTAGGTGAAAATGTCAAATACATCACCGTCTACCTCTTTGTGTTTATACATGAATATACAATTAATTACTGTGCTTTTCCTTAGATTATAATCATCGGAGGAAGCTGCAACTCGGGTAGAGGAAAAAGTCACAAAAGAAAAATAAATATCACGGGAAATGTCACAGAAATAAAAAAACGCTGAGAAAAGTAAGATAAAGCACAGGAAAAGTCATAGAGAAAAGGCATAGAAAAAAAAAAAGAAAACAGTCACAGAGTTTATATGAATATGATAATGTATATAGTAGTTGACAATTTTTGAAGAAGTGTTTATAACTGAACTGGCATTCACAAATAAAGATAATGTAGCTAATATATCGGTTATTTTACTCAGATAATTATTTTTTCAAAGATATATGACGTAAGTGTTATAATTATGTATTTACGGTTTTGTGTTGAAATTGACAGAACGTATGTATTTATTTTAATATTTTCAAAATTAAGTACTTAAAAAATTCAATACATTTTGGAGATTCTGATATAACATATTTACTATAGTCTTATTTTATCTTGTGCAAAGTTCATGTTTATTTTTCATTTGTTTATTCTATTGAATTTACTTTTAAACTTAAGTTCTTTGTTGATTTATCACGGCAACTGATGAGATTGGTTTTCATATAGTAACGCATATCTCGTACCAAACATTTAAAATTATAATGGATACTGAATATTTTACAAGATTCTGACTATTCAATTTTTGTCGGTTTGTTGTTTTGGTCCATTGCTCTTTGTATTGTTTCCCTGTTAAAATTAATTTCATAAATTATTCTTTCACATAATTCAATATACAAAACTCGTAATTTTGTAATGGAAAACTCGGAATCCAATTTTTTTACCTTGAAACCATTGGTGACGTACCATAATATAAACTTTTTTGTTCAGTTCTGGTGCTAATTATTTACTCTCCCAAATTTCATGTGAAAACGTTAAAAAGTATGTACGGTGGAGATCAGCGGAGTGCATTGATGCCCGACCTAGCAGTGGGAGATTCACTTTGACCGAGTCATTACTCTTGTCCATGTGCACATTATGTAAAGAGATACGTCCATTAAGCTGCCAACATCGACTCTCAGGAATTCTGGGATTGGGTTGACCTGTGCCTTTTGTAATGGCTGCATGCTGGGTGGTATCTGAAATATGTGATTCACAAACTTGTCAGAGGATGCAGTTAGTAATAAAGATGCTGGCTACACATCTATTATGCTGTTTATGTAAACTATACTGACCTTTCTTTTGATAATGACTCATGTATGTAAAAAGCTAACTAACAGAGATGAAATTAATGATTTCTCGGTCGACAAATATTTGCCCATTCCATCCAAAGGTACATACAATTCGGGACAAAAATTGTACGAAAAGTTAACGAAATGGGTCACTTTTAAAAGCAGATCTACATTTCATCGAATTGCTGATTATGAACTACAATAATTTATGCATAGAAATTCACATTTCCATGACCTTTTTTTTTTTTTTTTTAAAAAAAAAAAGGATTTACCAATGTAATGCTGTTGACGTCATTGCTACCGTTGCCGATCGCATATTACACATTCACCTTTCCCACTGTTGCTGCAGTCAAACACATTTTATTGTGTTTCTATCATATTTAAATACAAATTTGCCAGACGGATTTAAAAAAAGAAACATTTTTATAATAAAAAATTAAATCTTGTACGAATCTAAGGTAAGTTAACGCACGATGTGTATATGCGTAATCATACATTAGAAATCAACGAAATAAATTTATTTTATATCATACTAAAGTCACGAAAAAAGGTCACTATTTCTCTTTTTCGTTTCAAGCTAAAAGATGTGAAATAGACGAGTCTTTTATTTTCACGGAGTACAGAACATGTGAAGTATTGATGAAATGCAACGTATAATATTGTAGCTACGGTATGTTCCATATATCACGTACTAATCATAATGACTAAGATGGTTTTGTTATCTATAACTAATTTTACCACACCAGTAATTTGTGTAAGCAGTACGTCAACATAACCGAAAACAGACATAGGTAAGGGGTCCAAATTATGTGTGGGCCACATGTGAATGTTGGGCATCTGTTGTGATCATGACACATTAACAGCATTAATTTTATTAAGAGGTTTATGTAATACCGCGGCAAGCGCCTGCGATTACGTGATAAGCGGAAGTTACCAGATAATCTGAACTAGTCGCAGATTGATTAGACGAATGGACGTCACACAGAGTGGCACAGTTTTCCAGCGTTATTTTAAGAACTAAATTTCTTTTAATACATATGTGTATATTGTCCAGATCATAGCCCCCTGACCTTATCTTAATGAGTAATTGCAAGAATAATCATTTAAAATTTGTCACACCGGATGTACGGCTAGACTGCCTCTCACGGGATAAATTTGCCAGTGTACGTGGCTTGTTATTTATATGCAATACATATCGTAAAATAATGATGAGACCACTAATTACAGTATTTGTAGTACGCAAAATTCTATTAATAAGTCGTGTGATAAATATAAATAAACATATATTGCGGGAATGATGAGATCAATTCTTGATGGAGGGGTTGACAACGAAGTGGGGAAACTACATCTCTCGATGTAGAACCCGAAAGGTAACCTGTAGTATATATATATGGACCGCTTCAAGGGTATTCAAGGGGTTATTTAAAAGGAATCGAGACGGTTTCATAATGAATATCTTTTTCCTTCAAATCTTTTTTTTTTAGGCAATTCTATAAATATACAAATTGCACATTTGTAACATCATAGATCACTGTATCCATTCTAAGAAAACGACATATATGCTGAAATTCTCGAGATACAGACCAAAACAATGATTAACATTTTAGAACTTGACAACAAAAATACAAGACGTTGGCGAGACTATTGTGTCATACTTATTGTACTTTGAGTGATAAACGGTATTTTATTTGATATTCTACATGAACAGGTCAGGACATTCCGACACAGCAAGTGTTTCTGTTGACAACCTGAGTCCACTGAGTGGTAAAGCCGCCCTCCCAAGATTCCCCACCGCTACGCTGACTTTTTTATAAGTTATGGACGTCAGTGTTCATAACCATGGTTCCAAACATTCGCAGTCAGATGCTTGCCAAGTAATTCTCGCGACATTTTCTGGTTAATCATGTGCTAATGGGACAGGTTCTCATGCATAAAATTTGTTTAAGTGGATCTTTATTTACTTACAGATAACTCGTATATCAGTCAGTAGTCCAACAACGTTTTGAGACTATAGCCATTTCCGGTACATTCAACCGCGCTATTGATAAGATCATAATACACAGATACTGTTGCCATTACTCATATAGCATAGTTTTTACCTCATTCATTTACCATTTATTCCGAGTTTTTCATTATATTATCCTCATCACTCATGTTGCATTGATTAAGGGGATTGTTTATGATCATTAATACTCTGAGTATATTTTCTGTCGCGTAATGACTGTCACGTGGACCGTTGAAAGTGTGTGAACTAGGCGCACGCGACTTTGAGTTGATTATGTTTCTACTGTCATCCTGTGGTCCTATAATCATTATAATTATACAAAATGGAAACGTCGCTGACCATCGAAAGAAAACATGGCATTTCAAAATTGACTTGGACATATTCTTAAACAAGAAAATGACACGTGACGGACACGAGGTTTACAAAATTACAGACTGGATGTTGGTGTATGGTGTCACTTAATGAAATGAGTTATAATCCTATAATCCTAGACAATTACTGTAATTATTCAGTTACTTTGTGTTTTAAACAAGTAATGAGAAAAAATATCAGAAAGTCAAGATGGCATAGCGATGACCAGTCCCCGAGTTCACAAAACGATTTTACACTGCAATTCTGTGTAAAGATTTTGGGGTTGTTACTCACACCAGATGTTTTACTGGAGAATATTTCCAGATTGCTTTTAGCAACAAAATTTAATTAAAAAAGGTACAAATTAGCATTTTATATTAAAAAATTGACTTTTATCTAGGTTGTTTAGTGAGCATTGAACAGATAGACTTAGTCGGAACTTCTGTCATAATTTATCTACAGTGACTCTTGTAAAAAAAAGCCCCCCCCCCCTTCGAGTATTTGCAGGGAGGTGGTCTTTATATAGAGGTTAATTTGTACACAAATGATATTATTGGGGACAGCAAAAGCGGTCTTTGTAATCAGGTGGTCTTAAAACACAGTTGGTCGCTAAAACAAGTTTTACTCTACAAGTATTTAACCTCATTGACTTTATTTTGATTTTATAACGAGACTCTATCTAATGCAACAAACACCGGTATCAACGTTTTTACTCTCCTATTGTGAAACCTGTGTCTGTTTCCGACCCCGCCCTGTTAATCATTTCACCCCTGAGTATCTGAGTGGTATTTGCTTTTCTATTGTTTAAGACCAGTCTATAGGGTTGACAGGGTAAATGTTTTTTATTTTACACACACACCATTTACGTTAATGTTGTTTTAGAGCTAAGGAATGGTGCATTGCTTCGTACTCTCGGGATGTTCGTTCTTTACCGGGTTGACGGCGACAAAAAGACAAAAAATTCTGCGTTTGACTTTTGTAAAAAATAAAATCTTTATTATTTCAAAACCGTATTCTAGAATTCAAAGTTGTTATAGGTGGACTTACGGTATTTTTGTATCAAATAGTCCTAGTTTTTACTTCAACAAGTCCAGTTAGAACGATATGTTGGTATGGTAAGGGACCAACACGGTACATCTGGATATGAAAAATACACCCGGAACCAGGAGTAGTATTCTAAGCCCATGGGTTGATCTTGTAAAGTTTCCATCGCCGGGTCCCTCGGGGGCATCTGTGGCCGAGCTTCGTCGGAACCTAAGTTGATTTTTGCTACAGGCGGATGGTGTCGTGCCGGGCTAAGTAATATCCATATAACCTGTGGGGAAATCAGAAAAAAAAAGTTATGTCTCAGTTGAATATGAAGTATTACTAGATTTAGTCACATCAACTAACTTCAAGGTTTGCTAAACATGTTTCGGTATCAAATATTAAAATGGTTGTTTTTAAGTCACGGGTTATCGGCTTTAAGCAACTTGCATTTTCACGTCAAAAACAGGGAAAGTTATGCGATAGATTTGTTGACAAAAAACAACGCTGGTTATCTTTGGATCTTATTTAAATTTCAAATTCAAAATCTATCATTTTTCCAATGTTGATTAAGTCTACCAACTGGTCAGTTTTTTGTGTAGGGTTCGGTATAACGTTGTCTTATTGGACATAACAAAGACCATGGCACGAGGCATATTGCGAATATTGATGTTAAACATTAAATGTTAATGAAGTGGTCGCATGCACAGATCAAAATTAATGACATATTCTTCTCTGTAATTAACCACGTATAATTACTGACATTACAATCAACTTGAGCTTCCATCCTTTACACTGAAAAGCTCGCAAGATGACCCCATTGGGGGTGAATCTTAGTCCATTAGATTGACCTATCAATCATTTCTGAACCTCCTTATCAGCTGGATTAAATGGCGGCCTTTCGTATATTTAATCTATAAATTCTGTCTGTCTCGTTGTCTTTAAGTGATCCCAGAAGAGATGTTAATTATCGAAACACAGTGGTAATTGGTTATTAACAAAACCAAAATTGTATGACTCCAGTGATATCAGATATTGGATCGACGAGTGAGCTTATTCCAGTTGTAGAGAGAAATATAGGTTTCATGAAAGTTCAGGCATCGGGACGACCCGACATTCTATATAGGATATTTTAGCTTGCTGATGGATTCGTGACCAGCACTGACCCTTAGCCATCTGGGCCTGTCTTAACGGACTCATACCCGCTTAAATGTGACTAAGCGAGAGGTTAATCAACACTGAATCAATTGGAAGGGAAGGTCGAGTTAAAACAAAGTCCAATGTTATTTCATGAAGCCGAACCAGTTCTCTCTCACCAATGACTAATCTGCCAAACATTCACCAATATACAGTGAGGTTCGAACCCAAGTTGATAAGAAAATCATTAGAAGCGTTCGTCTAACCACTCAGTTATATAGTGGCCCGTATTTCATTTTAAGCGATTCATTTTGTGTGCTTTCCAATCTTTTCTTTTTGGTGAAGATTTTGGATGACTTTTATGCGGCTAATAAGTTTAATTATTCACCTGATTAGGGTCTCTCGGCTCCTTTGAATACCCCAATGCCTCTACGATCGCTATATAATTACTCTTGTTGCAATTAGATGCTACCCATAATTTTCCATCTGACGAAATATGGTTTTCTTTGTTGCTGTACGGTTTTTACGGATCCATGTACTGTCGTTTTTCTGACATAAGAGTTGTTAAATAGTACATACAAGATTATCGATCTTTAGATATATTTACTCATGTTACACGAACTAGATGTGCCACAATATCTCCGAAGAGGAGTTCCGTAAATGAACCCTCCAAACAAAATGTGGCACATCTCTAGTTTACGGCATTTCAAAATATTAGCTGGATTGCGTGTGTTCAGATTGCCAATGTATCTGTTAGTTTTTTTACACTCCACGCACTGCTGTAATGGATTTACATATAAAGTATGGAGTAAAATTACATTTACAAAATAGTAAAGAATCGATTGTTGCTATCTACATGTATACTAGTAGTAGTATATACCAAAACCTGGACTCTTGTCATATCCCATACACTCTATACGCTCTCCCGGACTTCCTGCATTGTTTTAATTAATTCTTAATCAAGTGCGCATCAAATCACACACCAATGTGGTGATATGTAGGTCTACCCAGTTGGAATAAATAACTTAACACCATGTTATTGTCTGGTATGTAATTGCAATTCGTTAAACAATATGAGCTGTCCTCGGCGGAGAATTCTGAGGGAAACCGCCAAACGAACCATTTCTAAACTATTTTGATGCAATAAAATTTATAATTCTCTGAACAAGAAATTATACTACGTCTATCGTGATTTGAACCCGCTAACAGAGTAATAAATACAGTGTTCCAGTGCAATTCTCTGACGTAATTATTTATGCAAATGACCTGTAGGTCAAACGCTCGGAAAATCTGTACCATATGCATTATCTGAAACTGGAGCAATGTCGGAAAACACGGTCGCTCTGTGGCCGAGTGGTTAGAGCATCTCGCTTTAAATCATGAAGTCTCTCTGTCAGCGCAGGTTCGAGTCCCGCTAGAACCTAAGCTGATTTTTGTGAGAAAGTTTGCCAGTTTAATAGCAGAAGGTCCGTGGTCTCTTCCCGGGTTTATTGTAATTAGGCTATCTCTTGCACCATTGAAAACTGACCGCCACCATATAACTGAAAAATTGTTTTGTGTGGCGTAAAACAACATTCAAAATTGAAATTTGAAGTAGATATTTCTGAATGAGGAAACTATTGTAGTAGTACAAATTACTCATAAAAATATATGCGTTTGTTAGATACAAATGTCTCTGAAAGTCTACCAACTTCTCTTAAAATTGACACGTTGCTAGTCGACATTAGCGTTTTCCAAAATATTACAATGCCGATCTCGATGCGTCTATTTATTGTTAATTTTTACCCATTTTCTTATATTAACTGACAAAGAAAAATATCAACAAGTTTTCTTGAAGTTTATCATATCAATATCCACAACTTAAATGATATATACCAGCGATATATAAAGCTAATAGCTTTATATATCGCTGTATATATATATATAAAATGTTATTTCCTTGTTTGATTTAATGTTATTAGGTAGGTATAGTTTTGGGAAAACATAACAAAATCAGTTTGCGACTTGGTATTCTTAAGACATAAAAAATTTAAAATATAAGAATGTACTGTTAACGAGTTCATTCTATTTCACACGTTGTGAATATTGCGTGGCCATCGACAATCTATAGAGTGTCAAAAGTAGGACTCGTGGCAGCAAGGATTTGTCTGTGGCCTTTTAAAACGGGTTAATGACCAAAAGACGTATCTCTTGTCGAAGACAAAGAACACAGAAGCTACTACTGCTGTCACTGACACAGTCATTATCCGATAAGAAGATCAACAAACAAATTGATAGAGTCATCAAATCCGCTTTTAGTTTTACGGCCAATGAAACAATTATGATTTGCACCAATTGATAGATAATAATCGGACAGTTCGACACGTGTTCAATTTCCAGAAATTTTAGACAGTGCGGAAACACACCATAATTTATTATCATTGAATTATTATAAGCTGATGAGAGAGCACGCTCAGTTCAGCTTAATATTTAAATGTCAAATAATGACAAAGTCCAACACAGATAAAGCTCATGTATTTATTACGATGAGAAAGATAACGAAATGTTATAACCAGATATTAAAACGTACCCATAAAGACGGCGACGGACTTCCTCTTTGTCTGCCAATTTTAATGGACTATGCAATAACATTTGAGACATTGACCAGTAATGTCTAAAAACAAAATTTAATTGTTATTCTCGTCTATATCTGTTGGGATAATCAAGTTGACATCTGTGGAATAGAATTCTACAAATCACATTTCCTACACCTGTGTCAATGAAGTGCTCGAACACTACCAAAACGGATCTGTTATCTGTCAGGAAAAGATTAAATAGCACCAAATAATAAATCAATGTTAAAGTAAATTTGTATCGATCAGTAATTCTGTGTTGTTATTGTGAATTATCAAAAATGGAAAATGACCAACAAACTTTAACAAATTAACAATATTTAAAAAAATTTTCTTTATCATTTCATACAGTTCGTGGTCCACCGTAGACTCCACGAAAGCTTGTATAACTCAGATGGGATATCGTATATGTGAATGTATGAATAATGGTGTAGAATTGACGAAATATGTCGCATGTAATTGACGTAAGAAAAATTTTAAGTATAGATTTTTGGACAAACTAATCCTTTTTAGACTGTATAAATTCCCAAACACACATACAACATACCGATTCGTTTGGTTGTTTTCCCTGTTGATAACCGTGCCACACGCCACACCGATTTTTTCATTTACGTGGTGGCGGATAGTATTTCATGGCGGGGAGAAAATCTGGATTCTACTTATATACCGGTAGTATGCTTGGGCCTATACAAAATGCTATGAATTATGAGAAAGGAGTTTTCCTGGTTATTTAATTCATCAATCCTTCTCTGACAAAATGATACAGGAATTTAAGTCTATTTTTGACTGTGTATCCCCCTTTTGTTATTGTAGATCAATCTAAGTAGTAAAAACGAAAGATTATTTTGGAGGGGCACACCTAATGCCCCTTTAAAAACAAAGAAGCCTCTTGATAATGACTAATAGTACTTCTTCGACTTTGATCAACTCAATCCTGGAATATATCACAGGTCATGACATTGATATTCCTACCTAATGACTGTTTTGTACTAAATGAGATTTATTTCCATCCATTTTCAGTTAATCGGATCCATGTTTACCGACATCGACTTAAATATAGAGAATTCGACGCTTTCTGCGTACGTCGTACATATTTAGTTGTCAGAAAGTGTCATTTTCATATCATGACTTCAGATCATGTACAAAGAAAATGCCCACTGACATCAATTACTTTGCATCATCAGATTTCACATACGACATGTTTCCACCAACCATAACTTGTCACGTAGCCATTCTCATTAGTTCTGACCAGCATCTGGATGATTACACATGACATACCGAACCCGTACTTATCAGATTGTCTTCCTGTAGAGTCTTTTTTTGTAGGGAATTCTAGATAAAGGAGGTGGGTAGCCTTTAAGGAAGTTCACGAAGAGGCAGTGTTCGTGGGCCAAAAGTTTAAATAAAGAGACACGGGGTCACTATAAAAGATGTACATAAGGTCCACATGGCCTTATTTTTGTGTATATCTCTTTTTTGTTATTGTATATCAACCTAAGTAGTAAAAAGGGAAAGATTAAAAAAAAGCTAATACCCCTTTTAAGTACAGTCATGTAAATTAATGTTGGATATTTTTGTACAAGCTCACGGTCTATAGTAATGTATTTATTTCCATTTGATTTTTTTATATTGTCCCATAATACAACTTGTATGATAGGGTACATGATTAATATAGATATCGGGGTGGATCGTGTCAAGTACGTGAATGAAATATTCAACTGACCGTTTGTGCCACGTATTTTCAAATACTTCGTCAAAGATGAAAGAAGCCAATTTGACATTTTTCTTGTGTATATGAACTAATTCACTTCAAATATTTTAATTTTTCTTCTACATACGTGTAAATAAACACTAAAGGAAATAATTCAGTCTAGTTTGTTTTGTATATATAAGCAATTAATATATTATAATACAGATGTTTCATTTTCTTCTGACTTCAACGCTCAGATCGAAATTCTGCCCCGATTTTTGATTACTGTTTGGGTAAAATTCTTACAATTGGGGCAGAACACTATCGATAAGCATCTTTACTTTCAGTACTTACTGACATATGCGCACCGCGCAAAGTTTTTGTTAATGCAAATTTTTTATCCCATTTCTGTAAAAATCATATGTATGTTAAAATATTATTTTAGCCACAAATATCCCAAGCCTGTTTGTTGGTCGTGACATCTGAATTAATTTCATATTGTACGCATTTAGTTCATATCAGTTATACGAATGCCACCCACATTAAAGCCAAATAAAAGCTTATTCCCCCATGAATGTGACGAGAATAAAACGTGTAGAATTGTAATGGGTAAATCAAATGCCATTCCCAGTAGCTGGTTCACATGCTTTCTCAATTATTTTTAACAGCGTACGAAATACATATGTTATTAGATTTTGTGAAAACTTGTACGATATTTTATTAAGATTTACTTTTGCCTGGAATTAAACCTGATTTTTTATATCGAAATAAACATAATTCTTTACCGTTTTACAATTTACATCTAACATTTAAAATGCTAATTCTTTATATAAAAGTAGCACCCCGGTATGTAATGTTTAGAACTTTTTATTGGGTCAAATCACGACATCAATGAAAGTAATTTAACTGTCTTCGTTTTTACTAACATGAGAAAAGTCGGGAGTCTGTAAATAAGATTGTTCGTTCACATTTTTCCCAGACAGATTTCTAATAACGTTGGAAGGTAAACAACTCCAGCATTCAGTGAAATCCTTTGAAATCGATTTGACTTATACCGCCGTTACTGGCTGTCTGCCATGACCTTGACCCAATATACAATAGAAAATATCACATTTTCATCTAACGCTTCACAGACAAGTTCAGACGACCTATAAACTAACGTTTTCCAGTCTGAAAGACAGTGAATGCTGATTCCTTAAAAAGGGAATGTAATTGCGAGGATTTTCTTATTTACTCTACGCGTTCGTGCTGATTGCATTGGACAGTTATTCGTAGCTGAACAGCAAGATAAATATACGACGTTCCAAAAAACTGTCTCAAAAATGGATGATATTATTGTAAAGGTCACACAGAAGATGTGTGGTTGTTTTTGGTACAAACGCACGCATCGGTAAATACATAACCCTTACTCGGTAAGAACAGAAACTACAGAAATTGAGATAAAATTGAACAAATGTTAAATAAGTAAACATGTAAGGGACATTTTATAAGTTACATATCATTATGACCGATCTATACGTGGCCCAATGAGGTCACATTTTTAAAAATCTTCATTTATATATTGAAATTCCACGATGTTGTCTTGAATTTTTAAGTTATTTTCTAGGTATTTCCACGCCCACAGTTCAGTTTCAAAGTTATTGAAATTCAGGCTAGGTTTTTGATTTTTCAAGAGAATTTCTTGAGATTTCAAGTATTTAAAATTCAAAATATTATTTTGAAATATCAAGATAGTAAAGTTCGTGAAAATTCAAGATAATTTCTTGAAAATTAAAAAAAAATCTTGAAGAATCAAGATAATAACTTAAAAAATCAAGATAAGCTAGATCTCTCTCTCTCTCTCTCTCTCTCTCTCTCTCTATATATATATATATATATTAATTGTCTTGAAATTTCAAGATAAAACAAAATGACCATATTGGACCACCGGACTGCCACTATAATTGAATCACTGAATTTGGGAGGAATGGTTAACGGTATTTCGGTACCAGCTGTTCATCGTATACTAAAGTAATATTTGGCACTGTTAACACCATTTAAATTGGAAAATTTTCTAAAACTAAGGTAGTCATTTTTTGACAGTGGTTACTCTTAGACGGATTTCGGCTATACTTTTAGAGATATTGATACCACTTTATCTTTAGAAAATACACATACTTTTCAAATTGGAGCTCAACTGATGAAGTCTAATTGACAGAAACGATATCGTCTTAAGCAATATAACTTTGGTATTATGTTTATAATATTCCAAATGCTTCTTCCAACATCGGTGAAGAATTTCCGGTTAAACTAATTGAGAGAGAGAGAGAGAGAGAGAGAGAGAGAGAGAGAGAGAGAGAGAGAGAGAGAGAGAGAGAACATGCGAGTACAACTATGGAAGCTTACATATGTCATCATTTCAAATGTGATGGGCAGATTCTGACTCCATTAATGCTTCTTGTTTACGATGTCGAGATTCAATTGCGAAGTTAAATAAGCATCGCATTGTCTTTAGTAGATGTAGTTGTCTGCAAATAGACTAAATTACCAAGATGATAAATATATTAAATAAATATTCTGAACATTTCCCAAACTCTTCTATATATTTAAATCCGTGGTATTTATCAAGATGCGGAGGTGTACATTACCGAAGAAAAAGTCCTGTGACGGTCAAAGATCAAGTCTGGTGCAAAGTATCGTCATCTAATTCCAGGGATGAAAGTGAGTCAAGCTCAAGCCCGAGTTGATTCAGTTGTTTTTCGTATCACCATCCTTCACGTTACACATTTACTGAAATGTATCATATTGACTAATCATAATGATTTTTCAATACAGAAGCAGACGAAATGATATGCATAAATACACACACGTATCATCTATCAATGGCATTCTTAGACAATTGCAGGAGCAAGTAGTATAAAATTTCGACGAAAATATATCGCGTTGGAGTATATATATATATATATATATATATATATATATATATATATATATATATATATATATATATATATATATATATATATGTGGGGGTTGGGTGGGTCTGTTGGAGTTGGTGTGCGTGTGTCGGTGTTTGTGCGTGCGTGTGTGTAACTGCAGGGGGTCCAACAAAAGTTATTTTCATCAAGAGAAGGAAAACAACCTCGGAATAAATTCCCCGTTTACTTTCAAACACCCTACCTAAGTAGTAAATGATGTCTGGATAGAAAAAAAAATTGATTGATGTGTTCCTAGTTTCTCACTCACACGAAGCTTATACAGTTAAGGTTAGTGACCGCATTAACAATTCTGGTATTGGAAATAGTAGCAAGAACGTCTAGTCTGATCTATAAAAATCCAATTTAAGGGGATCGTCCGGATTAAATTTATCAATTACAATAAAACAAGGTGAAGGACGTAAACTATGTTATAATAACGTTGACGATTACGATGGAAACGACGATGTTGATGACAATGAGGATGAATGTATATCTAGTCAGTATGGAACACTGCAAATCGGTATCATTCAAATCAGTTTGTTCGGATACTAATATGTAAAATGTTTTAAAATATCTTTGTGTCGATTAGTGTTATCCACATTTATAGTACTTTGACAATGCTCATTCCATAATACTTAAAAACCAAAAAATATACTAATCATTGGCCATATGTTTAGTTCTTATCCCGAAGTTTCATAAGATCACAACTTTATTGTACAATTTTTCTGTTAAATGCATATGAAACACAGTCAGGTCAATTCAGGACAAAAGTCAGGTCTTTTGTGCCTCCCAACTGGAAGTAAACCATGTCACCTTAGGTAATTATGTGAAGCTTTTTCAAGATCATGGAAAAACAAAAAGACGGAGGTTTGTACCTGTTTAATAATTGTAAAAAGATCGTATGTAGACAGAATAACCATTATTTTATTGGGACCTGGCCTGTTCTTTCCCGAAGCTGTTCGTTCGTGATTTGTCTGGCCACAATATTCTTAGGATGTTCCGCAGGCATCTGTTGGTGAACGCCTGGATTTTCTTTTCATTTGCAACAGTAAGGTTCCACGTATATTGATATCCATTTCTAAAAAGTATTTTCGCCTCAAATAGTATTTTTTCTATGTCAGTACTAAAAATTTATGCAAAATGACCGATTTCGTTTATAAAGAAAAAAAATCTGTAGGAGATTTTTATATTTTGCCAGAATGTGACAAAAGTCGAGACGTTGACAGAAATGGTTGAGGTGTGTTAGAACCGACAACTCTGTAAAAGAGATTGGGTTAGTGGGGTTTCCCCTTAAGCTCGATATGTTCAGGACATATACACATACATACATACATATACATACATACGTACGTACGTACATACATACATACGTGTATATATATATATATATATATATATATATATATATATATATATATATATATATATATATATATATATATATATATATATATATATATATATATATATATATATATATATATCGCAGTGCAGTCCCACTCTGTAATTACAAGTTACTGTAGTGAAGTTCTATTTCACACCTTTGCACTTATTTCCGTGATGATGATAAACACACTTCTGAAAAACACATTTGGTGATAAAAACTCATCAAGGCGATGGAACAGACGAACTAAAGAAAGTGTGCGGAAACTTTGCCATTGACGCATGAAGCTAGTAACTTAGACATTTAAACATTTCTCTACATTACAATAAAAATTCCATTGCTCATCTTTTCAATGTCAAAAGCACGAGTAACTAGGGATGTCTTGTTTATGGCGGCGAGATGGCAATGCGTCTAACCATTACTGTCTTGTCATCGAGATTACGAGTTCCCTATGGGGCGAGGGTTGTGTAAAAAAGAAGTCTTTGTCATTGATAAGGTCAAGAAACGGATAACGTACTATCAACCGAATCTGTTTCAATCTGTATTACGCTTTGGAGGAAATGAATGTGTATGGCGCTGATCCGCGTATGTCCGTGTAGCTCTTGTAGATTAAACTATTTTCCGGCACTTTAATAATAACGATGTGATTTTATGGGAAACTGGTAGCCGTGTTAGGCTTTTAATCAACTGCCATCAATAAAAAACATCAATTGCCTTTCTCATTTATCATGCAGTGGAGAGTCGACATTCTTTAATCAGATATCGCGGGAATGCGTCTTGTTTTTATACAAATTGTCATGTAAAACATTAACATTTGGATTTGATTGTTTGATTATTGTTTTACGTCCTGTCAATAATTTTTCACTTATATTGAGATGTCATCAGATTTAGTCGAAGTGCCAAAAATTTAACCTGTGCTATGGACTGACGCCAATGCTGCGAATGTTTTTTTAAGTGCCACTCCTGTCGGGACACGGGACCTCGGTTTTAAGCCTCACCCAAAGGACCCTTAGCCGTTTGGAATGATTTGTTAAGAGAATGACGTCATGTAAAGTAGTTTATAACGCGAAATGACAATCATGCTTGCACAAGTAATTAATATATTATACCGAGACATGCAATTTTCATCCAGCTTCAGCGATTCGAATTTCTCATGGGTATAAATGTCACGAGGTATTTGAAATAGAAAAATGACATTCTTTAATCGGTGCTTATGTTCGTTTCAACGTAAATTGTTCTTCCGTACCACAAACAACATACACACGTAATGGTCAAAGTTGACCACGTGTTCTATCCAAAAAAAACCCCAAAAAACAAAAACTCGCTTTAATGAAAAAATCACCAATCTGTAGGTCAAGGGTAATGACTTCTCCCCTATGCGCGTCGGAAAGACGTTATTATTACTTCTACCGTGACGGGAATGACATGTCAGTTTCAAGTCTCAATCACTGAGCCATTGGTAAAGGAAATGTCGCCCAAGTTAGATTCCTATAGATTTTATACATTATAGGATTATCGCTTGCGTAATTTTCTTGCTAAAAGTGGCCCCTTATGCATATGAAGTAAAGGGACGCAATGTCTGATTTTAGATATGTACTATAGTATGATAGAAAGTTGGTCTGTTGTATACCAAAGGTAATGGTTAGATCGGTACTTCAGTGATCCAGAAATTGAATATAAACCTGGCTGGGAAATTAGTTATAATTTAAAAGAATAATCAGTATTCAGAAAATTTATTACGCTTTGTTTTTTATCAATATTTTAATTAGAGCCATCATTTGTTGCTTTTTTTTTTAGATTGAAGTGGTAAATTTAGTTTTTTTACAGTGCCAATCATTACGATAGTACTGTTGAAGAATAGAAAAGACGCCAGCTCTGAGCAGGTGCCTATTGGACCACATAAGGCATATTACCATTGCTCCAAAGGTACCGACATTCGCTGGTCTCTTCTGGACAATGGTAAGTGCCTGCATTTGAATTTAAATATTGTATTGCGCCACACTCGACAATTTTTCAGTCATATGATGGTAGGTTTTAGTGGTACCCAGGAAAAGACCATCGGCCTTCTGCGAGTAAAACTGATGAACTTTCTCATCCTTTGCGAGTGACGTTCTTAGGACGGAAGTTGAAATCACGTGATCAAAATAAATAGCTAAAATATGAAAATACGTCAACAAACACCGATACCAGTTTTTGTAATATTTCTAAACACCGCATTTCTATTAACACTGATCCTATCATGTCTTAAGATCTGTCTAGAATACAGATATAATTTCAACTATTAGGTATACCGGAAGTGCAAACCCTGTGTGCCGTATCACATGCGGCTTTGATAATGGATTTCCTGATCTTTTAGTTGAAATAAATAACCAATTTTCCCGATAAAATATACAAAACAGGGTCAGAATTTGGGGTCTTATACACTATAGATGTATACTATGATGTAAAAAGACGTAGTTTTGGTAATGTTTTGACTAGCCTGGTCTGACTCATACATATGATCCCATAAGAAACAGAATTTTTTCTTCACACTGTTGAAGCTTATCGATATTAACGATATAAAACACGTATCATGCTGCTAGACAACTGATAAATCCTTCCAGCTTGCAAAATTAATTCGCTCAAAACAAGATTGAATCTGCCCCCTTTCCATTTATATACAGAATGACGGTCGATCTAAATGAGATCTGGTTTTATAACCATGCTGCATTCTTTTTGTTTTGTTTTGTTTGTTGTTTTTGCTGTTGTTTCTATTCCAAATTACATCGTCTAAATAACAATCACAAACGCCAACAATACTTTCAAATTTCTACAACGTTATAGATATCAAATACATGAATTATGTTCCGATATCAAACTCGTATTCTAGTTGCACGTCATTAGTAAAGTTCTTTAAGTGTTAAGAAGAATTTTTCTACAATTTTTTATGTATTTGAACTCAGCCCGTCAAAATAAACACATCAACACAGCTTGTTTCTTTCAACGTGTTGCACGCGGAGGAAAAGATTTAGTTTCTCGAGTACAAAGAGGTGCTATGCAGACGACAACAAGGTGCGGTAGTTGGTTGTGTCAATGTGTTACCTCATAGATTTCTGATTCAATGAGCTCAGTCTAACTTAAATTGGAAAATATTTCACATATTGAATACTTTCCCCGGTTTCTTCGTGTTGGTTTAGCCGCCATAAGGAAGGACTGTGGGAACAGCTGCTGAGTCTTAAGAAGGATTCAATTACAAAGAAACACAACTGAAAAAGTGAATGGATATAATCAAAAGAAAAACCCAACATTTTTATAAGTATGTCGGCTTGTCTGGCAGTTGAACGAATTCCATATCGTAAATTAGACATAAAAGAAAAGTGCGTGGGTATGCTTTTCTTGGATATAAGCCACTGATTAAAAAAAATTAAAGTTGAGTCCATACTCATGATACGTAGGGAAAAAAGGCAAGCAGACTATCACTTGCCAATAACAACTGTAAATTCCAATTTTCAAGCACATATTATAGGTATTTTCTGAAAAATGCCAAACCACTCAATATGTGATCCATTTCACTATTTGTTTAGCGAAGTACTCAAAACGAAAACGAATTAGAAATGACATTAGTTTTTATTCAACAATAAAGGAATAAAGAAAACACCTTAAAAGCAAGTAGGTGAATACATGTACTTAAAGTAATATGAAATGACCAAATATTTCTTTTCAGTTTTATATTAAATTCACGTCTTGTTAATCGTTTTAAAAAAATCTGAATTATAAACATAAAAAATTGCACGGAGTAACCTAGATGAAATGTACTGCCACTGGAATCTCTGGCTAATACTAACTCACCCCAAGCGATTTCGGAAATGCCGGCAGTATATCATATGTATTACTAATTATTTCATATATCACTAATTATTTTCAATAACAATCCCGTGTTGTATTTTAAAAGTAAATATACAACCAGAAATATATTTCAGATACAACACATAAAATAAAGGCCGATTTTAACAATGACCGAATGTGTTATGGACCGAATGTGTGATACCGTGGGTGCCCTGGAGATTTTCACGCTCAAAATAGTTCTTGACACTGAAGCGATGTAGGGAATGCGTGGTCGGAATCTTAAAGTAACTTGGCACGGAAAGGACACAGACAAATATCGAACGTCAAGTGATATAGGCTCAAATGTAATTGGATTTATTGCATTATGTGGAAAATTAATATGAATATATTTCAATAAAACGAATGTCTAGTTAGCCAGGACGCTGCCTGTCAGGTTTGATTACACTTACATTTCATGTGTTTTTACAACGTAGAGTTGTGTGGAATTAATATATATGCCTAATTTATATCGAAAAGTAGGATGGACAGTTATCATACCTTAACTATATAATTATGTGGAGTGTTTATTCTTTCGATACTGAGAAATTTGACAAAATTATCATACATTGGATGATAGATGCACACGTTTCGTCATGTACTTCCTTGACAATCGGTAAT
The DNA here is from genome assembly GCA_030159075.1 of Atrina japonica. Classification (NCBI taxonomy): domain Eukaryota; kingdom Metazoa; phylum Mollusca; class Bivalvia; order Pterioida; family Pinnidae; genus Atrina; species Atrina japonica. The sequence continues at coordinate 1,844,700 of BROG01000004.1, forward strand.
CTTCGTAAAGCTTTTCCGAAATTTAATAAGCAATGGTCAAAATGATGGTCGATTCATCGGAAGGGATACAACAGACTACGTTTGACGAGATTATTGTAATTATACATATACATTTGTTCTTTACCACCAGGACCCTGGGCCATAAACTATTCTCAGACAAATATTTTACTCAACTTCAAGATTTTACTCAAATCTTGAGAATTTTCTTAACTTGCGTAAAGTTGTGGTCCATAAAGAAATTTTTAGACAAATTTCTTTCTCAAGTGATAAATTACTTATGTACGGCATGTAGCTGACTTCAGTCCGGCATTCTTAACAGCGAAAATGACTGCCCCTATGTCAGTTCGCCTCGGGATAAATAACGCAATTATCATTGCCATTGTCGCCCTAGAGTGTTTTGGGACATGCTTAATCCTTTGACTTTCAAAAACAACTTGTTATTTGAGCGAAATAGGTTTTGGAGACCAACACTTTTTTCTCTGTTGGCTTGTTTTGACCATACGACGTTTGTTTACATTAACAATAGGGACTAGTCCGATACATGGGCCCCAGTGTATGTTCCGAGTCATTTATCTTATCTAATGTACTTATACTAATTTACTTGTGTCTTGAATATCGTTTGTTATGTACATTATACATATCATATGTATAAATTACTGACTTCGGTCATGTATTGGCATTTTACTTTTTAAAAATGTATATATCTATTCCTCTTTTTATGCCACAAAACGTGCTGCCTACTTGATTTTTAACGTGTTTTACACCCCTTGGTTGGTTATTAAATAATTAACCATAGATTATGGTAAGAGTAATATTCAAACATCGAAGTTAAGTGAATCGGGACATAAATTGGGACATATGTTGTGGACGAAATTTACACTGCCCCTCGACAATCTTTCCTCAGTTGAGAAAATTCTAAAGTCGTTTTATGGTCTGCGAGTTTTCTTTTTTTACTCAGATGAGTAAATTCTTAACTTTTGAGAATAAAATTTGTCTCAGAATTTTCCTTGTTTATGGTCTCGGGCCCTGGTGATGTTTGGGTGTGTACGTGATAAAATATTGAATAACATCTGCATGTTAAATTTTTGCGCAGATGACATTTCATATTGCTTTATTATAATAACTTACTGGATTATTTCCCACTCTCATTATATGTTTGTATTTGTTTTGCAGTATTTCATGTTTACCAGTTTACTTGTATCATTTTTCCACTTTTAGATTTATCAAGGGTTCTACCAAAAAGTGAAAGTGTGAAAATAACAGAGTGAAAACATGATGCATATAATTCATGATTACCATGTTTTCACTTTGTATAACCTCCATCGTCGTAAAACCACGGTCCGGAATCGCTATGCTCTTTTCTACCCGTGGTCTCATGCGTTCGAAATCTCTCGTGCACCGTGCTCGTATCCGTCAACCAATCAGATCGAGACTTTTAAACAAGTTCAGAATTTTATTAGATCAACAGACTATGCTATAACTTCCGTTGCCGATCACAACTACTGTGATTGGATAAACTGGACAACACCTACTCCTTATAAATATTCATTAGCTATGAGAGATTTCGGACGCATGAGACCACGGGTAGGAAAGAGCACAGCAATTTCGGACCGTGGTTTTACGACGATGATAACCCCTAGACCTGATAAATCAACGAGTGAATGCTTGTTTCACACCAGTATCTGTCCCCTTTTCAGTTAGTTGTTTGTATTGAATGCAACACTCAACAATTTTTCAGTTATATGGTGGCGACCAGTAACGGGGGAGGAGAGAACTCGGGAAGAGACCGCTAGCCTTTTCCAAGTAAATTGGCAAACTTGGACATAAAATCAGCTTATTCTAACAGGGCTCGACCCTGCAATGGCCAGAATATCTGGTCAGTGAAGTCTTGTCATGTGATGTACATCTCTGATACTAGGTCGGGACCAGAAGACAGATACAGTTTTGCCGTTTAGTCTGGTACTCAGTCGTTGCCTTATTTGCTATTTTATACCCGTACACATAACCATTAGCATTACCAGAACCACCTCAGATGTTAGCACTTCCGGCACCCCCAATGCGAGATAATACGTCTCAGTCAAATAAACAGTTAGCACTCCCTGCACCACCTGTAGTAAGTGAACAAACTTCAGAAAACCTCCACACCCAACGAATAGGACACAACAATGGTCTCAGTATAGGGAACATAGGGAACAGGAAAAACTAGAAGGCTCTTCTTATAAGGAAGACAATATGGAAGCCGAAAATTAAGAACAAGAAGGCTCTTCTTAATAAGGAAGCCGATAAGAAGAGTTTGTCAAGAAAAAAGAAAAAAGTAAGTAGATAACTCTAGTGGAAAATTAGATAAAAACTATGAAATTCAATTAGCGGGAAATCCAAGTTTCATGTGTACTATGGATTCAAAAACAAAAATTTAGGACTTTAGTAGATACAGGAGCAGAAGTATCATTGATTAGTAAAAAGTGCTTCCAAAATCTTCCAATCAAGGTTAGGGTTGTTAAGAAAAACCAAATCTTAGGGCAGTGAATGGTCAATCACTTAAAGTAATAGGTGCAGTAAATATTAAATTTACGATGGAATAAAATGACCATGAATCATAAGTTTTATGTCACCGATGGTTTGAATAGAAACTTTATCCTTGGTAGGGACTGGTTAAGACAAAATGGAGTAAGATTATACTTTGACTTGATTTAGGTTGCTTAAGAATAGGGAGAACCTATGTCAAATTTTGAAAGATGATACTTCACATATCATCCATAGTAAGAGTATCAAAAAAACAACTACATTAAAACCACAGAGTAAGGACAATATGTTTTGTTAGGACAAATAGAGCATTTAACAGTAGAATAAAGAAATTTTTGAAATCTCCAGTATCCAATGATGGATGTCTTTTAGATGACCCAGGACTAGTAGTTCAAGAATCAATAGGAAAAGTAACAGGAAATAGAAACATTCCAGTATTAGTAGTTAATCAAACAAATAAATTTATAGGTTAAAAAAGAGGTCAAGTGTTAGGAAAAATTAGAGCTTTAGAAATAGATGAAATACAAATAGAAATCAAACAGCTTTAAGTCCAGAAAATACAGTAGGAGATGTAGACTCTCTTAAAGATATTGACGCACCCTCGGAGTATAAAAGAAATATTTTTTAGTATGTTACAAGAAAACAAAGATATTTTTGCAAAAACATGATGCAGAGTTAGGTCACACTAGTACAGTGAAAATGAAAATAGATACAGGGGGACCATCCACCAATCAGAAATAGGCCGTATAGAACACCTCTTAAACAAACGACAAGTGATTGACAAGGCAGTAGATGAAATGTTAGATGCGGGTATTATAGAAAGGTCAAGGTCAACATGGGCTTTTCATTAGTTGTAGTTGGGAAGAAAGATGGATCCAAAAAGAATGTGTGTCGACTTTAGATCTTTAAATAAAATAGTGAAACCTATATCATTTCCCTTACCATTGATTGATGACATCTTAGCTAGGTTGGGAAAGGCCAAACATTTCACTAGTTTAGATCTTAAAAGTGGGGTATTGGCAAGTACAAATGGATGAAGATAGTAAAGAAAAAACAGCTTTTACTTGTCACAAAGGGTTATTTTCAGTTTATGTAATGCCCTTTGGGTTAAGTAAATGCTCCAGCTATCTTCCAAGAACTCATGAACATAGTATTACAAGAATTGTGAGGGACTTTGCCACTGCTTACTTAGATGGACATCTTAATATTTTCAAAAGACTCAGAAGAACATCTTAGGCATATTCAAATAGTGTTTGATAAGATCCAGGCAACATGGTTTAAAAATGAAATTGAAGAAATGTAGTTTCTTTCAGAAAGAAATAGAATATTTAGGTTTTATTGTTAGTGAACATGGAGTGAAACCTAATGAAAAGAAAGTGAAAGCTATAAGAACATTACCTGTACCAAAGAATGTAAGAGAAATTAGGGGATTTATTGGCATGTGTAGTTATTATAGGAGGTTCATTCCAAATTTCTCAAAGATAGCAGAACCTTTGATTGAGTTAACTAAGAAATATGCTAGATTTAAATGGTCAAAAGAATGCCAAGGTGCCTTTGATTTTCTCAAAGACAGTTTAAACAGTAGTACCTTTGTTAGCTTATCCTGATACAAACCAAACCTTATGTGTTATACACAGATGCTAGTGATACTTGTGTAGGTGCTTGTCTCACACAGCTTACAGATACTGGGGAAGAAAAACCTATCTTTTATTTGTCTCACAAATTAAGCAAATCTCAGAAAAAATGGTCAACAATAGAAAAAGAATGTTTTGGAATAGCATTTGCTCTTAAGAAAATTAGACTTATATTTACATGATGCTCAGTTTGTAGTACGTACAGACCATCCGTCCCTTGAAATATTTATTAGATTCACCTATGCCAAAATAAGAAAATACAACAATGGGCTCTCAGTATCGCAGGTTATAACTGTAAGATTGAGTATATAGAAGGTAGATTTAAAAACTGTTGCGGCTGACTTGTTGTCAAGAATACCAGACAGTCAAGAAATTGATAATTCTGAATCACAGAGTCAGAGTCAGACGAAATAGAAATAGATGATAGATTTTTAGAAGTAGGTGCATTAAATTCAAACAAGTTCACTCCAAAGAAATACGCTAGTTGTAAGATTAGATCCACCAGATGACTTAGTCAAGCCGTTTATAGATCTTCCAGGGGACATAGATATAAAAACAGAACAAGAAAATGATGAAAAAATAGCAAAACTTAAGATAAAATTGGACAATGGAGAGGCCACTAAAAGGGAACAAAACAGTTTACTAGTAATAGATGGTTTATTATATTTTCTATCTCAACAAGATTCAGAAGATCCCAAAACTCAGATTGTACATACCTGAAAAATTAGAAAACATTGTCATTAAACAACATCATGATTTTGTAGGACATATGGCAGTAGATAAAACATATGACATCATTAGACCAAAATAACTATTTTCCAAAAATGTACCAAAAGTTGCACAAATATGTAGATCAATGTGTAACATGTTCAAACTAGAAGCCAAAAGAAAAACACATCCACCTCTCAAAGAAACGGATATTCCACCCTTAATCCTTTCGCAAAAATTGATTGCTCTAGATCTATCAGGACCATTACCCACCACCTTGTCAGGTAACAAGTACATTGTATCATTCATAGATTTATATTCTGGATGGCCAGAAGCTTTTAGTGTACCAAATTAAAACAGCTGATAATATAGTCCATCTTATATTAGAAGAAATATTTCCAAGATATGGTTGCCCACTTCAGATACTAACAGATAATGGGTCAGAAAACGTGAATAAGGCTGTACAAGGAACACTTAAAGAGTTAAACATAGATCATATTACAACATCTTATTATAGTCCTCAAAGTAATGGCAAGGTAGAAAGATTTCATAGAACTTTACATGATGTAATGGCTAAGAAAATATCTGATGATGTTCAAACTTGGGACTGTATTTAAATCAGACATTAGCAGCAATTTAGATTTCATCCAAGTGAATCGACCAAGTTTTCACCCATTTTACTTACTATACAATAGGGATGTAGTATTACCATTAGATACAATTCTTAAACCTAGAAGAAAATATAATGGGGAAGACCAATATCAAGTAGCATTACAGCAGCAACATAAAGCTTTTACGTTAGTACACAAAAACTTAGAAGACGCTAAGAAAAGACAAAAGAAATATGCAGATAGGGGTAGTCAAGAAATTAATTTCAAGGTAGGAGATCCAGTATATATTAAGAATCAAAGAAAAACCAGTAAATTAGATAATAAATGGACACCCTTATTACAGAATTATTGAAGAAAAAGGAACCTCTAAGTTTTATAGTTAAGAATCAGTTGACAGGAACAACAACTAAGACACATGCTCGACATCTTAGGTATAGCTAATTTAGATGATTGGGAGATACCCCAAGACAAATTAAATAGACCGATAAGAAAAATCAACATATGTAGTACCTCCAGATTCAGAATCTTCAGATGACGAAATTGATAAGAATGAAAATATCAAGATATTGTAAAGAGATCTAGGCAAATTCGAGATGACTCAGATAGTGAGGATGATATTCCCTTTTAGCAGAATTAAAAAGAATATACAGAAACACAAAGTTAGATGATAGAGAGAAAAGTTAACAGAACAAGACAATCAGACAGAAAATAAAGAAAATAAGTAAGGATATAGAAGATACAGAAATAAATGAAATTAAGAGTTCAAAAAGAATTGTAGATGAAATGGACCCTACTATTAAAGGGATATTTAATTGCGTTAAAATACAACATTTGACAAAAATGAGTAGAAACAATTTAGATATGTTTAATAACATGTGTCACACAATGAGAAATCTCAGACTATAAGACGTACATTGTTATTACAGGAAAACAATTAACAAGAAAGAAGACTCAACTCTTATTATATGGCAGAAATAGTTAGGGAAATAATTGAACAAATATTAGAGAAAATAGATAGATAAATTAGTGAAATAGAATTAGATGAATTTAATAAGTAAACTACCAGAAGAAATAAAGTGTAAAATATATAAAAAACTATACAGAACAGCAAGTTAAAAGTAAAAGAAACCACTTAACCAAGAATCCTTAAGAATAAATTAGAATTAATAAGGACACTGCATCGTAGGAAAGAATTAGACATAGTAAAACCTTCGTTAATAAAATCAATTATAGCAATAAGAACTACCATAAAGAAAATTAAGACTAGAAGATAAAAATTATGGATAGGAAAAGGACTATTTGTGGGAGAAGTAGGCATGCAAGATCTCCGGCCCCCTTCTCAAGAAAGAAGAAATATAGAACTTATATCAAAATTTCCAACAATGAGGTTAAGAAATTGTCCAAAACCGGGAAGTTGCCAAAAGCTTATCAAGAATTTCCGTTGTCACCTTGGGAATGGGATAACATCCATCTCCGAAGGATGTACATTTGGAAATGTAAAGGTTTATGTTCCATTATGTGACTTTTCAGATAAGAATCTAAACTTAAAGATTGAAAAGGAACAGGAAATAATCTGTAATTTTTGGGAATTAGACCGTAGAGAATTTTGTAATAGAATGGATCCTAAACATAAAGATTATTATTGGGATGGGGAAGAATACAAATGGAAAAAGCTTAAGCCTTTGGATTTACCAAAAAGAGTAAAGGCAAGAAAATGGCCAATTGTACAGATAAAACCCACACAGTTAGATACTTGTAGTCAAAACATATCACACTTACCCTCATTAGTAGTCGACGAAATAAACAGACAGTTGATAAAATTCACAGTTAAAACAATTAAGGCCGTTAGTGCAAGAATTTAACCATTTCAAGAGAATTCAAAAGGATACTCTTATAAAAGAGATGATAGGACTAGAAGATAATGAATATCTGCAACCCTCTCTTATTAAGATAGTAAAGGAGATATCAATATTTACAAACTAACACAGAACCTCATTAGACAAATAAATTGGTTAGAAATGACAAAAAGAATGAATTGGGTAGAAGCACAAGGAACATACAATAATTTCGATAGGGGGGAATTAATAACAGAATTACATGACATGCTATCTAGATGGTTACTTTCCCTTCAGACAAGTAAAACAAATTTCTTTATTCTCTTCCAGCGGAAGAGAAGAAAAATGATACTGCCACTTATACTCATATACATTTTCGCCGTCGTGCATACCACGCCTACATTGCTGAACAGAGAAAATATCATATTCGAAAAAACTAATGAGATAAACAACCTCAAAATCCAAATGGACGATAGCATTTCAGATCCCTGTAACTCCACTATAGAATTATACTAAATAAACTAAACCAAACAATCTCAGACTTAGATGAATACTTAGATGAAGCTAAGAAATTCACAATAGTAAACCTGAATTGTAAGACAGCAAGTTTTGACAGTTAGCTCTGAAATAAACAATATTGACAATATTACAATACACTTTTGAAAAGGAACTTAATGACATTTTGACACTTAGAAAACAGACTGGAAAACGTAGAAAAAGAAGTCTTATACCTGTCGTAGGTAAAGCTCTTTCTTGGCCTCTTTGGCACAGTAAGTGAGGATGATCTCTCATCCATTCAAAAGAATATCAAATCTTTAATGAAAAATCAACAGGGTATGAAACATGTTTATAAATGCAAGTTTGAAACCATTACAAAAAGACAATCGACATAAAATTTCAGAAAATCGAAAAACCATAACTGACACTTTGACGACCTTGAAAATACTAGTTCAAAAGAAAATGAAAATGTGACAGATCAAACGAACAAAAACAAAATAGCAATTGATAATTATATCCAATTAGATTAGAGCTTTAGATCATGTTAAGAACTGGGTTAGACTGGCTCAAAACAAATTACAACATCTTGAAATCCAACTGAACATTGTTGTCACTGGGACACCTTGCACCATCTGTTATACAACCTTTTTTACAGTTTCGGCAATTACTTTTATCAATCAAAAATCAACTGAAATCCACGTTTTGCTTTGCCTTTTGACCCTGAAAAAGATCTTTGGGACCTGTATAAAACATTGACTTGTGCTATTATATTTCAAAGACGAAAACATTGTAGTCATCGTGTCAGTACCTTTGGTTGACACAACAAATGCCTTAGAAATTTACAAGATACATAACTTGGCATTACCACATATGAAAGAACCCTCAGTACTCGCCAAATATGACTTAGAGTCAGAAGCCTTAGCGGTAAATAAAGAGAAAACACCAATTGCACTTTTAACTCAACAGGAGTTAGAAAAATGTTCAAATCCTTCGATAAGATATTGTTCTTTTGACAGTCCTATCTATACTGTTTCAAACAGACAGACATGTGTGATTTCTATATTTCTGGAAACACGAATCAAAAATTGAACAAAACTGTAAAACCACACTGATCAATAATGCAATTCTTCCTCGAGGACAGTATGTTACAGAAGGAAATTGGTTATTCATTGCTGAAAAGTTACAAAATTTTCATGATCATGTGTGACAAAGAATCAATGATTAAGAAACCTTACCACCATCTAAGACATTTTACATTTGGAACAAAATTTGTCAAGCTTCTAACGGGGATATGACTTTAACACCTTACATTTATAAGGAAAGTAATTTTAACTTTAGGGGGATCCCTTTGAAAACATTAGTTGACAAGTATAAGAAAGACGAAGTAAGTTTGTTTTGGAGATATAAACAAAATTTTCCCACGGTATGATAAGATTAAAATTTCCTAAGACATTAAAACCAGTAAAAGAAATTAATTTAGATAATTTGATAAATGAACTAAAACTAGAGAAATGCAACCAATGCCAGAAGATGATTTTTGGGTTAAAAACGGTCAATATTTTCTACATACCAATAGTGCCAGTAGTAACAATCTTAATAATTATAATGGTAAAAATGTGGAAAAAGAATAATAAGAAAATGTAGAAATAGGCATTCAGAATCTTCTGTCAAAAAGAAAAATAAAGATAATCCTAATGTTAAGTGGTCAAGTAATGAGGGAAAAGAGGAGTTGAGTCTTCCAAATCTTTCAAGACTTCTAAGAAACCAGAACAACAGCCATATCAGGAGCACCAAATAACAAACAGTCGATCATGCATAAATACACAGTCAACAGCAGATGATAATGTCATTCGCAATCTTATAACAGAAAAGATGAAACAACGGTCAAGAAACACAGCCAGTATATACAAAGAAGATATTCAAACTGAACAAGAACGAAACGCATATCCAGACAAAAAAACTTTGCAGTATGTACCTTAAGGATAAACACGACATAGAATATCCCAGACATGAAACTTTGCAGTATGTACCTTAAGGATAAATACGACATAGACTTAATACCAATAACTGATCAAACCAGAATTTAACACTGAAGACAGAACACCATACAGTCAAGATAAAAGAGAACAGAAAACACGAAACAAAATAGTCAAGGAGAAATGAAAAACAGTCAACCAAACTACAAAAATGAATATCCAGACGTACATTCCTGTGAAATAAAGTGAATACAAACACGATAACCATGAAATAAATCATGAACTTTATCAAGACCCAGAAACAGGTGATGTGACACCGCAAGAATTTAACGATAACAACAAATCGGTCGATCGAAAACATCGAAGTGGATGAGACCACTTGGCTTCGATCCAGAAGCCCGATTACCAGTTTTAAAGTTCACCAGTAACTAAAGACACTAACATTCGACTACTGAAGACTATACAAGAACTTAAGTAATAATCACAGTGTAATGTGAATACAACACGATAATAATTTAAAGGAAGTCGAAAACTTATGGATTATTAAAGAAACAGAATATTGCGCAAAGGACGGAGGACTTTCCGTGAACATATTAAGGATGGAGGACTTTCCATGAAATATTTACAAGGACGGAGGACTATTTCCGTGTAGAATTGGAGGATTTTTCCATGAATATGTAACTTAAAAGTGTTAAAAAGTGAATTATTAAACGTATTATGTTATAATGAACTTTAAACAATAATGAACTTTACTTATGGACTGTAATAATGAACTTTATTTGTATTGAGACAATGATTATTGAATTGAATTATGCATAAATTCTCTGCTTATTGAACCGGTTTATATCGCTTTATAATGCATGAATATATATTGAAATTATAACCCAAGTCACATATTTTTATCCAGGTCACATTTTTATTTAATATTAATCCCAGATCACGAGTTTTTATGAATTGTTGAAAATCCAGGTCATAATTGATAGTGGATTATTGAGAAATCTAAGTCACAAGTTAATTTGTTATTACTCCAGGATATGAATTATTTACCGATAAAATCCAGGTCACAACTTATTTCATGATTAACAGTAAAACTTTATTGAATTTGTGTTTATAACTCTCAAGCCACACCAATGGGGGGAAATTTTATAAAAAGTTACTAACTATAATTTGGAAAGTATTTATAAGAATGAAATATTTTTACCATTTAGTAAAAAATTTCAAGGGATAGGGACGTTTGTAACAATATGAGGTACGGGAGGATAAAGTCTTTTGGAAATTATATACGTAAATAAATTGGTGTGACTTGAAATAGTATTGATGTGTATTATATGGTATTTGGGAAAATACGGGCAGCTAAAATTACATGATTTCTAATTCGTTCAAGTAAATATGTTGACAAAGTTAATTTAGATATAAAATTCCAAATTCAAAATTACTCAGCATAATATTTAGTAATATGACTTAGCATTATTATAATATACTGTTTTGGATAAAACAACTTGTCAACACCTTTACAAAATTCAGCAGCAATTGAAGCTGCATGTTAAAAGGTCAAATATCTGTCATCATCAGTTTTGGTAAACAAGAATTGATGTTAATGATAATAAATATAAAGTACTGAGAGTTGCACTAAGAATGATAGTGTAAAAAGGTTACCAAAGGTTGCATTATGACAGATTTTGATGATGCTGGCGCCCGTATTCTCCCAATTGTAGATGCATTTAACTCTCTAGAAGTTTTCTAGAACTTTAGTGTTTTGCGTTGGTCAAAACTGACAAATGTATATAAGCACTGGAGTGTTCTGGAAACGAAAGAGACCAGCGGGAAACCGCCTAGAGAGAACACCACCATACTCTCTGATTGTTAAAACATTGTTACCATTGCTGTACTCTGCTGTGCTGAGAATAAAACTATACGATCACAGACCGAACTTTGAGTTATTGATATTTGTGGGTTGGTTTACATCAGTCGTTGCCTTATTTGCTATTTTATACCCGTACACATAACCAAAGCTTATGTACGTATAATATCAATTTCGCAGAATAACAATCTTAAAGGCTTATTATTTTATAGCCCGAACTTCCAGTTTGAGAACAAGTAAACGCGGGCATCTTCCACGTCCCTTACAATCCACAACTGCCTCAGTCACCTTGTCAATTGAATTGGTATATTGCGTGCAAACCCGAGGTTAATGACCGCTAGAAGGAAAAGTTATAGCCTGGAAAAGTGAGTTGTGACATATTTCGATGAATCGAGCTTCTGTTAATAATCAGCTATCTCTATAAAGGAATAAAGACACGTGTTCGTGGTTACTTACTTTGTATGATTCTGTTGTCGTGGAATTAACCAAAAATAATACACACTATAGATTATTGGTAAGAAAAAGAATTGAAAACTGTAAAATAGAATAACGGCTCGCAAATTCCATCAATTGTAAGATTATTGATCTGACCTCATTAATTCAAGGTTAGCTCGGCGAAGTGCGGTCAACAACCGAATTACTCAATCAATAGAAAATCATCCCAAATATTTGTAAAGATGATTTAATTCAAGACATTTCTAACAGAAAAATGAATATTTGTGGAAAGAAGAAACACGACACAAACAGAAATGAAAGTAGTTTTTATGACAGTGCCATCTGCTTCCGGTCTTTGTTAAAGTAATTAAAACAAATGTAGAAATCTGTTCGATCCCGAAACATGGACTGGTAATCTTTAGATCCTAAGAAACCTACACGAAGAATAAGTACAGTATTGATCCATAGAGAAAATGTGAAAAGAATTGAATTCTTGTCTCAGTGGGACGCATATTCATGGGCGGACTAAAGACATTTCAAGTACGAATTTAATGCAAACGAATAAGTACACGTGTTGTTGACAGAAACATTTCACGACATATGGTGATTTTAACCCTTAAGCACTAAAGTTTCTAGATACCTTCCTCGGATTGAAGGTCTTTAAGTATAGTGGCAATTGAAAAGTCGGTGGAAATACGCCCCCCCCCCCCCCAAAAAAAAAAGATACAAACCCACACACTTCACATTTGAACGATCTCTCTCTCTGTGCCTCAGAAGGAAGAGTGGCAATGGCTTCACGCCGCTCGTTATATCAAGTCAAAGCAAGCAAGCACAAATAAAGTATCATGTGAAGTTGTATAATTATATGTATGATAAATTCCGGTCATACTGTAAAAAATGGGATGATGAAATACTAAATCTAAATACGCATGCTTAATGAATCATTTCATGGTGATCTCCCGTAACGTCTTCTAACATATACATATCTAATTTATTAGAAATGAAGTTGTTCGAGTAAACATATAAAGTCAATTTACCGACAAGATTTCAAGATTTCAACAGCTTTGGAGATCACGGGCAACCGTTCCAAAAAATGTCATTTGTTTGATAAATCTTTGGCCAACACCAACAAGTTTCCAGTCATATGGTGTCGGTCAAACTTTAATGGAGGAGAGAACTCGGTTACAGCGTAGCCGGGAAGAGACAATCAGCCTTTCGCAAGCACACTGGCACACCATCTTACAAAAATCAGTTCAGGTTCTAGCGTGTCTCGAACCCGCCCTGGCAAAGACGTTGTAAGCTGTACAGCCAATATTTACTAATCTTGGCTACAGACACAATGTAAACAGTTTTAAAACGTTTTTGACTTTTCTACGATGTTGCATCGTTTTAAGCAAGATTTCGTACGGCAAATGTATTAGAAAATCAATTCAAATTCTCAAGGTTGGGATGAAGTACGCGTTTCATTCGGATTTCTGCACTTACTATATTATTATAAAGTTCAAAAATATTTTTAGGTTTCATGACTCTGGCAAATGCTTCCAAACGCTGACCATAACCGGATTCATCCGCGGTCTCAGACCTAATATAAGCCTTTTCCTAGTTGTTCCATTCCGTTTACTTTTGTGGAATATTTTGTACTCATTTCACGTGACGTCAACAGAATTTTCTCTTGGTAACTTCCGGTGTCGTAATGTTTACACTGACGACATTCAATGGTATCTTGTTCCAGTTCATTTAAGTTGGAATAAAGTTAAGCTAATTGTGATTTCTTGTACAAATGATAGGTGTTACCTACACGATAAACTCCTTTACCGGAAGTAATGCATGACACATTTTTCTTTGGAGCTGCATACTTTAATAACGAATAAAGTTGGACGAAATTAGTTCAAAATGTTCCAAAAAAGGACAAATTTTTCTCCTTCAACAATATTGCACTACAAATATTTATTGTTATGTCTATATAGTGGCCCACAGCGCTGCTTTACTTGGTAGGCCGTAATACTATCAAACGACCCTGATAGCTTGCAAACCATCCTCCCTGTGTTAACTGTAGTTCAAAGTAATTTCGCTTTGTGTGCTTAATTAACACGAGGAATGCCGTTGAAATGTAAGTCAATGACCTACTAGAAATGCCAGCGGCTTTTGTAGTAATGCGTCAATACATCAAAAATTGATCAGAAAGGATTGAAAATCCGAATCGTTTGTAAACTGTGTTTTTATTCCTTTCCATATTATTATTGTCAGCAATCAAATGGTGGCTAGTGTTTTATTACCACTCGTTCTAAAGAGATCAATTGCACAATTTAAATTATGTGATATGTTTTAATTAATAATATGCAATTTTTTCTCTGTTATTTATTATAAATTGGGACATTCGTGTGTATTGCTATTTGCACGTTTTGCGATTATAATTCAAGTTATCTTTTTTGCACGAAAAGAAAATGAATCAATACTCGTGCGAGGTCAAACAGCGATCAAAATCGGACACAGAATGTATGTCATCACGCGCAAATTTCACCAGTCAACTTCTTCGCGCAGGTGCATTGTCTTAAATACATGTGTTTGATCCAATTCTATCAGATTTTATATTCATATGAAAGAATTTTATTTATTTATTCATAGTTTTTATGTCTTACTTAGCAAGGGAAAACATAACTTTTATAGTATTTCATAAGTCGTAAATTTGAAAATAACAAGCTGTGCCAAGAGTCACCAGGAAAAAAAAAATAAACGCGACTGCGACCGCGCGGTCAAATAGGTCAAATACAGAAACTTGAAACAGTAGCTATGTAAAGCCTCCCCGAGCGTACGAAATTCACAACCGTTTCTAAAGAAAATGTCCTTTTGGTTTATTTGAACAGTAGCTGAACTGAAACAGGGCATTGACCTGTGCGATGAGTTATTATCAAATTAAAATATCCTTATTTTCATTATGGAAACGCGTTCATTGACTTCGCCAGACTGTACAATCTCTATAGAATTTGCAGGAGATTCCTTAATGGGGCATCGGCGATAAACTATCTGAGTGAAATGGTTTTAGACATAGGACTATGGGATAAATTATCCATTAACTACATGGTTAAGCATTTTAGCCTCTAATTGAGCGAATAACAATATGTTTTGTTTTGCATTTGACAGAGCAGAAGATTATCGCGGGCATATTTTCAGCAGGCCATTGTCTTGTTGAGCTTGTCAATATATTCCCTAGCAAATGTGAAACGGCCTCGCCATACGCACAAGTGTATATAGATTAGATTCCATTTAATCTGTATCCGGTATACAACTGGTTAAACAGCGGTTAATCTTTGAAGGTTCAAGTAGTAATGTGTGCGATGTCAATCATATTTTGTTTGCTCGTTTGTTTTACAACACACCAATAATACCTTTAGGGTGATCAATTATTGCGGTGAAGAAGTAGAACGATTTCTAAAAACAGGACATGCACTCTTGCAACTAATGCTACACTAACCGGAAGTACAGTGCCATGCGATCGAAGCGAAACCAGCGACCGACTACCAGTGGATGAGAATAGTTCGAGAGAGGGGTGGAATGAGCTACTAAGAAACTAGAAGTCTTTACTCCTTAAAAGCTATTTCCAAGCCAGAGTTATCAAGGATAGTTCATTGAATCCCTCTTATTGGTCCGTCGTATCATTGAAGTATTGTTACACATAGGGCTGTAGAAACACAGCCATGGACACAAGCAGCCAGGAACATCTCGATGATACCTTTAAATGACAAGTTGGTCCTTCCTATCGTTGAAGTATTTTCATAGGGCCATATCTAGTACTATTTCAGAACAGATTTTTGATCACTTTGATTGTCTGCTTGGCATATGCTGTCATATTAGTATTGTCAAATTGATCCGCCGTAGAAAAGATACCCGGATCAATATTCTACGTTAGATAGCTTACATGGGTTACTATAGGAAAGGACTCGTTTCAACATTTATTTGATTCATCCAATGAAAATGGTGACCCCGTGAAAAGTGACCCCACACATTTTAAGGAAAAAGAAACATGGAGATCATGTATGCACTAGTATGTTGTGATTTGGATCGTGTTCAAGATCGTAGATGCTACAAATATATATTCTGTACTTCTTCTGTAATGTTATAAATAAAGAAAACCATCGCAGAATTTACAATCTTAAACACAGCAATGATCAGCTTTGGCCAACTGAGTCAATCTCTATACCCCACTGACGAAATGCCGGGAGGGTAACTATCAGCTATACTTTGGATTTAAATTTAATCTAGAGGTTCTCTACAGCCATAAACTTCTCATTGTGTAATTTGTTTTCCACAGATTCTGAAATTTGTATGAAATACAATTTTATTACGGATGTACATATATAAATACTATAAAATAAATTATACTTCCTGACCTGCGCTGTGCCTAAATGTACTTAAACTATAACAGAAGAAACGCAATCAATGTTTGTCAACGGTCGATTTAATTGGACCGTTAATTGGAAGTCAATATTTGATATATATTATGTGATAATATACGGCACATATCATTGAAGAGTGGGTCACTGTAAACAATATGCAAGTGACATCTAGATCAAACATTCGGATGACAGTGACAGTTCAAATATTTGTTGAAGCTGAAGGAATGCCGGGGGAAAAGGCGGGCCGAAGCTACATTGATTTTCCACATAATTCTTGTTTGTATTAATGTAAAACACAAACAAGCATATGAAGTCCGAATCCGTCGTCGATACAAGGTTGTTTACGGCAAAGCGCAAGTGCTTCCTTGGCACTCGGTTATCTTCGTAAAAAATACCGAAAGTTAATTGGCGATGATGGATTCAAACTGTCTAACGGTTATAACGGGTTACGTTTGGCAAGTTTATCAAATAACATAGGCGTCGGAACCGGGGGGGGGGGGGGGGGTAGGGGCGGGGCTTAGCCCCCCCCCCACTTTTTTGCAAATATAGACATAGGACATAGACGTTTCTGGCGTGTGTATGTGTTTTAAGTTGGTTTAGCCCCCCCCCCCCACTTTCAATTTGCTTCCGACGCTGATGAATAATACATCTAAAGTATCGATGTTCAATATATTCCGTCACATGCATTTTAAAGCACATTTAAAAAAATATATCATTTTGGTGAAAAATGGCGCGTTACGATAGAGATTTTGAATAAAATCGTCAATGCATTGATTGGGAATGTGCATGTTGATCCTAGTACTGACTTTGGAACATGTAAACAGTGGTTTATCTACGTTTACGTCAAACGAACGTGTTTACATATTACCGTACCAATAAAAATATGTAAAATATGAATAGAATGAAAAAAAAAAATTCCTGAAAATTTTCTTCACTGACTAGTAATTGCTAATAAAACTGGAATACGGAGTACTATGAAATGATGAACGAATTAATTTTACATATCACAGATACTTGCAGTTGCTTGTTTATACATTTTTCATTACAAAAATATGACACCCCACACCCCCCTAAAAATAAAAACAACGAGCTTTACTTTCAAAATGAACTAAGTGAGTGATCATATCGGTCATATTATATTGTTTCTGAAGTGTGTTCGTTTTTAAATTTTAAAAGGAATATTCCCGTGTTTCTTTAAAACCCGGGAGCTTCCTGGGGCTTAGCAAGGGCGCTGACCTTGACCTGACGAGGGCCATAAGCGACCCATAACCCTTGCTGTAACGTGAGACTACACAGTACTGTGTCTTAACTACGCCGCTGTTAAAACATAAATTGAAATAAACCTGGAGAAACTAAATTATCGGGAACAACTGGTATTTATGATACAAGCGTACTGGCGCGAGAGAGAGAGAGAGAGAGAGAGAGAGAGAGAGAGAGAGAGAGAGAGAGAGAGAGAGAGAGAGAGAGAGAGAGAGAGAGAGAGAGAGAGAGAGACTCTTATGTAGGCATGGAAAATGAGGTGTAAAATGGATTCATCCGGACAATGAGGTGTAAAATGGATTCATCCGGAAAATGGATTTTCAAAGCTACATGTCTAAGTGAAGACGAAACTAGGGCAGTAACATCAATACTAAAAATAAGCTTTTAAATCGTTTTCATTTACATAAGGTACAGACAGGTCTGTGTATAGATCTATGTTAATTTGGAACAGCAGCACATTTGCACTATTTAGTAAATGATGATAATGCAAGCATGGCTGATATCGATATTATTTTTGCAAACTTCTAAGGCTGTTCCAGAAGACATGCTTAAATGGTTGTACTCCCAAATGGTTGTATATATTCGCTCCGCAAATTATGTTTATGTGAATTAATACACTTGGAATAATACATAATTTATGTTTTTTTCCTCACCAGTGGTTAAATGTTTTGCTAGCTAATGGTTAAATGTTTGTTTCTTCGAATGGTTACATGCTTGTCACAAGAAATAGTTACCCATGTTCCCCGCGAGGTGGTAAATTTTTTGTCTCCGCGAAGGGTTACATTCTTCGAATGGCTGTGTGTGTGTCCAGAACATAGTTTAATCTTGTCCCGCGAATTTTTAAATGTTTCTGACCATGCATATCTAAATGTCCCGTCAATGATAATATGTTTGTCCCAGTCAGTGGTTAAATATTTGTCCCCACGCAAGGTATAATTCTTTTGTGCAGCCAATGGTCTTATGTTTGTCCTTCCGAATGGTTACCTGTTTGTGAATGGCCAGTTGGTGTCCAATGGTCAGTTTATAGTACTATTCATGACTACCTTTAACCCACCATTTGTGTCCGCCTTAGAAATAACAAAAAACTACGCCAATATATCGATGAAACAGGAGTTGTGAAGGAGATTTCTTGGATAATTGGAAATTGTTAATTGGCTTATGTCAAATTGAACAGAGCAGGATTTCAAAACAATAATTGTTTCAAAATAAATAACTCAAAATTGATATCATTCAATGCATTTAGTGTCTGTTGTGTATGAGTGGACACGTTCACCCCCCACACCGCGGGATACACGCGCCGGCGGCGTTCATTATTCGTACCTTTAAATCCATAAATTTTACACGTATATTTGATCAATAGAATTTATTATAAATTGACGGCTCGAATAAGCTCATCATTGGATGAATCATAATTATCCTTTTAAATAATTATGTTTTTCTCATTGAATATATTCGTTTTGTACTTTAAAAGCGTTACGCATTTTTACAAATGATATGGATCGCCCTAATTTACGGTCTCATTCTACATCAAACTCGATAAGTTAAACGCTTCTTATTTGCTTGATAATGCGACCTAGCGTACAATAAACATGGATAATTAAAGCGAGACATTAATTACTATTGTGAATATTTACAATAATTTGATCTAAAACAATACACATTTATGTTGTTGTTGTTTTTTATATCCTGTTATCTTTTAAATGCCTAGTTTCCTGATAGTATAGGTATTTGACCTAGTGTTTATTATAAAACATTGTTCAAGTGATTCAAGGGTCAACGAAGCTCCAGGTACACGAGGGTTCTTCAATCACGTTACTCGGTGACGTCGCGAAGTGGAACAACACGCGAACTTGAATGAATTCAACGCGGAACACCACAAGCTTGTGATAATTTGATAATTTAAAATTCCTCTAAGCGATAAGAGTACAGCAAACAAACATCACGCGCGCCCATATGTAAAATAAACAGAAATAAATTCCGAACTGCAAGGTGCAAATAAACCACAACATGTATACGTGTATTTAATCTGATGATACCCGTTATATGTACCCCACCGCGGCGTGTCCTTCCTCGGTGTCACTGACCTGGGTCCGTGGTCATCAAATGTACCCGGTGATTTAGATCACTATTAACTTTATGTGATTTTAAGGTAAAACACACAAAATTTATACTACAAGTGGACATTTTTGTATATTGATGGCATACAGTTATAAGTAAAGATGAAACGTACAGCTCATTTGAAGAAAACTTCGGAAATATTAAAATTGTTTAACGGTACGAATTCATATTTTGAGCATTGTACTGAAGGTATTTAGGCTATTCATGTTTACAGGAAAATCATAAATTTGATTCGAACTTTTGTTATGCGAATTCCTATTTAGTCATATCCAGAAGTTTTACAAATAACTATGTAGATCTAGCGAAAATAATAGAATAAGAGTTGCATTTATTTGCAATAGAAAACGTTTCGAAGTTTACTTAAAATTGAAATAATACTATATAAGCACGAGGAGTTGAATAAGGGATAACTAGAACCCCAAGCCTGACGATAGTGACACCAAGTGTATATATTATAAGAAAATAATAAAATTAATTGGCTAGTAACATGCAAGGTTTGATACAACTGCGTTCTTTTAGTACAAGCGTCCTTAACAACGCAACCAGATAATGGCGATGCATTAAATCACAACGAAACGTACATACATAATCAATGTCAAATTCACTAACCAATTATTACAATTATCCATTATGAAAACCTATTTACGGCTTTAAGATCAATTTTGTATATATTCAGTCGATGACAGGCAGTGATCTTGGGTCTATTTTATTTTAATATTTTGATGATATTTGGTATAGAAATTAAATAAATACAAATCGGATGCCCAATTAAACTACACCAAAACCTCGTGTTTTCTATAAACAAGAGGAGAGGCAAACGTGATACACTATAGACTAGGTAGGGGAGGTAAACTTAACATCGGATATTTCTATGACTGGTTTAGACCGTGTAGGGGAGGTAAACTTAATATCGGATATTTCTATGACTGGTATAGACCATCTAGCGGAGGTAAACTTAATATCGAATATTTCCACTGTTTTCTTATTATGACGAATATACACCATGTAGGGGAGGTAAATTTAACATTTGATATTTCGACTGTTTTTGTTTTTATGATGGGTATAGATATATAGGGTAGGCAAACTTAACATCGGATATTTCGACTGTTTTGTTGTTATGACGGGTATAGACCATGTAGGCGTGATAAACTAAACATCATATATTTCGACCTTATAGTTATTCTGCATGGAAATGAGACCGCTTGCAATTGTCTAAGAGGTCAGTCCATAGCAAAGGTCAAAATGTGTGACACTGCACCCAAAGCTGGCGACATCTCCATACAAGTGAAAAATTATTGATGGGATATTTAAACTCCATTTCAAAGGTCAAAATTTGTGATAATACACCTAAAGCTGGTGACATCTCCAGATGTAAGTGAAAAATAAAATAAAACAGTCGTATGGAAATGCCCACAATTCTTATTTATCACGAAGAGACGAGTATAAAAAGCTTTCAAAATTATACGTGAAGGTGTTGTGTGGGTGTTAATAAACAAATAATCTAAAATCGTTGCTTTTTCGCTGAATCGTTTAATATTTATTGTCGTAGCAATGACGACAATGTCACGCTATTGACTCGAGGCTTTTTTTCGAAATACATATGTTATACCACACTATTTATCATGGACATATACATCCTGTTTTGAGTGCAAATATTTTCCATAAAAAGATTTCTACGAAAAGAAGTTTGTCTCCGGTCATAAAGTGCGGCTTTTAAGACAGCTAGTAAGTTTTGTTGTATGCCAATGCATTCCAAGCCAGAACGACCAGGAAAAAATCATCTTCTATAAACTTTGTTTTATGCTACATATTTTTCAGTTACATCAGTGGAGAAAAACCTTTTAAAGTTCAAACATGTTAAATATTAGAACTTTCAAAATTTAGTATTTCAAAATTCACCATCACATTATTGTATATAAACGAGCCAACAGACCCGTCTTCTGTGCTAAATTGGCTTACTTTAACCTCCCGACAGCAGGCTTACTTCTCTGCTATAAGCGGGTTAACTTTTCCCGCCGTGAGAGGGGTAACTCTCTCATCGTGAGCGGGCTAATTCCCTCACTATGAGCGGACCCCACACCGTGAGCAGGCTGTAAACGTCACAGTCGATTTTGTCGCATAAACAGGTTTGAAGACGAGTCGGAATCAAAGTAGATTTGTGAGTAAAACAACCATTAGCAAGTGTCGATGGCGGACCACACTTGCGACGTCTTGGTAACATGGGACATGAAATATAACTTCTCTGAACCCTGACCTCTTTATTTATCATAACTTATGTGTACGTTCAAAATTATTGTATTCGATATCATAATTTAGTACGAATTTTACAGATCTTTTTTTTTATCGTTCAATTTCGCAGTCGATTTTCGTTTAATTCATGATATGTAAATATAAAGATTAAATTTGACAGTTTTACTGAATGAAGAGTTTTTTCACATCCGGTTATAATTCGGTTTGATAATACCTGACTACATCCGTCTATGGATGGGAAACTAGAGCACACTGAAATATGTACAACTACAGTGACACTTTTTCGGTATAGATTTATACTTCGAAATTACCCAACATCTGTAATTCGGCTAGATTGCCCTGAACAATCGCCTGTTGTCGCGATCAAAATTATTTTAAAGTACGAATGCCTGTTGGGATCATATTATAATATGTTCTCAATGTTGAATTGTCAACCTAAAGAGAAATAAAGAATCTTGAATCTTGAATCTTGGAAGATGTATTGTTTTTCTGAAAAGTCGTAATTACGAGATAAAAATCGTTATTACAAGATAATAATTATTACGAGGTCAAAAGTCGTTATTACGAGATAATAGTCGCTTATACGAGATTTCAAAAAGTCGTTATTACGATATTCCAAAAGTTGTTATCACGCGATAAAAAGTTGTTATTACGAGATAAAAACTCGTTATTACGATTTTTTTTTTTTTTTACACAATACAGATATGCAACACTAAATCATGGTTGATATTCATCGCAGGGTGATATGTGACACATATTACATATTGTATCAAGTATTGTCGTTTTTATCATATAACTCATCAACCCCTGGAAAGCAATGGACTCTTCTGCAAATCAAATGGTTTAGATCAGTCCAAATGTGTCTTTAGGGGTCATTGAGGTAATATAAACCGATTGACGAAAAACTATCAACATTACCGTATTTTTTTCTCTTTTTGTTAGTTGTAAACAAATTTAAACTCTTCTAACAATATAGTGTGCTATAGCAAGAAAAAACAAAAAAAAAACAAAAAAAAAACTCCGGGATTACAGTAACACTAAATGAAACTGAGTAGCTTTCACGTTCATCATACACATAAGAGTAGATTATTTCCTGTTGTTAATTTTATTTATGTTATGTTATATGTAAAACTCGCAAATTCGTAGAAATCTTTTTATAGTGTGGTTAGGCCTAATATTTCAAGTAAAACCTCAAGTTTATGTAATTTGCTTGACACTGTCGTCATTGTTATAATAATAAATTACAGGTATTTCAGTGAAAATGTAACATTTTATATGTCATATGAAACCAACTCACAAAAACATTTGTATATTATTCGAGTAAATACAAAAACACGAAATTATACTTAAAGGGACATTGGCTATATTTACCAAAATAATTTTCTTTTTTCGATTTTTTTTTCTTTTACTACTTGTTCTTAAGTAACAATGACAAATAAGAGCTGTACACAGGCATACAGAATCTTCTATTCATATATATTGTGTTGTATTTAGGTTGAGTAAATCAATTGCAAGAGAAAAAGTGCCAAGCTTGAGCTAGTCAATCAATTTTCACAAAATGTATGTGAATTTACGAATTTTTAAGTGTATATCTCTTTTTTGTTATTGTATATCAATGTAAGAAGTGAAAAAAGGAAAATGATTAAAAAAAATGCAGCTAATGCCCTTTTAAGACACGTACACGTGTAATAAATTTGCACTTTATAATGAGTCAAAATTGCAAGACTATTTTATAATTGTTGCTTTACATCCCTCCATGAATCTTGGCCACTTTATGTTGAAAATTCACATCATTTCAGCTTTTTGGATCCGAAAATATTGTATCGAGAAGACGACAACTATGGGAGATATGATTGTTTTTATGTCTTTCTATTCATCATCGAATTTATCATTATAATTATCATTAAATACCTTAGGTTTCGGGAATGTTGGCGTTGCATTCAGTCGAATTGTATTTTAAATATCTCAAGATATAATGAGTACGGTTTTAAGAATGAAGTGACACAAACCGGCCTCCATACATTAAAGTTATTTCCATATTTTAAAGATAATTATTTGCTATCGCATCCAGTAATTTGAATATGATTGGAAGACCATTTAAAAGATAAACAAATTTTATATTCCCCCCAAAATTTGATCGTCATCAAATATCTTCGTGGAGGTTATTTTGTTGAAACTATTCAGAGCATGACGCATTTAAAAGTCGATTCAGGGACGCACGTAATAGTGCACTAAATCATTGTAAAAATGAATGATCAGGATGACCTTACGTAGGTGGATCAAAACTATATCATACCAGGCACATGTTTTAATTACACGCTACCACTATTAAGTATTATATAAATAATGATTTATCTCCCCTGTTTCTAGGCAGGGCAGTTGAACGCGGCTTGTTAGAACGAATCCATGAACGCCCAACGCCGCCTCGTTGACAAACTATCGGCCAATAATACGAGTCCATGCAAACCTCTGGTTAACACTTAATATGTTTTTGATGAATAAAAAAAAATACAAATTTAAAATGATTCAAATCAATTAGATATCCTTTACATGTATATCAAATATCTAAAAAGCAGACGACAATTTGGTAGACATAAACATGCTTTTTTTAGAGAAACCATTAACGAAATTAATTCAGTAACCGGATAATACAGGTCGAAACTAGAACCAGATGTAGTTTGACAGACATCCGATCAAACACGTCACCACTGAAAACAAATTGAAAAAGAAATAATTCCTTGATCGAGGAGTTCAAAAGCATATACATTTTAGTGGAGGCGACTGACTTTTCCTGTCCTTCGGATGAGACAGTAAAAACCAAGGTCCCGTGTCATAGTAGGTGTATGCACAAAATTTGAAGCCCTTCACCGGCATTTGGTGACGTCTCCATACGAGTGAAAGATGATTGAGTGGGACATTAAACAACAACAACAACAACAATAACAGCAACAATTGAGAGATGTAAAACTGGCATTGTTGAACAAATAAGGTTTATAAGAGTAAACTGTTGAGCCTGCCTGGCTCAGTCGGTAGCGCGCTCGACTCTGGATCGTGAGGTCGTGAGTTCGAGTCCCGCCGGCAGCAGGTCGGTTTTCTGTCTTTCGGATGAGACAGTAAAATCTGGAGTTCCCGTGTCACATTAGGTGTCGGCACGTTAAAGAACCCTCACTGCTCAATGGCCGAGCAGAGGCCAAAATTTGAAGCCCTTCACCGGCATTTGGTGACGTCTCCATATGAGTGAAATATTCTTGAGTTGGACGTGAAACAAACAAAAGGAAACTGTTTGCTGTACATCTTTTTTTTATCTAGAGGGTGTACATGAGCAGAAAAAATGTTTTTGTTTAGAGGTCTACAAGTTTAGAGATGTATTAAGAGGGTACACAAGAGGAGAAAATGAATTAGTGTATATAGTGAGTGGGTATAAACTAGATGGTACAGGTTAAGAGGAGAAACTGTATTTTTGTATTTTATGGTATACAAGAGGAGAAAATGTATTTTTGTATTTATATGGTATACAAGAGGAGAAACTGTATTTTTGTATTTATATGGTATACAAGAGGAGAAACTGTATTTTTGTATTTATATGGTATACAAGAGGAGAAAATGTATTTTTGTATTTATATGGTATACAAGAGGAGAAAATGTATTTTTGTATTTATATGGTATACAAGAGGAGAAACTGTATTTTTGTATTTATATGGTATACAAGAGGAGAAAATGTATTTTTGTATTTATATGGTATACAAGAGGAGAAACTGTATTTTTGTATTTATATGGTATACAAGAGGAGAAAATGTATTGGATGTGTTTAGAGGGTATACAAGAGGAGAACATGTATTATGGTATCTAGGGGGTATACAAGTGCATACAATATATTGATGTATTTAGATGGTAAAGGAGGGGAGAAAATGTATTCATTCGCTGTATTCAGAAGGTGTATTGGAACAGAAAATGTATTTTTCATTATTCATTTAGAGGGTTTACAAGAGGAAAACATGTATTATTGTATTTTGAGGGTATGGAAGGGGAGGAAATGTATGATTGTTTTAGGGGGTGTGTAAGATGATAAAATATATTATTCAAGTTAGAGGGTATACAAGAGAACAACATGTATTAAATTTTGTCAATCAATTCATGATATTTAGAGGGTATACAAGAATAAAAAAAACGAATACTTGTATTTAGAGAGTATACAAGAGGTGGAGAGGTAATAGATTGAACTCGTAGAAATTTATGGGAAAACCTTATTTATGATATAAATAAATGTGTGATTGTTGATACTAGGGTTACCAAGTTCCCCCATTTCATAGAAAGGTGTGCGTAAATACCACATGAAGCCCATGGTTATACCTCGCCTGAATCGAAACTGAAAATTAATTAAGGTAAGAAGACGATAGGTAACAGGTAAATTAAGTCATCTCTTTTGAATGATAGGTGCTTTATTTACATCACGTTTAGTGCATTTCCTTCACGCTTAATAAAACAGTAAAACTTTGTATGTAAAAGCTGTGTATCGTGTTATTGACAGAGTATTTGAAACAAACAAACATATCTTACCACCATTGTTAAATTTGTATATATTTACCTGATTTTATAAGCAAACATTCTCATTACATCAATGTCATGACGCAGTCCAAATGGAATGCCGGACGCAGGAGGTTTTGAAGTCAATTTAAGTAAACAAATTGTTTTCTTTTCGGTGCAAATTCTGACAAAAAACCCAGTCCGATTGAATGTCTCCCTCAGGGAGATGTTTAACAATATATCTACGTCAAAGAAATAGGATACAGATTTAAATGACAAAGCCGATATGTGTGTATAAACACTGATGTATACATCGTAAACAAAATTTGAATTTGAAATTATAATTATTCTTCAGCCCAATGAAATATACTGCATATTTATTGATCATAAATCTCATCTTTTAAAAATAAAGCATTGCCGTCGACCACGGTAGCTTAGTTAAGTTTATCACCAGCATTGAAGCGTTTATGACATTTAATTAGAAAGATAATTTAAATTTCAATAGCATGTACTCATAGGTTAGTTTACCTGTGATAAAATCATGTTTTTTTGTATGTTTATTTACATATGTCAATTACATGATTGTTTCGAATCTCTCTGAAGTGGTGAATCTTCACAATGTACTAACAATAATGATGAGTTTGCTTCCAGAATGAATTACAATTGGTTAAGTACATAAAAATCTGGATTTCCTGAGATCTATGTTTGTCAATAATTTACCAGATTTGTATATTGTGTCTAGGGTATCCCGAATATTTATACTTTGGTATCTGTGTTTTTGAAAAATATAGCGAAGTGCATTATGAGAAAAAAATAAATAATAATTTGTTCTTTAATATCTAGATATACCTAGATATGACCTAATCAACGTTAAAACAGAAACACATTTTTGAAGTGGTTGGTTGCTATGTTATTTGAGAAATAAACCGGTACTATATTCTAAGACAAAGAAATCATTCATACGCCAATTCATCGGTACTTTGATAACCGTGAAAGTAGTCCATCATATGCCAACTGCCAAGGGAATTGTTAGTAGTGAAAAAAAGTCCTTACACCAGCTTCCGGGAGTTCTGTCATGTTGTAAAGTTTGAACCCACCCAGTAAATATAAAATTTACATCATGACAGATAGATACACGAAAAGAGAATGAAGTCTATGACAACGCAGTCAACCTAAAGCACTATTGCAACATCCACAAGTTGTACTGATAGAAAATGAAGGCCTTCATACGCTTACTGATCTTTGCAGGAACAATTTCACTTTATTTCAAACAATAAAAGTCCTTATCTCAGTGAAATGCCAGTCACTGGTTTAAAGAATTAGATAATTTGTTTAGGTTTTTGTTTTTGCAAAATCATAACTATGGTATTAATGTTTCTGATATTCATATCATTATAAAAGAGAAGCTAAACTACCATTTTCACATATCTGTGTATTGTTCTATAATATCAAATTCTAAACAGAGCATATACCTGACCGTTGGTTGAACTTTGGAATTTCATCACAATTTGAATTAACACCATTTAATCGATGTATAGTGCAAATTGAATGTATGATTTAGCATTATGATTGGCATAAAAAGATATTCAAGCATTGTTCTGTTACAGTTCTGTTCAATTGTTTGTAGCACCTCCTTTTGCTTTGACATGGGCTGGTATGTTTTGTAAATAATAATAAAGTCTAATTCTTTGACTCCACATTTCGTAAATTATCATATTATACATTACGCTCATATCACGTCACTATTCTAGGAAATATCTCTTACTATTATTTATCCTACCTGCGTTTTCAATTTACTTAACATTATTCTAGATGAAAAGGTGCAATATGCGCGGGATGGGTATTTTGGGGTTCCGGGACTATAGCGATTACAAACGTTTTATGGTTTATTTTTATGTTATTGTGAATTTATTGTGAATTAATTAAAATTATGACCATTGTTTTTCTCAGAATAAGGATATATAATAAAAAGGTTGTTGGATGTTGAATGTTGAAATAATACCGCCCTCAGTCTTGGTGCGGATGACCTTGTAATAGTCAATATATCCGGCGCGATTCGCCTCTCAGAGTTTATAATTTGGCATTGATACTTCTACATATAACTTATCCTACTACATGTTAAACATCATCATCAACAACAACAAAAACAACAAGAACAACAACAAGAACAACAATAATAATAACAATAAAACAAACATTAATAACAATTTATTCTACTACTTAATCAACAACTAGTTCCATCATCATCATCATCATCATCATCATGTCTACTACTACTACTACTAACAACAACAACATTGATAATAATAATTGCAATAACAATACTATTGTTATTACTCTGAAATACTTGTAGATTATAATAAAACTCCTAAATAACCTTCACCCTATATGTTTTGAAATAGATCATCTTATTCGACAATAAAGTTGACGTTGTCATTTAATCTAGACATTCGATTGTTATTTCGTTTTCCCTAACAACCAAATCATTGGGATAATTTCTCTTGAAAATAAATCAAGGAATTTATTTCAGAATTAACGAATTGCCAAAAATCACAAAAATAAACTGATGTTTTATAACATGACAATGTATCATCAAAATATTGGAATATCCAACACTTGATTCGTACAATAATACTAGAATATAGCTCCACTTTGAGTTCCAGATAGAAAAATATCAGTTGAGGGTGGGATGGATCAATAAGTCCCGACCGAGGCATCAGCCGAGGTTGGCATATTGATACCTCCCACCCGAGAGTGATATTTTTCTACCTGAAACTCAAATGTGGTGGTTTATTATTTTTCTCGCACATGGGAAGCTTGAAATCCCGTTTGTATACATACTTGAATAAATCAGTTTAGCAACCGTGTCACACACTTATTTTTCATCCAACGTCCGCAAATAAATATAAACCCGCCTTATACACCTATATATTTATTTCTTTTCAAACAAATTTGGTGAGATTTATGTGTAACGGATGTCGAATTTTAACCACGTAAACTATCAACATCAAAATCTCTTTGATCCCCCAATGATTACAAATGATGCAGACGATGTGTGTAGGGATACAAAGTGCCCTGGATCAATAGTTCCAAGTAGAAACGAGATCCATCTATGAATCTCAGGTGCGAATGTTGTGGCTCACCACTATCAACCTATCAAACACAGTTGATCTGGACCCAAAGTCATCAAACTGACTCAATATTGAACTTTCACTTTATCATATTGACTATATACATGTAGTAATATTGTAAACTTCTGAATGTGACTCAATATAATACATATTTATGTTTTCATTCGCATAAAACATTTGGTTAAGTTCCATGATGTTTTCATCAAAATTGAAGAAACTGTCAGACATTTCTAAAGTTTCTTTCAAATGAGCAATAAATGTCATTATTCCAGATTCACATTTTGTTTCCACTTGTAAAATTCAAGTCTGACGCGTTAAAAAATGAAAGAGGTTTCGCGTATAAGGTGTCTTTTTCCCTCGAAAAAGTTATGTTTTAACAGGCAATACTTCAATTTGACGGACATGTGTGGAAAAATTAAAAGATTTCGGTAAAGTAATACTTCTTGTAAATTCATTAAAAGTTGCTGCTGCTGCACATATTCCGATAACTCTAATTACGACGCCTTTCTTTGGCCTCCGCGGCCGAGTGGTTAGAGCACGGCACTTTAAAACGCGAAGTACTCCCCTCTTATCAGCGTAGGTTCGAGCACCCCTAGAACTCATTTCTGTGGAAACGCTGGGTAAAACCAGAGGAAGACATAAAAAAATCCCCAGGTTTTACCCAGCGTTTCCACAGAAATTAGTTTCATATGATCTTAAAGACGCCTAGATCCCCGCTAGGGTTATACGAAACATCTATGGATCATCAGTTATTTTCATAAATTTCTTGGAAAATGTTGCTTCGAACAAAACATTCTTGAAAAAGTTATTTCGAACAAAACATTCTTGAAACATTAATGGTAGTTGTTTACTCTTTGAGTTGATATCATTTGTTACACTAATAGTTTGAAATAAGAATAGAAACAAAACAAGGAAATAGTTTACATTTGACCCAAGTATATCAAATGATAAGTAATTCATTTAGGTTCAATTTAATTGTGTATTATATTGTATAACCGAAATAGTGATAATTATGTAAGAGGAATAACCATGATCTAGCTGTAGTTATTGTAATTATGGTATTCACGCAGTTGGCATTTAAAAAACGTAGTCCAATTCAAACTGGATAATATGATGATATCTGTACAGAGAGAGTACATCCAGTCATGTCAATGATATTTGCTAAATCATTACTTTACAATCGCGGATATTAAATTGAAAAAGATCCGTCAGACGAGCTTAACGGATGTAGGTTATAAAACATCATTTTCAATGCATAATTTATTTTATTTTAATCGTTATCTGTGTGTGAATGTAGATTAACTGGTGTACTTTTATCAACAAAAATTTGCCTACAAAACCTCATCATTTCAAGCATTCTCTATGTTTAGCGTTCAGTGACGGATTGGTTTTGGTTTTGATCATAAAGCAGTCCCCCCCCAAAAAAAAACCACACAAAAACCTAGGGGAAAATATGGAATATTTCTAAATGAACAGTTATACATGAACATTTATATTCATCACTGTGAAAAACATTAAATCATAGATTATTTACAGGTTTGCCCCAAAGATGTTTTTTTAATAAGTTTAATTATGATTTTCTTTTGTTGAAACTTCAGAAAAATGCGTAAATATCGTTAAAGTGCATTAAATATGTTCTCCTAAAATATCTCGTGGTTATGCTGTCGTTTCGTGTTTTTTCCTGATAGGAAAGGTAGGGTTTTGATTTTAGGGTGGAAGCTAAACATAAAATACCTTGGAATGGCCTAATTTTGATAAATTAGACAGAATCTGCTAGAAAGACGAAATGCCTTTTTGGTCTTTGTTACCAAATTGATTTCAAATATTGTGAAACAATGTAAAATAGAGATTTCAATTGTGGAAAACCTGTACGTTGATTTCATTCATCTTATTTTACATTTTTTTTCTCAAGGCAAGTTTATCACACTTTCAAAGCCATATGATGACGGTCAGTTTTTTAATGTTGGGGACAAAACCCGTTTACGGAAAAAATTACTTGTCTTCTGCAAGTAAACTGCCAAGCTTCTAGACATGAACATTTTGCGTTCCAGTGGGCTGCCGACGTTGACTGAAAGCAAGATACTCGGTCACACATTCCCCGAACAACGTATCTCAATCTCTATGTTTCATTCATATACGACATATTAAAAAACAAACGTGCTCTTTTTGCACTTAAACCAGTTTAACATAGCTGATCTGTTAAAATAAATAGAAACTCATCCATGAACTAAATGAAATCATTTACAGATGTACAAGTAGTTACTAATTGGACAAAATTGTTACATGAACTTTGAATACGTTAGCTAGACCGTGTGATAACATCGTAATGGATTTAAATATCCAAATCATATAGGTCACGTTATAATTATATATATATATATATATATATATATATATATATATATATATATATATATATATATATATATATAAATATATATATATATATATATATATATATATATATATATATATATATATATACACACACACACATATATATATATATATATATATATATATAAAACAAATAAAACCTACAATTCAACATGTTTAAAAATTTTGAGACTCTATATTGCCACTTTACATGTTTTATACAGACGATGAAATATTATCTGATTGGTATGCTATGAACATTATTGCAATTAGCATGAATGGAATTCTCCCATAAATATATTAATCTTTTGCGTAGGGTAGAAACGACCAATCACATTGCGCTGTTCATTTAATCCCGGAATACGACCAAAATAATTTATATACGCAAGTGTATGAATGTTTGCGGTTAGAAGCATTAGCCTTCCATAGCTGGCCTTTTTGTATTTCGATTGTCAAAAGGTGGAAACAGCAATTCATATGAACATCACAGCGTAGCAGGTGATTTAATTAAACAAAAATCTCCAGGCTATAAAGCTATAAATACTCAACAAAGATTAGAAATGCCAGACATTGTTTTTCAAATGTCAGAAGAAAGAAAAACACCGAGCTTTGACGTATAGTTATATATATTAGCTGACAAATGATAAAAGTCGTACTGGAACACTATGTATCAAATAGATAAAAAGAATACATCTATATTTAGTTAACTACAAAAATATCATATTTTAGTATATTTCACCAAAATCTATCACTTAGAATAATTCGTAAAGAGCTGAACCAATATGTCATGCTATGTAACTGTCATTAAATGCTATGGCGTTGTTCCTCGGTTCAAAGTATTTAAAGCTCATGGAATAAGATTAAATATTTATTCTATATTTGAATTATTCACACAGAAATTAATATCGTGAATATGTGAAATTCATATCGTCATGACCACACACTGTCTTTATTAATTTATTAAGTTATCTTAGTTCAATTTTATTTTGTAAGTTTCTGTATTCAAGTTGTCTGTAATTGTTCAATAATACTTCAAGTGCCAATTCTATCATTTTATAATATTGCTATCGACTATTAGATAATTAAGTTGTATCTTTCCTTACGTGTTAACTGTCACTTACAGACAAGAGTTACCTGTCTGAGTAGGTGAGACTTTTAAGTTTATTTGCATTGAAGGATCAAGGGGCAATCTAATGAATATTAGACACTTAAGGAAAAATACAAATGTTACTCAAAGGCATACATTGTACAGATGCATCCCAGATCAATTAGGGTTGTAGGTTTGCATTCGGAAGATATTAAGTTTGATATGTTTAGTAAAAAATAAAGAATGAAGTAATTTCGTCATCATTCATTCAGAATCTTAAAATGGTGACTTTATAAATAATATAAAATTAGCAGTATTGTGTCTTTTTGGTATTGATATATTAATTTGCAAAACTTAAAATGATGAGAGAGAGAGAGAGAGAGAGAGAGAGAGAGAGAGAGAGAGAGAGAGAGAGAGAGAGAGAGAGAGAGAGAGAGAGAGAGAGAGAGATTTGAGGTATTGTTTAGTACTCGTGTCCTGACAGCTATTGTAGGAAATCTGATCAGAATACCTGCCAAAAAAAAAAAAAAACAACAAAAAAAAAAACAAAAAAACGTAAGCTGCTAAAAGCCAGATGGCCGCTTTCTGAACCATATGGAATCTACTTTATGCGATGTTAATATGTGTGGAATTTATTCTTTGATCACGACTACGTCATTGTTCAACATAAGACAATATAAGAATGCGAGTTATAACGTACTCGCAGACAGATCTACGCTTTGTCTGAAATTTGTATGTGAATGCACTCACTTTCATATTGGTGACATGCATTGACCTTTAAAAAACATACGCACCAACTTAAGCTAAGGTGATCACCGATTGCCATGTAACAGAGGAAAATAAATTAATCAAATTACACAAGGGTCAAAGTTGACGTAGATAGTCTTCATGTAGTGACGTCATTTTGTTGTCTTTATAGGTTATCCCACAGACAGATATTGTCACCCCATTCAGTGTTTATTGCGATATTCATGAACGCTCAGTCATGGCGTTATAGTTCAAACTGTTGTAATATATAAATGTCATTTTTTGATCTTGTAATATTTAGGTTATAAAAAGTAAGATTTTGTGGAATGACAGGTTAACTCTTAAATCTTGTATTCATGTGTGCTCTTGTTTCGACAGACAGCTAAATCGATTCAAAACATTTGTCAACTAATGTCTGTCAAAATTAATCAGTATTGTAAAAACTTCATTAGTTTGTATTGGCTTTTAATATTTATCAATTTGTTTTGAAAGGTATTCTTTTAAAAAATACTTTATGTTAATATGGTATAAAAACCACAGACACCACGGTATATCAAAATGTAAGGAAGTTCTGGAGACAGTATATATATATATATATATATATATATATATATATATATATATATATATATATATATATATATATATATATATATATATATATATATATATATATATATAAATGTGTGTGTGTGTGTGTGTGTGTGTGTGTGTTTGTGTGTGTATGTGACCATATATATGAACAATAATGTATATTATAATATGATGAACACTGGTGTCTGCCCTATAATGTGTTATGTAATATGGCGGACACTTAAGTCAAGTAAAATAATATGTTCTGTAATATGGCGAACACTTAAGTCAAGTACAATAATATGTTATGTAATATGGCGGACACTTAAGTCAAGTACAATAATATGCAGAAGCCTGTCTCTGAAGTTACGCTTCAGCTCAACTACCCCACAATGAATATTAGTCAAGTATTTTATGGAGTGAAATAAAACCCACGATAGCAATCGATGTCTTAATGACGTAAACGTTATAACATTTACTGAATCCCTCTTCTTATAAGCTTAATATGAACTAAGGCATATGCGCTCGCATAATATTTTATGTAACCGTAGGATTAATGGCTAGGTTTTCGGTAACATTTATGATTTTTTAACCATGGTATTATAGATTACAATTATCCATGTCATTTTTTCTTATGATTATTATAATCTTAAATTACACTACGTATCAATTTCATAGGCATGATGAGAAGAGGAAATTTTCAAGTTTTCAAGTCGTCCGTTATTATTGTAGATTTTTCGTGCTGCTGTCACGTGAGTGTTATGCATCGCTACTTCCACTTTAAATTGTTTGCATAATTCACTAAACCAGATGCTCAATTCCCCCCCCCCCAAAAAAAAACCGTTGAAAGCATATAATATCATTACATTAATTTTATTCCTTATTCAGCAACAATATCCAAATATACTGAGTTAGAAAATCATTCATTCATGTTCGGCGTAAATTAACGATAACCACAAATTCAAAAAGGGACGCCGAATCGATTTAATTTCCTTTTTTGAATTTTATTTATTCTCGAAATATATGTATCTATCCTAGTCTATCATTTAGATTTATAAGTTGGCTTTGTATGATACCACTTTCTTCAGAATTGTACATTTTTTTCTATATATAAAAATTATAAATCTATAGGATGTCAAGGATATAGAAACAAATCTGGTAAAAATAGACAAACACGGACCTGTGGAAACCAAGAGGTGGAATCGGGTGCCAGGGAGGAGTAAATATTCCCTGTCAACCGGTCTCACCCGCCGTAAGTACACATTCAAGTCCAAATGAATGACAGGAACGAATCCTCGTTACAATTGAACTTCAACCGATGAAGTCTTATTGACAGAAACGATCGTAGTTTTTTTTGACTATTTTGTAAAACTATAACGTTGGTATTGTTGACAATATTTTTGTAAAGTCCTTTATTCTGCGAAATTAAGAATCTTTCCTATTTGAATTTTTAAAAAGGCTTGTGTTGTGTTCTCTCGGTACATAAATGTAATCTGGTTTAACAACAAATGTAAATGTATGATAATGTTGTAAAAAACCCACTAAAAGATCAATTTAATAATTTATAATGACATGGCTTTCTTTCTAAAATTATCATCTTTAAATCCCATAATTGTAAATTCATTACCACGTACCCTTAAAATAAGTCAATATTTTAGTAGTGCTGTATATCATATGTGTCAAGTGACCAGGTTTTTAAAATGAGCTTGTCATATATTGTACACGGAAATGCATTTTAATTCAATTCAGGAAGAATAAAAAAACATTAAATTTTCTAGTATACTTTACAAACGAAATATTTTCCTGTCAAAATGTGTGTTTAAGTATAGCGTCAAAGCAAACCATAGCAAGTTGATCTCTTTAACCACACAACAATAGTATTACCAGTTAGTTCATACCACGAAGGTCAAATAACAGGCATTTAACGAGGAACTGTACGCGTTACTGGACATGAATATTTTCAATTCCACAAATACATCAGAAGGTTAGAAGACATATTCTGAAATGTCTAGACTTTGAACGAAGCACTGCTAAATGTTTTCGCTACGAGAAAAATGCTCTATATCACCAGAAAAACAATAACATGGCAACGATCAAAGTGTCAGGAATCTCGGAGTTGTAATAGCGTCCGAGATTATTAGATTTTTGTTGAAGATAGAGTCCGCATGTACTCTTTTTGGTAAAATGTGTTATATACGTCTCGCCAAGGTAAACGAGACTTGTATATTTTCATGATATTTATTATGTGTTGGTCTTTGATCTCACAGTTTCTTTTCACTGTTGTTTGATATGTCACTGGTGATACTAGGAGTTATGTACATAATATCAGTCACAATTACATAGTGGTTGTCTTGGCGACGGTGTAGAACTACCAAAAGTACAGCAATTATAGCATTGTTTAGCAAGACTGTGTTTTATCAATTTTGTTGTGTAGAAATAATTCATATATGTATGTAAAGTTTATAAAATATTCTTTACCTTCGGTGATATACTATGTTTGCAACCCCCCCTCTCTCTCTCATACACACACACACCCACACACACACACAAACACACACACACATACACAGATATTATATATATATATATATATATATATATATATATATATATATATATATATATATATATATATATATATACTCATTTTAGACATTCATGTATGTAATACATGCAATACGTTGGGAGATAAATCTAGATATTTAGCGATACACTTTTTGTTTTGAAATCCCATCATGTATAACACAATTTTTCTCGAATTCACAGTATCAAAACTTATGACTTCTCTACTCTTTACAGTACTATTCCACATAAAAAATTAAAAGAAAGACTTTTCAGCATCATAGACAACTGCTTTTTCACTAAAGGTACCCGAAAATTTAAATATCTAGTGACTGGCTATCAGGATACTTATTTCGTCAAACACCACTCCGATTCTACACATAAATATACTGAAGTTGATATAAAAAACATACTGGAATTTCTAATAGACAATATATTTGTAATGTTCGGAGACGTGGTCTTTCAACAAATTGTCGGCATTCCTATGGGAACCAATTGTGCTCCTTTATTGGCCGACCTGTTCCTTTATTCATACGAAGCAGACTTCATTCAGAAACTGCTGAATCAAAAGAAGAAAAGGTTAGCGGTGTCCTTTAATTTAACATTTAGATATATCGACGACGTTTTGTCAATTAATAATGACAATTTTCATACATATGTCAATGCGATATATCCCAGCGAACTAGAAATTAAAGATACAACAGAATCAAGCACACACGCTTCATACTTAGACATTTTACTTAATATAAACACAGACGGGAAATTAGCAACGAAGCTATACGATAAACGCAACGATTTCGGCTTTCCCATCGTAAATTTTCCGCATTTAAGTAGTAATATCCCTCAGTCACCCGCATATGGAGTTTATATTTCACAAATGATCCGATATGCCAGTGCGTGCACAACATATGAAGATTTCATATACAGAGGTAAACTACTCACTGACAAATTATTGACACAGGGATATCGAAAACCGCGTTTAATGTCAACGTTCCGCAAATTTTACGGTCGGTATAATAGTGTTGTTTGCGACTACTCTGTTTCACTAAGTGAAATGTTGAGTTGCCTTTTCGTTGGCGGTTGTTGAGACGTCTGTACCAATTGTGACGAGGATACACTCCTCACTTGTTTCATTGGACTTGACTGTGGACTCAGGGCGGGTACGACCGGTCGACAGGGGATGCTTACTCCTCCATGGCACCTGATCCCACCTCTTGGTTTCCAGAGGTCCGTGTTTGTCCATTTTTACCGGATTTGTATCTATGTCCTGGACATTCTATTGATTTATACTTTGGTATCTGAAATTCTTATATCATAATGTATCTCAATGTCTTGCAATATATTTTAAGTTAAATAAAGTTTAAACTAAAACTATCATAACAAATAAAACGAAACTGAAAGTCATGGTATTTTGCAAATCATTTTAAAAGACCATTTGTTTTATAAATATTTACTTTAAAACATTATTCATATAATTATTATAAATATAATGTTCTTGTGTCTATAGAGTAAACGTGGTTCTATACTTTTGAAATAAAATACTTTCCAGGAATAGAAAAAGTCTAGTTTTTCGGATTCAGGTACGTGTCTATACCATTTGAATTTAATATCTAGGTGACATATTACACTTATAATGCAGCTTGGTTTTTGATCTTCGGTCATGATGCCTGTTTTTATGTAAAATACACACAATACATACAGTCTAGCAACTTGATAACAGAAAATAAACCAAAACACCCAACTCTTACAATTAACTATTTGTTTATATCATCTGCATCATGTTTCAGCTCATTTTTCTATTATGATACTGGAACAGTTCCCGGTGTCGGTGTTGTTTTAACGCAATTTGTCATACATATTCAATATACATGTATCTGCGTCTAAACTGCGAAATAGGAAAGTACTGGTCGTTTATTCTAGAAATGACAATGGCTGTCGATAACAGGTATATATATATATATATATATATATATATATATATATATATATATGTGTGTGTGTGTGTGTGTGTGTGTGTGTGTGTGTGTGTTATACAATATTGATAGCAAATTTAGGTAAATGTGGAACTATCAGACCTTTTTATAGAAACCAAAACCTTCAAACAATCTCTGATAGTTTCCATTTTCTATTTTACATTCACTGAACTGCAACGGTAATAAATCTATTTGTTTTTTTTATTTGTTTGATAATTTTTCCATGCGAAATTTTATCTTCAAATTCAATTCATGATGGCGCGAATGTTTCGTGATTTAATATATTAGACCAATCAACTGACTTTCCTTAAAACATCATCATATAGTTAGTTAAATAGTGATGGTGGTTGGGGGGTTGGATATTAACGATTTTTAAAACAAAAAATAAATTCAAAATCCCAACTCTGTATAATTGAACTACTGTTCAGTTGTTAAATAACTAGACTTATAATATACGGAAAAGATAATTAGGTCGAAGCTAATCTACCTAAAGAAATGTGATTAAATAACAATTGAAGATGTGTAGCGCATTTATCATATAACACGAAAATAACCAATTCGTTGACGTCAAATGGTATAATTACCCGCTAAGTAAAATCGGAGAATAACGTGATAACTAATCAGTAAGAATCGATCGAACCGGTGACTCTTTTGGAATACATTTCGCAATTGACGAGACATATTGATTTCTGATGTCGATTTCAATACATACATCATCACATGTTGAGTCATGTATTACCTATTGGTTCTGTATGTGCTTCATCCTTTTTGTCTTAGTTTACTATATTTATGTCTAAACTTTGGCTAGATGTCAAGAAGTATGGTTATGAATCAGGTGCGCGTTTTGCGTCTGATTATTTTAGATATGTGTATCAGACGACTCGAAACTAGAGAGGATTTTGGATCAAAATGATTACAGGTTCCGTTGTCTATGTACTTCTTCTCATTTGATCAAAGACGAGAATAGGTTACTAGGTTCAAAAGTACAAATCATACCAAATAATTCTTTTTGTTGTATTTCTAAACTGCGAATATCACAATACATTTGTAGCTACAATACTAAAATGTTAGACACACAAATCTGATTTGATGTAAAAGTGGCAAAAAAAAAAATGAAAAATATGGTTTTTCAGATGTATGTGAAATCAATAAGTTTGAAAAAGAAAATAATTATCTTTGCTCGATTTGAAACAAGATATGTTTGAAATATTAAGAAGCACGATATCATCGAGAGCTAAATAATTCATGATAATTTAAAAGTGTATAATTCAGATCAACATTACTGAATGTTCGTCATAATATAACACATTCGAGTTCTAATTAATAGAAACAGTTACATACTGTGATGAATATTGTGAGACAAACCAAAGTTCTTTGGTGGAAACCAAAACGAACATTATCAATAGAGGACGTCACAGATGTTCCTTCGAAATATCCGGATTTTAAAATAATCGAAATTTGTTTTATAATATATTGTTCTATTCATAAAAATCTTGACAGGCCTTTAAATTTTGACATATTCAGAATTTCGACTCATTAGATTTCGACATAACGAGATTCCTAAGTGGCCTAGAGGTTAGAGCACGCTTTAAAGAATGAAATCTCTCACCTCTATTAAGCGCGGGTTCGAGTCCCACTTGATCCTGAGATGATTGTGAGAAAGTTTGCAACTTGCTGATTTTTATTCCGACAGATAGATTAAATTGAAATGGCGGTTTCTCACTTTGGGATTTAAAATTATATAGGGTATTAATAGGAAATAACAGTATCTACGGAGTAAAATGTATTCAAATTGAAGGGACATAACTGAGATATTGATTAAAAAGCAGGATTCATGATATCACCATGGAAATTCTATATTATAATTGACAAAATACATTTACTTTGTATTATTAATGTCAAGAAATGTCTATTTTCCATATATTGAACAAATCGATGTAATCTTGATGAAGCACTGACCCCTCAATCGTAATAATAAGTGCAGAATTTAGATTTTCAAAAATTAAAATTGATAAATTACAGTGGCCTAAAGAATCTGTTGTCAATCTATAAATTGTGAATTTTAACTAAAGGTCCTTACATTGGAGAACATCATCCTGGAGCAACCCATCCATAACCCCTATGGAAATTTTATTATCAGAGTATGAAGTCATTTAATTGAGTTTGCTTGAATGAGTAAGTCTCTTATGTGGAAACCATTATCAATAGTCTCCAAGTTCACAAGAGATGAGACATTTCTAGAACATTGAATTATATATTTCACCACCATATTGCTCCAAAACAGACTGTCAAAATATATTTACGAAAGTTGCGTTCCCCGGTTTATAGTTCTTCTCTACAGCACTGAGACATGTCATATATTACTTGTCATAGTAAAAGTATTCAAAACATGACCATTATATCAGAATTTATATTTATAGGTCGAAACTAGGTGGTAGATATGTATGTGCCGTGAGATGGTCAAATATCAGGGTTTTGGCTGCCATCATAAGAAACACGAACGTAGTTAAGGTGAAGAATTTGTTCGACGCAGTTTTTTATCTTGGCAATATTACTTTGAGTAGCAATCCATGCATAGTTGTTACGTGTTAATGGCTATGTTGGTATGAGTCCACTAGGTGTGGTAAACGGATCTTTTCTACGTTAGTTATGGTTCGATCACATGAAATCGTTTACAAGATATCATGCATTATGGTCATATTGTTATAATCTAGATAAAATGTATTTATATTAAACTTATCTTGGTAACTAAGGGAAGACAGCGCATACTTATTCAGTATATATATATATATATATACATGTATATATATATATATATATATATATATATATATATATATATATATATATATATATATATATTATATAATATATATATATATATATATATATATATATATTTCCTTAAGTCTAGGTGTAATGACATGTAGATAACATCTGGCATAAAAATATATAATTGACTTCAAAATACGTGAGATGTTTAGCGTTTGACCTATACCCAGTATTAAGTTAATGACCACTTGGATTCTATATGGTTGTCATTGACAACGTCAAACACGATGTATTGCGTATTCATGACGTAATACCTGTTTATATTTACATACCAGTACTAACAAATATGGAGAAAAATTATTTGTTTTAGATATTATAAACATAATACCAAAGTTATAATGCTCAATTAGACTTAATCAGTTGAGCTCCAATTTATATAGATTTTCTAAAGAGAAAATGGTATCAGACAAGGCCAAATAATAAATCTAAACGTATAGCCAAATTCCGTCTAAAGGTAACTACGTACTGTAAAAGAAAAGCAAACACAACTGTACACTTTTTTTGGAACATAGAATGACAATGTAGTTTAAAAACTTGTGTTTTTCTCGCATTCTGGTTAATTATAGGTCATTATTATATAAATTAAAAATAAACGGTTTCTGATTGGATAAGCTGGTTTTTAATCCTTCAAAATATATCTACATATTCTATGGAAAACCAGCGAATATCATTTCTAAAATTGGAATATGGAAATTCCCCTTTACACTATTGGAATTACTCTGATTGTTACTTACATTGTAGGATAAGTTTATACATGTATCTAAATATTTATATATTAAAATAGTTTTGGACTTTTGAGTGGATAAATATGGTGTAATATTGACCTCGAAAAAGTCCCTAATTGTATATTATAGTATAAGATTCAAACTGTAATATCACAGATGCGTGTTAGTAAAATGTCTGTTTTTTTTTCTATATTTATCTATGTTGCAGATTATTGTCATGTTTTAATTTTTGAATTTACTGGGGGTGGGGGTTAAATACAAAAATTAAAACATGACAACTTTTTGTATTTACCCCCCCACCCCCCACAGAGTAAATTAAAAAAATAAAACATGACATTATGCTAAACATTTAAATTTGATATCACGTCCTTGCTACATGACACATGTACAGTTTTGTTATACAGATCTAAGCTTGGAATTATGAAACCACCATATTCATAGAAATATGAAACTATTTCAAACATTTTAATATGCCATCACCGTATAAGCAATGCAACCGGAATAATTCACTCTGTGTATTCCACTCCTCGAAAGAAGGAGAGAATCGGAAATGGAGAGGGCTTGAATTGTTCGAGTTACCGTATAACTGAAGAATCGTTTCGGGTGGAAAAGTGTTCAAAACAAACCAAAAACACAACAAAAGCAACAAACCACAAATGTGGTTCTTCTATTGACCGTATTTGATCAGCATGATTATAATAAGTAATGGAAGTAATTTACATTGGGAGAGGAATTTCTTGAATGTGACAAAATCCATTCTATAAATATATGCTAATATGGCCAATTATTTTCGTATCAATTTACTCCCACATCAGCATTGTCGGAAATTGGCAGATGATGCTTCTAATTTACGTTAATTGTCGTAAACTAAGTTGATATTTCGATCCATATTCAGAATGCAAATGTCACTTTTGGTTCAAGTTTAAAATGTGCATAATTTGTCCTCTTCGGGAGAAACAATGTGTCACAAAACACGTTACAATAATTCAAGCAAAGACAAATATCTCTGATTTTAGATGCTATAATGTTCAGTTGCTGAGTAAATGTTGCATATTTATCTTAAAAACCTGAGAAATTTGTTACGCGTATATGTTGATTAAATTTGGTGACTTTGGGTTCAGTTTTACAGAAATAAATTCGACTACGAATACAGTAAGTATGACATAATAGTTTAAAAGTCACTCCTCCATGGGACCTGATCCCACTTCTTGATCATCCAGAGGTCCTTGTTTTTATTGGTGTTTAACGCCACACACAATCATTTTCCAGTTATACAGTGGCGGCCAATTTTTATTGTTGGACGAGACAACCCAGTTCCAATGTATCCGGGAATGGACCATCGGTCTTACGCAAGCAAGTAAATCCGCACAACTCAGCTAATGTTCCAGTGGGACTCGAACCTGTGCTGACTATCTGACTACAGGTGGGAAATTTCATGTCGACCACTCGACCAGTAAGATCCTTTCCATGTTTTTTCCAAAGTTCACTAGACTTGTATACAGTCTCTTGGATCACCTGACCATTAATACTTTCAACTGGTATCTGTGCGTTTTAAATGATTTTAAAAAAGTATCAGAAGTCCTGCGACATTTAAGCGAACATTACACATTTTATTAACCCTTTGATGATTGTTTCAAAGTTATACGCTTACATTAGGCTAACAATACAATGAACAGCGACATTCTTGCTGTTATGTTGACCTCCCCTGATACCGTGTTACTTCTAACACGCTTAAAATTAACGAGGACCGAAGTCATACGTACTTTACAAAACAAATAAATCAAAGTAATACACAATATATCAACAGAATGCAAATGGAAATACAATGTATTTATTTAGATTTTATACAAATGTCGTTGAGGCTCATTGACGGAATGGTAGTTACCCGTTTAATAATAAATT
The DNA here is from genome assembly GCA_030159075.1 of Atrina japonica. Lineage (NCBI taxonomy): Eukaryota > Metazoa > Mollusca > Bivalvia > Pterioida > Pinnidae > Atrina > Atrina japonica. The sequence goes on from BROG01000004.1 coordinate 1,889,235, forward strand.
TGAATGTTGGAAAAGTTAATGTTTGTTTGTTGGTGTGTGTGTACTTATAATCAGCTCTTATCGCCAAACAAAACAAAACCAAGGATCAAAGAATAGGTTTAAAGTTTATGTTTAATCTAGAAAGATTTTGTATTTAATTAAACTATTGGCGATGAATCTTGTGATCTAGTATACCCATCTAGTCACCATCGTTAATGATGTTTAAAAGATCGAATCTTTATATTGTATCTTAATACAGTAATCACCTGCTCTCTCTCTCTCTCTCTCTCTCTCTCTCTCTCTCTCTCTCTCTCTCTCTCTCTCTCTCACACACACACACACACAGCACACACACACACACACTCACACACTTAGTAAAAAAACGGTAAATACAAGTGCCTAAAAGTGTATAATTAAATATATATATATATATATATGCTTGTTACATTTCATTGACAGGTGTATTTTTCTAGCCAGCAGTCTATACACCATGCCTTTATTATAAAGAAATGGACCTTACATAAATTTTCTCTTTGAATTTATCATTTCTGTAATATTTACAATTTTGGTACAATGTTTGTAATATATACAACAAAACCAAAAACTGCCAATTCCAGACTCAAATTTCAATTTGCAAATTTCAGGATGCGTTCGAACTCAATTAAATTGACACGTGGACGTGAGAATAGGAGGAAATCAATACCAAAACAAACTTCCGCTATCAGTTGTTCATCTTGTTCGCATCTCTGTACCTCGTAAAACTTAAAACGAAAGTTCAAAGCTATTTGTATCCGTTATTACACTGATTATTTGATGTTCCTATATCTAGAAGACATCTAATTATAATTTCCGTTTTGGCTCAGTGATGAAAGACTTTGAAATTTTCTAGAAACTCAACATGTAAATTTATCTATTTCATTTGCGCTTTTTTATTTATACGATTATAATTGAAAGGCATTTGATAATTTCCAACTTCTCTCTCTCTCTCTCTCTCTCTCTCTCTCTCTCTCTCTCTCTCTCTCTCTCTCTCTCTCTCTCTCTCTCTCTCTCTCTGTTTTAAATTCTGAACGTCATCATTTATCCAAACTAGACATGAAACAGACGTTTAATTGATTTGATTGATATCATAATAGCAATATAACTTTAAAGAAAATCTGTTGTGGTAGTCAAACTAATCAAAACAATAAACTGTTCACGTCAGAGCATTGACTAGAGCTAACAGCTGATTTTATTATATTACCTTTTTGTTATTTAGACACGTTTATTTTTAATATTGATGTTTTTTTATAATTATGTTCTTTGCGTACTTTCATCGTGGTGTTTGTTGGTGCTTGCTTTACATTAAAATTATAAATTAATAAAGTATTTTTTTTCATTGGTATAATTGATGTTAGGAACATAAAATTTATTAGATTTTATTTTACTTTATTTAAATTTTAGAAATGATATTGCCTTATTTTTTACCAATGAAATGATTGGTAACTTTACCGTACTAGAGTTCTGTCAAATAACAAGTTATTTGATGCTGTCACTTTTTGGTAAGGCCACTGGTAAATCAGAAGTGATAACATGATAATACTTGTCATATATAAGTTTGATTTCATCCACTGAAGTTTACTCGAGGTACATGCACACATCACCTATTTCTATCTGGGTAAATTGCCACGTATTTACAAACACAATGAGTCTACATTACAATATAAAAGGGGCGACAGGTTATTTGTCAACACAAAAATGTTAAATGTTAAATCTTCAGTAATGCATGGAATCTGTTAAAGGCTATATGTTTTATCAGTACAACCTATCTTGGAAGAAAAACATATTAATTGTTTTTAGAGAACCCGGATGTCCCACTTTACCTTGGTAGACCTATTATACATTTATTTATGTCCCAATAATCAAGTATTTCTTTGTCCCTAAAACCGGAAATCTCTTTGAATGTTATATATTTTGTATTCATTAAATTGTTTTACTAGATTATATCGGGTATAGAAAGGTAAGAATCTAATAGCACCACATCTTTTCGCAAAAATGAGATCAAAATCATGGCCTATTATTAAGTTTTAATCTGTTTTGATACTCTGCAGAAAGTAGGGCTTCATTTTAGGTGTTTATAGTATTGGAAAGAACATGTTTAACACTCAGCTTTATGTTATAAATGAAACTGTATTTCTCAGTGTTTTGTTGTAAACATTACTCACACAGAAACCTCGAAAATCTTGGACTATCTAGACTTTATCTACATCATACATGTATGTTTGCTCTAGACTAGAAAAGGATAATACAAATAACAACATCAGATTTCATCAGTTACGATAGTTTGACCGCAAGTGATGGCTACTCCCACGCACTGCTATCAAATAACACATACGTGTATTTCTATTAGTAATTATACTTTTTGCGCAGTTCTCAATTTCCCCTGGTCATTATTTTGGAGTTAATCTGTGGGTACAAGCCCACGCTTTGCACAGATATAAGATTCGTCTCTATACTTTTTCTCGCATTGACGCTTAATATTCTAAAAATATATTTAACTATAGAAACTGGCGAAATGGCGTAAATTACTATCTAACCGAGAGAAGTAAATTTAAGTAGAATGCGTATTTGAAATATGACCCTGATAGAAATGTCAACGTTTTATGTGAATTGCGTACGTTTGAACGCCGCTAATAAGACCACATACTTGTGGACTGATTAATGAGGTGGTCTTTTAAGTGAAGTACTGGAAATTTCTGTTTATTGAGAAATTTTCAAAGAACTGTATATTTACGATCTAAAATGCGAGGTGGTTTTCTAAGTGGGGTAGTGGGGTGATATCCTAAGTGAGTGTTCTTATAAGCCAGGTTCTACTGTACATTATTTTAACTATTGACGATGAAGCTTGCTTGGTTCGGTCGGTAGCGCGCTCAACTCTTGATCGCGAGGTCGATTCCAGCCGCGGGGAGGTGGGTTTTCTGTCTTTCGGATGAGACAGTAAAAACCGAGATTCCACGACACAGTAGGTGTCTGTTCTGTTCTGATAAAGAACTGCTCAATGGCCGTAAGTGACGAGCATGGGCCAAAAATTGAAGCCCTTCACCGGCATTTGATGACGTCTCTATATGAGTGACTGGTTCTTGAGTGAAATGTACTATAACAAATAAGAGTTAGTAAACACAGGCATAAAATTATTATTTTTTCATATATATTTTTTGAAAATTAGTTCAGGTCCAGTGCAAATAGCGAATTTGAGTTAATCAATTGCAATTTTAACAAGATGTATAGGAATTTATAAATTTTTATGTCTGTGTTTATCTCTTTTTGTTATTGTTTATCTATCTAAGTAGTAAAAAAGGGTAAAAAAATTCCCCTTTAATAACTTTGTAACTCTTACGATGAAATATTATTAATCTGAATATCATGTATTTAACTCACAGGAAAGTTCATACAGTCATACAAATTTGATACAATTATTTCATATATCTACATAACCTTTCAGTTAATCTTCAAAGTAACTCTCCTAAAACAATTATCTTTTGACGTTTTAGGAAACGCGAAAGTCGTCATACAAACGTCATTATTTTTGTAGGACTTTTGATTAAAAGTTTCAACCATGGTGCAATAACAATTAGATACTCGGATATAGAGATAGATTGTACGACGAGATAAGAAGATATGTAAGAGAAAAATAATGACACTCGACATTATCAAAGGTTGTTATTTACGTCATACGATATAACTGCGAACCTCTCGAAATAGTTCCCAAGTAATTTACAATTTGGTGAATTTATTAGACTTTTTTGTTTTGCTTCATAAGAAGGAAATCATGATACGCATGAAATTAGACTTCCAGTTACATGATAGTTTATAACCATTTAATTTTTTTTATTATTAAAACGTGCCAGTTTTAAGAATACAATAGGACACAAGTCGCATCATGGAGCTTAGTAGAGTTAAGAAATGAACAAATAAAATGCCTTACATGAAACTTGAAAATTAAGTAAGTGTGAAGAAAAAGATCAAATTAACAATATATAAAACCAGAACCAAAGATTTTATATTAGAAAAAGTATGTGCATGTATGTATTTATGTATGTATGTAAGGAGAAAGCTTTACTAAGGGATCGCGCACTTTCACTTTTATACAAAAAAGTTACAATACATTATATTTTCTACTGTTACAGTAACAGTTTTATCAAAATATATTTCAAATATATTTTAGTTTCCCAATCAAAATCAAAACATTTCGGTCGTTTCATATTATGGACATTTAACTTTGAATCAACACAGTCAACTGTTTTGAAAATGTTAAAGTCGACAATATATAGGCTAATACACTTTAAAATTTCCATGCTATTCATTATATTTAAATGTATGCTAAATATAAGTATTTTAATATACAATTTTCGAAAACGCTATGTTATTCAACTGATTGCGATTTAGCTATCTATCTAATCTATCAATCTATCTATCTATCTATTAGGAGTTACATTTCTATCTATCTCTCACTTAAACAAGATAACATTGATATCGCAAAACATTGATTAAACGATAATTGAAGACGCATAAATTATATTTGAAGTGTATCCTGTAATGTTCTTTTTAAATACATACACGAGATAGTATACGATGACGTTATTGATGAAATGTCATATGAAGATACCCAATAAAATGAAATCTCCCATGCAAAGCATTAAGTTACAATCCCATTTATATGGACAGATGTGCGCTATGTCCACATGTTAAGTGAATGGAACTCGTACTCAATACAGGCAAAAAAGGTATCTTAGTTATTGCGTAAAAAACATAAATTGATCTATAAATAGGACATAAAACGATGTTTCCGCAACAAGAACGTAGGTTAGGAAAGAGGATGAACACCGAATGTTTTATGGCTTCAAAGTCATGGCGAACTATTTGATGAATATAGAATGCTAATATTTTAATCAATTAACATCAGGAAACTGAGTGCTGATCTGGTAGGCAAGGAAGCTTGAAAAGTGTTTTGATTCCGGAAGCGTGTTCGACTCGTCCCTTTTTATCTTAACCTATACTTTTGACTTTTGATTAAATATTTACATTTAAGTAAAAATGAAGAAGGACTAATTGATAATCGAAACTCAAGTTCATTAGAACACGACGAATTAGATGTGTAGATGGTCCCAACATGAAGAAGAAAAAAATATTGCGAATCATAAACGGGATAGGACCAGGTGTCCAGAAGGAGTCCGCGTCCCCTGCTGGCATGTCACACTCGTCGTGAATGATCCATGGAAACCTTTCTAGTTCGATGAAAAGGTAAATTTCGGCGAAAAGGTCAAGTTTGGTGAAAATAGGTTGTTATGATAACTCATATAGTGTTTAATACAAACAAACAAACAAATCAAAAACAAACGTACACAATTTCTCTCCCCGAAAACCTATCAGAATTTAAAATTTAACCAGAAACCTAGTATAACACGTATACATAATATATTATTAAGAATTTGAAAGTATCATCTAAAATATCGAATTCACGTGTAAACATTTTTCAACAATGAAACAATTCGTTGAATGATTGGGCCCAAAGGAATTAAATACATATAACAATATGTGAGACAGACAGCAGGTATGATATAGAATATAAATGGCAAAGTGGTCCATATCTCACATTCAATAAGCTGTTACATCTTTGAACCCGGAAAAAATAGTAAAGTCAGTAAAAATAAAGAAATCAACTTTTGGAAATTTTCGGAAATTTTATTTGGTTGTGTACAAAGTTATCATTTTAAACTAAATGGATGCATTATTTCCAGGTTGAATACAATTGTCAATGATATATCAAAACAAAATCAGTTTGTTATCAGTTTGAATTTTCTTTCAATACATATGCATTAAACATACCATTCATATATCATCTTTTGAATGATTTGTCCTCTTTGACGTCACTGCAAGGCGACACAGCTGTGGAACCTTTGGCAGCCTACGCTACCATGTGATCGATCCGTTGTTTCTGTTTGTTTACTGTTGTCCCTCAGTGCATGTTTTGTAGCTTAACAACACCACGGGAAGCGAGGTGAAGAATATGACTTTAGCAAAAAGTTTCAAAGAAGGAAAGGTAACACACTTTAAAAATCCGAACTTCGCAAGAATGTATCGGTGCACCGTAAGGTAGATAAGAGATGCCAGAAAGAAGTTCTTAATTGTCAACACAAGGTATGGCGTCAGTTGTTGTCGTAAAAGTCTTACTAGAAGTAGGGATAAACAGCTCAGGAACATTTGCCACGTGTTTGTATTGTTCTTTATTATGTCCACAGACTCCTGAAATATTACAGACACGGACATGGAGATGACACTGAATTTCCAGAAAAATCCGTTCATATTTTTCAGCAGCGGTGCTAAACTCCAGTCAAAATGTTGTTATAGGGTACACCAAGCATAAAATAAAACATAACAAAACATTAAAAGACAAAAGAAAAGTAAACGATTTGGTTTGGCGCCAAAACAAACTTGTCACATTCTGTAACCGAAAAATATATCCCTGTGTTAAATCGACAGAGTATTATGGTAATATTTATTTCCATATCTGGCGATGCAAAACGACTTAATTTGTTATATATACTATAGAACCTCGGTTCGTTAGCAAGTATGCCGTAAGATTTTTTCTCTCGTTTTTGTAGTATTACCTTTTCAAAAAGGGGATTTATATATACATTATGAAACACTAACAAATCTTTGATTTATAACAATGTTTAAGGCTGTTTGATATAAAAAAAGTAGAACGTTTGGTTTATTACATAATCTAGGGCAGTCTTAAATTAAGATTTAAAACTGATTTGACTTTATTTTGTTCTTATAAGTAGCAAGGACGTTAAAATGGCGTGCGTTCTTTCGACTGAATCGCAAATATGCTGACTATAGGTATTGATTTGATTTTGATTTTTGTTTTACGCCACATTCAACAATTTTTCAGTTATAATTATGGTGGCGGCCAGTTTTTAATGAGAGAACCCGGTAACAATGTACCTGGGAATAGACCACCGACCTTCTGCAAGTGAACTGGGTTCAAAACACGATGCTCTAACCATATAGGTAATACAAAATGTACATTAGAAATTCATTGCCAATATTATAGAATGACAGTAAAATATATATTTAATAAATAGAAATTCTATGAAAAGCACCAGTAAAAGCTGGACCAAATTTACGTGTTCGCGTAGATATATATTTGCTAGATTTATCATTATATAAAATACGTTTAACATGTTTTCCTTTGACAGCTTTTTTTTGCATATAAATCATAAATTGCCCTGTAGGTTTATACACATAAATAATGAAATAATTTCTATGCATTCACGGCCTTCATGTTGATAATTCTGTCATCTGGTATTCAGGTCGTCCATTGTTACTTAATTTTGCATATCTTCCGGGAAGTCTGTCAGACAATGTAATAATTATGAGTCAAAATTTTAGTCAGCAAATCCACGACGCGTATTCGGTGAGAAACATTCCAAACATTTGACCGTCCTGTAAGTAGATTTTTTAGATGATATATTGAATATAGTGAAATATGGGGGCTTTCAAATACAGCACACGTGTTCGAATCGATATTTATCGTACGATTGTTCACTAGACTTTATAAATAGATTATATTTCGAGATAAACAAACGCGTACATATATCTAAAGATGAATAATCATGATAACAGACTGGAAATATACATCCAATCACTTTATTTCGCGATATATCAATTTTCAAGTTCGCGAATGTAAAATGTGTTTGAAGTCAAATATGTTGCGAATATGTTTTGCTATAATCGTTGGTTCTAGTATAATACTCCTATCATCACTTAGTAATCTTCGAAGTGTTTGTTATAAAAGGTAAACACTACACGTGCGATTCTTTTATTTAGAGTAGATGGTATATGTAAACAGAAATAAAACATACTCTTAACATCAAAATGGTTTGACTAATCCGGAAGCATTCAGTGTACAGTGGAGCCTCGATATTAAGACCATCTTAGTGACTAACGTGGTCTTATAGCGAGATGTTCTTTAACCGAGAGTTTGGACTTGTTTAGTATTTCTTCAGAAAAATTTCCAAAGACTGTATATCCATGGTCCTAAGTGCGAGGTTGTCTACTGAGCGAGGTGGCTTTCAAGCAAAGTTTCATTTTACTTTGTACTATATATACATTTACAAAATAATCGCTTGCAGCTTGCCTTTTGAAGATATCCAATCGTTATTTCATGTATCCGCGAAAATATCCAAAAAAGGTCACTACGCGAAAGAGAGTTCTCGAGAAATATAAGCGATTAACAGTAATTCATTTGACTCGATGACATGGGTAATTTAGGGTGACATTCTTCAGCAATCGTAGATTGGTATTTATGCTTTTAGTTTCCCTGTGCATTTGTATCAATATCATGTGTCCACAGATAAAAAAAAACTGGAACATATGGTGAATCTCAGGTTCCCATTGGGTGCTATAAAGTCCCCCACGGCATACAAATTAAACTCGTTCCCACACAGTTGTATCCTTAAACATACACCTTTGAAAATATCAATTACATTATAACCCTGATAAATTAAAGATCATTCAATTAATTTAAGACAAACGTTAAAAAATTCGTCCTTTAGTTGGCATCTGGTACAAGTTTTCGATTTTCCAGGGTAACGTTAAAAGTCTGTCGTGTGAATCAATAACATCTTGGCGGTGACCGGATTGGTAAACACTAAAAGTGCAGAGGACCTTCATTTTGTCATAAAATGTACGTTTTCCTCGAATAAGTAGTTGTTTGTGGATTTAAAAAAAATCAATGATTTGCGACTCTCCAAACTTTTATTTTTTATTTCGCCTTCAAAACTGTCAAACAGAATACTTTAGTTTGTTTAACTCGTCTGTGTATCACCATGATACGTCTGTGTATCACCACTACACGTGTTATGCGTCTGTGTATCACCATGATACGTATGTGTATCACCACTACACGTGTTATGCGTCTGTGTATCACCATGATACGTCTGTGTATCACCACTACACGTGTTATGCGTCTGTGTATCACCATAAACGTCTGTGTATCACCACTACACGTGTTATGCGTCTGTGTATCACCATGATACGTCTGTGTATCACCACTACACGTGTTAAACGTCTGTGTATCACTATGATACGTCTGTGTATCACCACTACACGTGTTATGCGTCTGTGTATCTTTATATGTGTTATAGACTCCGCATCATTATAATGAATGTTATACAATTGTGTATCACCACGACACGTGTTAAACGTCTGTGTATCACCATGATACGTGTCATACGTCTGTATATATTCATTTTTGCCTCGGACTGAAATGTCGTCATTTCATCGGATATAGGGGGGGGACTGGTTCTATAGACGGCCAGTAGAAATAGACGGCTATGGCGGATTTAAGACATTTACTAAACAAGGATAAAGTCCTCGACAAAATTAAACAAACCTAATAACTGATAAGGTATTATACGTATGTGTATGACTGTGCTACATGTTTTATGATATGAGTTATTTCAGTATTGAACTGCTGCATTAGTGCTTCATGGTGAAGTTGCGTTTTCAGTTGGCATTCATAAGCTCACGAATGCCAAATGGCAGTAGTTCAGTTCTTAGTTTTTTACTTGTTAATTATGTTTTCCGACTTTTCTCAATTTTTCAATTGAATTCAAATTTCCATTAAGAATGCGCACACATTATTGTGTGCAGTTTCTGGGACAGCCATTGACAGTTATGAGACGATAAACAGTATGTTTTTTTTTTATAATTGTTATACAGAGTCAGTGTCCACAGATGGTAAATATACGCCTTTATTGTGATATGTTTTATATCTCTGATCACCATGGTTCGTGTTTTATGCCATTGTATTATCATGGTGTGTTATATGACTGTGTATCAGCATGATACGTGTTATACATATTATAATCTTTTTTCTCACCATGATACGTATCATAAGTGTGTTTATCACAATGATACATGTTATGCATCTTGGTGTTCCACAATGATATGTATTACACGTCTTTGCACAATCATAGTACGTATCGTACGTCTGTACATCTTCATGGTATGTGTTGTACGGCTGTGTATACCATGTTTTATAGTATCTGTATCACCACCATACGTGTTATAGTTTGTGTTTTTATCATGGTATGTGTTATACGACTCCGTATCACCAGATGTGTTACAATGTATGTATCACCATCATACGTGTTATAAAGTATCACCATATGAGTTATTGTATCAGTCTGTATCACCATCACACGTGTTACACCTTTGTATCATTGTAATGTGTTAAAGTCTGTGTCCTGAAGTTGACTATTTACAAAATTTGAGTTTAAATCGTGGTCAATCAAAAAATTGAATTGTAACTAAAGTCACCGATTGTTTTGTGTTTATCACAAGTTATGATGTGTTGTATGTGTCTGATGTTTAACATCAGTTACAACGGTTGATATAAGAGTGTCAGCATTGACCTTGTCGTATTACTAGAGCAAAACATTAAAACAAATGACCTTGTATAGGTAGTGACCCTGGAGACAGATGAAACTGATTGGCACAGACATGATCTATTTCAATCACATGGTTATTTTCAGATTGAGTTAGTTAAATCTGATTTATGATCACTTTCTGATCAGCAAGTCGTCGCTTAATTCTATTTTCCATAATAGGTATAATTAATATGCTTTTCAAAATAAGATGGGTAGTAAGTCCAAGGTCATCGCAATATTGCGATATCTAAATAAAATAAATTGAACGTATTAAATCTATTATAGAATTATCATAATTTAGATTTAAATACACGTCCTTCACACGGCTTGAACCAGGAATAATCAAAGGGAAGTTGAAATAAAACCACTTGTTTTTATGTTTCCCTCGTTTTAATGGAGATGGTGGGACGAAAAGGGATCACCTAGCATTATCGCTGACGAAAGTCTGAAGAAGGTACAACGAGTGCATAAAATGCTGTTTGTCCATGACGAGGTTTGCCTGTGTTTAGTTCTCTCACGATGAAACGGTTTAATAAAGCGACTGAATCCATCTTTGTTTACAAGTATATGACAAATTATATGTTAAAAACGTAATTTCACCACATCCGGAATGAATCGAGATGCGCGAGATACTATTTTAATAGACATTAAAATCGGCCTTAAGTTAGATAATGTTTTACATTCCGCCCAGAATATTACACATGTCGGAGACATCACCTGCTACTGGTAAATGCCACAAATTTTGACATTGTCTATGGACCACTGTATATACAGTTATGATTTTTTATCATGCCACACCTGTCGAGATACTAAAACGCAGTTTTAAGTCCAATTATAGGGATAATTGACTGTCTGACCTTATGCAGGCAAAAGATCAGTAACTACCTTGTTAAAATGACCCGTTGATGAGAATCAAACGCCGTGCTTTTCGCTTGCTAGTCGAACACTCTACATCTTAATCACTACAAACAATGATCATCTAACTATAAAGTGATACATTGCCTTATAACACATTCTAGACCAAGAAGTAACTGGAAATCGAATTATACAAATCGAAGAACATGTACATGCACGTGTTAGGAGAACTACCTTTTCACCCGTCAGTCTATATGCACACTAAGCCAAATTCGCTTGTACTAAAATATATATACATGTGTATCTTTGTTTTCGTGCACTTGGTTGACACAACCTTACTTTCTCTTCTGTTTTTCTCTTTAGTTATGATTTTGTGTAAATACTTAGTTAAGAGATTGAAAAAAAAGTGCTCGTCAAGAAACATTGATAAAGGGAGAGAAGCCTTACAATAATTTATAGCTCTAGACTACAATGCTCGTATTAGATTTCCAAGGAGAAATAAAATTGAACTGATTTTGTATGTTTATGTCATTTGGGAGACTGAAAACGATACATCCAGTGTGATTGTCTTTATAGCTAAAACTATTTGAAATTGCAATACCTGTATCAATGTCCTTTTGTTTTCTAGCTTACCAGGACCAGTGATTCAAATGTTTCCATCAGTATACTTGCGGAAGGCCAATGTACGGGTTCTCTCCTCCAACATTAAAACTCCCAGTATATGACTGAAGAAATGTATGTGTGTGGTCTAAAACAATGTTAAAATTCTAATTCAAATGTTTGAAATAAGAAACAGTTTATCAACCAAAACATGCATAATAATTTTTATACCAATCACGTCCATGTATACAATCTCATCCGAGAACCAGACCCTGCACAACAACAGTTTTAGAACACAGATTGCACATGGTCATGTAAAGATGTTTGTCTCACACAGATTTGATAATTGTAACTGTTGATATTTTTCGTGGGGTTAAATTTCCCTATGCAAAACCTTTGGCATGTATCTAATTTATGTGGACGCGAAAAGGATGTTTTAAGAAATAATTACGGTTTCTGGATTTACAGTCGGGACAATACTTTGAACATTCTTAGTTGTCCACCAAACATACTCGTCGTATTGCTATGATTTGTTGCCAATGAAAATATATTTACGTTACATCCGGGTAAAACGATATCTTAACTACGCGGCATGAAGTCGACACAGATATCGCACTAACATGGTAAAACAACACAGAAGTGCAAGCCGAAAATAGTGACACGTGGGCTAAATTGTCCTATTAATATAATATAAAGTTATTAATAATCTGAAGTTCGAAAAATGAGAATTTCTTCAGAGGTTCCAGGATTACTAGGATTTGAAGCAGAGAAAATCCGCACACCATGGATCTTTAATGGAATTTATAGAATTTGGCTTCGGAAACAATGTCAAGAGTCAAATAGAACATTTAAATGCCAAAAAATAAATGCCAAAAGATATCAAGTGTTAATGTTACTGTTGACATTGTTAATAGTTCATCATCGGAACCGGAAATAATTACTAATTTTGTTGAATACTTTTCATAAATTAACTGCTAATTCGGCAATATCTTATTATGCGTCTTACTCGGCACGGTATTTGTAAAATAATGTAATAAATGAAAATTACATTGTATTTAATCTCGCCTAAAGACAACCTCGCTCAGGAGACCAGCTCGGATATTCGACCGTAAATATTCCGCCTCTTGAAAAATTCTTAATAAATATTAAATAAGTCCAGACCCTAAGTTAGGAGCGCACCTCTGTAATCAGACCACTTTGAGTCAACCAGTTAGATGGTCCGGTCCTAATACCAAGATCTCACTGTATATTTTGATAGAAAAAGTATACGGTTTAATGAGTTTTGCTGAAGGAGTACGTACAGTCGCAGCTGTTATTTGTAGAGAATGCAATTCACTACTATCAAGCAAAAAGCAATGCCGATCACCAGATGGCCATTATCACTGAGAAAAAAATGCCTGTAAGTGATCCCGATTACATAAATCGGAGTGATTATGAAGCACTTTGTGTATATAGATGATGCACAGGAGAAGCAATCTATTCATCTATTTCTAAAACCTCTCGGTTGATCGAACAAATTCCCCTGAATAATTTCAACAAATTAATGGACAAGATATATTTGTGTTGTTCATGTGACGAAATGCCTCAATGTCTGCTTCGTTTTTATGCCATATTTTCAAAGCCTTTAATGCGCGTGCTACTGGTCCATTTATGGAAAAGCCATTACGCGTATGCAGAAAGATTCGCTGATGTGTGCGTCCCCGTGACCCAGATTTTAAACCTCCAAAGAAAAAAAAGTCACATTGATATCAGTTTTGTTTGCGGATCAATAAATGGAGTGAAATTTGATGTTGGAACTCTGCCTACAGCATTTTGTTGTTCTTATTGAATTCAGGTGACCTATTTTTCCTCTCTTTTGTTTCTTTTATGGTAAAAACGATTTTTATCATAGTATGAATCAAGAACTTTATATAGGCCTAAGAAATCCATAGGATGAAAAGCGGAGCGACGATGGAATAAAATATGATAAAACAATATAAATAATAAGGTCTAGATCAGTCTCTTGGTAGTGATATATGCCGAGACTGGAACCGTTCCAATACTATCACACACTCTGTACTGTGAGAACAATATAATTTTCGTACCAAGCAATGACAAACTTTGACGGCATCGGTCTTTATTCCGGCGAATTAGAAATACTGTATGGAAGAGATGAGAAGATCCTGGCTTTGATGCCTGAAGAAATGTGTTGTTAAAAGTGCGTATGTTGTCTTATATCGATGACCTGTCGAATGGGTTCTGCAAATATTTGCAAGAGCTATGGGTCTATAAAATATATGCTAATGACTCATATCTCGGGGTCGGTGGCGCATATTCTTATCAAGACACTGTTTTTCTTCATTTTCCTTCCTTTTCTTTGGAATAATATTGAATTAAATTGCAAACCTTGGTTTCTTTTCATTTCTTTCTCTTCTCTCTTTTATTTGTTGTATTTCACTGCAAATTTTGTTTGTGACATTTGTGAGCGGATCTTTGTCCCAGCTGTTGCTAATCTTCTAAATTTTATGACGTCATGATCAGAGTAACAGTTGTCCAGATATTGATTATATTTCTTAAAAAATGACAATTGTAATCAATTGTCTATTTCGGTAGACCTACACTCCTACGATTTTAAGTCGCTAACGTCGACCAAATTTACAACGTCACTTGTCTATCTATTAAATCCTATTTGTTCCATGTGGATTGTATTGATAAGATACGGTAGATCATCACTACGACAAATATTAAATACAATCAAACTACCGTATATGTGCAAAAAGTATGTAAGAAAGTTGTAGCTATTTTTGTTTTGCTGTAGGAGTCAAAAGTCTGATAATGTTAAAAACGAAATGTTTTATCATATTGACCATGCCATATTGATAACTGAACAATACCATCAATATTACTTTTTTGTACTGTACGCATTCGAGTTAATATTTAGTTTTACTCCATTACTTGATATTCATTGTAAAGCTAAATGTTAACTCGGGTGCGTACACTTAGTACTTTAAAATATCTGTATTGAAAACGACGTTATATCTTTTCATTTGAACACTTGAAAACAACTTTAAGACAAAATCAAAGCTTAAAAATGCCTTTTTCGATACATGCAGGACATGACACCGTAAAATTTCATTTTTAGTTGAGTCTAAAATTCTAACTCAAATCCGACTAATTCTGAAAACTATATGGCTAAGCAAGCCAATTTGTAAATATACTCACAAAAAATTAACTAAACTTTTTATGGTGCTATTTGTAATCCAAAATATATTCCGACCTCATTTTGAGAATATAACTGTACATCCAGTTTTATACGCGAAAATTTAATTCACGCGTAATTTCACAAGAGCTCTCGCTCGCAAAAATAAAATTAGCGTGCTATGAAATATAATAATAGTGTGACGAAATGGGCATTCCAAATTGCGAAAATATCTCACGAATGAATTAAAAACTTGTGTAACGCAAAAATAAAGTCCCACGAAAAATTTCGGATTTACGGTATTTCAAGAAAGACAATGTTTTCTTTATGGCAAGTATTTCGATGTTATGTGTCACCATTGGTCTGATAAGCTGATAAGGTTGACTGAGATTTTTGCGATATTTTTGCAAAAAAACAAAAATTACGTGATTAATTTTCAAATATTTTAAAGATTAAATTAATGAATTATAAATGAGTAAAAAAAGCAACAATGTTTTATGACCGTAAAAATTAACAAGAACATTTAGAGGCCAAATTATTATTTTCTCAAGTATTTCTTATCAAAATGCTTTTTAAAGTGCTTGTCTAGCTGTCCATATCTCAACAAAAACATAATAACATTTACGCAGAGTCTGTGGTAAATGATTTCAAATATTTGACGATGAATTTCTCGTTCTCATTCTTACATTAAATATTTAAGGGAAGATAAATTTTATCTTATTGAATGTGCAAAATTTGTCTGGAATATGAATGCTAAATCGAATTTTATCAAATAAGTGAATATAAAACCATTGTTGGAAGCAGACGATTTTCTATGCTGTTCGAGTCAGCAAGGCGTCAGCAGGATTTCTATGAAGTAACATATTTATTTATGGAATCAGTTTAGGTAATTTATCTTATTTCCATGCAAAAAGGATTATTTAGGGCATTCTTCAGTTATTGTTTTCCCCCAAAATTCTGATATGAATCTCCGGAGAATTTAGATGAAATTATTCCGGAATACCAACAGGGATGCTAGAGGGAATATTCCAGTCGTGTATTTGAAGAGCAATTTGGAAGTTACTAAAGCATATCACGGTGTGAGCGCATGGTAAAATGAAACGATTCTATATCCCTCTAGACGTTTTAAATATGGTATTATGGCTTTGTATATAGTTGAAAAATAAATAATGAAGTTGAGGTTATATTGAAATATCACTTAGTTTGTCTATTATCCTTAATAAAAATAAATTATTTCTATCATTCAGTACAGAGAAAGATGGAAGGGAACATAGTACATACCTAAGTAAATCATAAATGATATATTTACCAATTGATGATGATGATGATGATGATGATGATATTGGTGATGATGGCGGTGGTAGTGATGATGATGATGACGACGGCGATGATGATTGCGGTGGTAATGGTAATGATAATGATAATTATAATAACAGATGTTCAAAGGATTTACATGCTTTTCGTTTGTCTGTTATATATTTTTCTAGATTGAACTGAAGCCGTGAAATTACTTTTCAATATAACAAAACTAGATAAAAGACACCTGTATGCAAATGAATGATAGGTTATTGGAGTGTTATATATTAAGGTCGTTCATAAACACTTTGTGGAATATGCTGTATTCTGATTATTGTACATTCCAAGGATATTAACCTGACCCAACATTTAGAATATTAGAAACCAATATCGGCATTCAATGTTATCAATTGTCACAAAAATGATCCCCTTTGATATTCAAACTAATTATTTTGCTTTTGAAACTGAAGCTTTTATGAAACACACCAATGAGTCAATTCATCGTAATGTTTCAAGTTAAGACAGAAATTAAAATCTCAAAGCAATATATTGTCTTCAATTTAAACGAGTTTTAGCATTCAAATTGACCTATTCTCTTTCTTTTCATTTTTGGTCTTTGATTTGACTTCAAATTACAAATTTCCCGAGGGAAAACATTAACAAAAACCATGTGTTTTTTAAAACAGGAAATATGAAGTTTACAATTTTTTGGTTCGATATGATTTGTCTATGGTTTATAACGAATACTGTAATAGATAAATAAATTGATCCATCGTATCCTTCTGTAAATTTTGACTTACGAGAAATTCAAGGCCTTATGCAATCAAGTATTCATACGGCCATGTTCTTAGTTTTTATATTGAACGCACTATGGTGGCGGCCACTTTTTAATGGTGGAGGAGAGAACCCGATTTAAATTACCCTGGAAGCTCGAACTTGCGCTGACCAGAGGTGAGAGACTTCATGGTTCAAGGTGCGATTATCTAAGCATTCGGCCATGGAGACCCCTCACTTTCTTACTGTTAAATCATGATAAAAATTAGTAATGGGCAAACGTATCAATATTTTAGCACACTTGCAGTGAATTAATCAAACAGATTTACATTTTTGCGTTTACATTCATTTTTAAACATTTTATTGCTAAAAAGCGTGATATAAAGTACTTTCATATGAAATTGAAAAGTTGCAACATACAAAATAAAGACAAGTAAGTTAATATAGATTTTATTAAACCAACGAAGAAATAATGTCAAAAACACAATATGTGTACATGTTGGTACCGTTAAACTATTGTCAAATACTTAACAACCATTATTATTAAACGTTTTCACTTTAAGTTTTGGTTTTATAAAGCGATCTCATCTCTACTCCGTGGCCCAGTGTTAATACGTCGTGCTCTCGACTATGAAGTCTCCCGGCTTTCATCAGCACGAGTTTAAGCCCTACTTTTTCATGAAAAGATTTATATTATGACTACTGGATTACGAATAACTACTCAGCCATATAGTCACTTTCTACATTACTATGTAGATAAAAATGACTAGGAAGCCATGTGGTCACTTTGACCAGGTAATCATGTGGTCACTTTTACATAACTTCCTAGATAAGAATGACTAAGTAGTCATGTGATTACTTTTACATTACTTCCTAGAAAAAAATGACCAGGTAATCATGTGGTCTCTTTTACATTTCCCCCTAAATAAGAATGACCAGGCAATCATGTGATCACTTTTACATTAATTCCTAGATAAGAATGACAAGGTAATTAAATGGTCACTTTTACATTATTTCCTAGATAAGTATGACAAGGTGATCATGTGAACACTTTTACACTACTTCCTAGACAAGAATGACTAAGTAGTGATGTGGTCACTTTTACATTACTTCCTAGATAAATTTGACTACATGATCATGTGGTCACTTTTACATTACTTCCTAGATAAGAATGACAAGGTAATCATGTGGTCACTTTTAAATTACTTCCTAGATAAGAATGACCAGGTAATCATGTGGTCACTTTTACATTACTTCCTAGATAAGAATAACCAAGTAATCATGTGGTCACTTTTACATAACTTCCTAGATTAGAATGACTAAGTAGTCATGTGGTCACTTTTACAGTATTTCCTAGATAAGAATGACCAGGTAATCATGTGGTCACTTTTACATTACTTCCTAGATAAGAATGACCAGGTAATCATGTGGTCACTTTTACATTACTTCCTAGATTAGAATGACTAAGTAGTCATGTGGTCATTTTAACATTACTTCCTAGATAAGTATGACTAGGTGATCATGTGGTCACTTTTACATTACTTCCTAGATAAGTATCACTAGGTAATCATATGGTTACTTTTACATTACTTCCTAGATAAGAATGACAAGGTAATAATGTGGTCACTTTCACATTACTTCCCAGATAAGTATGACTAGGTGATCATGTGGTCACTTTTACATTACTTCCTAGATAAGAATGACCAGGTAATCATGTGGTCACTTTCACATTACTTCCCAGATAAGTATGACTAGGTGATCATGTGGTCACTTTTACATTACTTCCTAGATAAGAATGACAAGGTAATAATGTGGTCACTTTCACATTACTTCCCAGATAAGTATGACTAGGTGATCATGTGGTCACTTTTACATTACTTCCTAGATAAGTATGACTAGGTAAACATGTGGTCACATTACTTACTAGATAAGTATGACTAGGTGATCATGTGGTCACTTTTACACTACTTCCTAGATAAGAATGACAAGGTAATCATGTGGTCACTTTTACATTACTTCCTAAATAAGAATGACCAGGTAATCATGTGGTCACTTTTACATAACTTCCTAGATTAGAATGACCAGGTAATCATGAGGTCACCTTTACATAACTTCCTAGATTAGAATGACTAAGTAGTCATGTGGTTATTTTAAAATTACTTCCTAGATAAGTATGACTAGGTGATCATGTGGTCACGTTTACATTACTTCCTAGATAAGTATGACTAGGTAATCATATGGTTACTTTTACATTACTTCCTAGATAAGAATGACAAGGTAATCATGTGGTCACTTTCACATTACTTCACAGATAAGTATGACTAGGTGATCATGTGGTCACTTTTACATTACTTCCTAGATAAGAATGACCAGGTAATCATGTGGTCACTTTTGCATTACTTCCTAGATAAGAATGACCAGGTAATCATGTGGTCACTTAGATTAGCATGTGATCACTTTTACATATATGACTAGGTAATAATGTGGTGACTTTTACATTACTTCCTAGATAAAAATGGCCAGGTAATCATGTGGTAACTTTTTACATTACCCCCTTGGCGTGCTCAATTTATGGAATTTAATTACGAATGACTAAGTGATTCTTGTAAATTGGACTTCTTAATAAATCTGACCACTAAGTTATGACTCACTTTTGATATAACAGTTGTTAGTAATGTGTACTTAGTCTTGTTCTTATTTTTGATATAACAGTTGCTAAAATGTATGTCTTCTTAGTCTTGTTTAGTTCCGATGAATGTCTAAGTCTTGATCTCACTTCTCCAAGGTTACCGTTGACGTATTTTGAGGTAGTAACACCCAGATTATATATTTCCATAAACTTAAATTTTATAACTATACAAAATTAAAAGATCGTTATTTATATCAAGTCGATATAGTTATCTGATTATGTAAAGGCCTCTTGTAGGCGCGTGGTTAGAGCAATATGATTTAAATCATGGAGTCCCCCCGTAACCTGAGCTGATTTTGTGAGAGAGTTTGCCAGTTTAATTTCAGAAACTAAACGTTTTGAGCTTACTACCTGATAATATGGTAAATGGTACTTTTAATTCATCAACCCTTGAAAAGCAATGGACTCTTCTGTAAATCAATGACTTAGACCCGTCCAAATGTGTGCTTAGGGGTGAATGGGTTAACTTTGAATTTGAATTTTGAATGTTGTTGTACGACACATTCAACAATTGTTTTAGTTATATGGTGGCGGTTCGTTTTTAAAGGTGGAGGAGAGAAACTCGTTACGATGTACCCGAGAAGAAACCACCTAACTTCCACAAGTAAATTGACAAACCTCACAAAAATTAGCTTAGGTTCCAGCGGGGCTCGAACCTGCGCTAACCAGAAGTGGGATACATCATGGTTCAAAGAGCGATGCGGGATCACTCGGCTACTGATGACCCTGGCACGTACGTACTTTTTACAAATGAAGAATTTACACAGATCGTGTAGAAACGTGTGCGGTTTCTCATGACAAAGTGGGAACATTTGATGTCTCAAATTAGTGCTCCAGTTTTTCAGGAATTAGTTGATGAACCAATAGAGAAGTGCATATGAACAAATTAAATGACATTAATTTTGTAGCAAATATTCTCGACTATGCACTATCAACAACAAAACTGGGATATTCATTTCTTGATATCTTACTGCAAATATTGCAGTACGGTGTTTTCATTGTCAAAAACAACCAAGCATTTCTTATGACTGCGCTATTTGCATAAACGATTTAAATCAATGAAATCGTGTAAAAATAAATGAAGTTTGAGATATATTAGATTTTACAATTCTAATGTCAGAGTGTCACTTTATGAGAAATGCTGCGGTAATACGACGCCACTAAATAATTGAATACAGAAGTGCGTTGTGCGAGACAGCAACACCAGCGGTTTTCAATTTCATTTACAATTCATTTTTGTATTTTCCAATGTCTATTTCACTTGCTGTTAACTAATCGCTAAAGAATAACTACAACTACTACTGCTACTACTACTACTACCACTACTGCTGCTGCGGCTGCTACTACTACTACTACTACTACTACTACTACTACTACTACTACTACTACTACTACTACTACTACTATATCTTCTACTACAACTACTACTACTGCTGCTGCTACTACTACTACTACTACTACTACTATATCTACTACTACTACTACTACAACTACTACTACTACTACTGCTGATGCTGCTACTACTACTACTACTACTACTACTACTACTACTACTACTACTACTACTACTACTCTACTACTACTACTACTACTACTTCTACTACTACTACTACTACTACTACTACTACTACTACTACTACTACTACTACTACTACTACTACTACTACTATATATACTTCTACTACTACTACGACTACTACTACTACTACTACTACTACTACTACTACTACTACTACTACTACTACTATATCTACTACTACTACTACTACTACTATATCTACTACTACTACGACTACTACTACTACTACTATTACTACTGCTGCTGCTGCTGCTGATGCTACTACTACAACTACTGCTGCTGCTACTTCTACTACTACTACTACTACTACTGCTGCTACTACTACTACTACTACTACTACTACTACTACTACTACTACTACTACAGTAGTATAATTTTTACTTCTACTATGTTGTTCTCTTATTTCTAAATTTAAAGTGTAGCTCAACCAAGCTAAATTGGCATATTTACAACATATCTTTGGAAGCTGTGGTTCTTGAAAGAACCCGGATGTGCCATTTACTCTTGATAGACCTGTGACTTCCAGTCATCTACAGTTCTCACTACAACGACTACTATTTACTATCAATACCAGGTGTATTTGTCATTCTGCCAATTGTCCTTTACTCGTTAAACTACCGCGAGATACGCGCCTCTCCAGTGATTGCCATAACGCGTACTTTGCTAGTTCCAAATTGAAGTAAAATTACTTTTGCATGCTTTACATGAGAGCTATATCGGGCATCGATTATGCAATTCTTTAATTTGTTTTGTGCTATAAGTGTCTCGCATTAATTTTGATTTGTAACACAGCTAAATTTGTCGGCAACATAATGCGTTTTTGTCAAGTTTGTCTGTTTTATGTTTTACATGATATATCACATAAACAATATATGCTGATTAGTAAGTAACTTAAATATCTCTATAAAATCATCTTAGGGAAAACTGTTGTATACATAGATATATCTTTCGGTATATTCAAAATCCAAATATTTTGATGTATTTTGTTGTTAATCTCCAAAGAATGTCATTATAAGAAACTTTGGTGAATGAATGTTTAATTTGAGTGCTATGTAAAGGAATTAATACACGTGTTAGCTTAACTCATCAACCCCTGTGGTCACATTTGGACTCATCCAAATCAATAAATAGTATGGTCCACTGTCATAATACACGAATGAACAAATTAATATTGCATGTAAAATTATTGTATGTTTTATACGAAGTCATACACTCCTGATTCTGACAGTGGCTACAGGGGTTAGTGAGTTAATTTTACAAGGACAATGATCTTAATGATAAAAGCGGTATAAGAAATTAAACAGTGAAAAGTGAGTAACGGTGAAATATACAACACAGAATACAAAAACTTCCTCTAACAAAAATATTGATGGCGATGTAGATTTCTTAGTCAAGAATGATTTTAAGTCTTGAAGTTCGAAACATCGACACTTCAACTCATGAATGGTAACTAGGAATTTTCATTTCATAGGTGAGAGTCATCGTGGCTTCACGACAGAATTCTCGATTCACAACCGGAGGTTCGCGGATAGGAACCTAGATGGTGATGGCTGGCTTTTCCAGTCCTTCGGATGAGACAGTAAAAATCAATGTCCCTTGTCACTGTATGTATCAGCACATTAAAGAACCCTTACTTTTCAATGCCTATGCTCGGCCAAAATTTGAAGCCTTTCACCGGCTTTTGGTGGTCTCCATATGAGTGAAAGATTCATGAGTGGGACATTCAACAACAACTATTTTAGGTTCTTTAAGGTGTATACATGACTGCTGCGACACCATATAAAACATATGTGCAGTCATAATATTTGATAAAATCAAATTAATGTCGTGAAAGTATAGTACTGAGTGTTTATAAGAAAGAAAATAATTGTAATAGGACAATTTCGTACACATGTAAATCTTACTCCCAATTAATGTATAGGAATTATCGATGTTTTTGTAGAAATGGGACCAACTTATTATTTTCGAAACATTGAGAAAACCGACTCACTGAAGTTCTACTATATGTAAAGTCTGTCATAGTCAGAATGGCACATTTACACAAACAAATAAAAACAATTGATTAGATATGTCCATGTCACAATCAAAATACAAATAAGAGGTTAGAAACTAAGTGTTGAAAACTTAAAATTTGGTCAAAAATAAAATTAAACAAGTAAATTTATTTTTTGTTTACTATGGAAATTTACGCGTTGGCATTGTATATTATGATATATAAGTCATTATGAGGAGCATGTATCCTTGAACTATCTAAGTGCTACAATTAATTTTACAGTGATTAATATTTTGTTAATTTTGCGTACCATATCCGAGAAAAGGAGACAAACAACGTTTTAACAGAGAAGAGAAAAACAACAGAAGAAAGGCAATTAATGTTCAGGTCATTCTGAGCAATATTTTAAAAAAGATATTATTGTTTGTTTGAAATGGTAATTTACACTACACTAAACAACCTTTCAGTTATATGCTGGCGGCCAGCTTTTAATGACGAAGGCGAGAACCCCGACGAGACCATCAATAGGCCTTCCGCAAGTAATTTCACGAAATCAGCTTGGGTTCCATCGGTGATCCAACATGTGCTGTAAAGACAAAGGTGAAAGACTACAACTTTTAATTAATTGTTGGCTTACAGTTTTGAAATAGTGTGTACACGTACGTTCCACGAGCAACTGGGCTGACATTGGAGCAACTTTGTTTGAAAACCGAAACATAATTTCCGCAACAAACTGATAAATAAAATTATCACCAAAGTCTTGTCGATTCATATGTATAACGTTCATAGATATAAGATAATCGATTTTTCATTTGTGTTTCAAATATTTAATTTTCCCTGTTGAAAACTGATAATTATGTTAACGAAATGACGCATAGTTCAACGATTCTTTTGGAAATCCGGTAGTTTCAATAGTACATGTACACGATGTCCAGAGTGCAACATATCGGACAAAAGTTGAAAGAGAATTTATGGGGAAAATCAACACTTTCATCATTTAACATTTATATGTGTTATATTCCGGTAATAAATGTCTAAACCGCCGAGACATATAGTCGCGAAAGAAGATCTACGCATTTCCTTTTATGAATGTGTTAACTAAACTTCAAATATACGACTTTACTTTGAAGAGATATTCTTTACATACACATATGATTAACGTCCGAATTCTTTCACAGCGAAAACTCTCATGCGCATTGAATTTGTAGGGGTCAACCATTTTTCGACTGGCGACTAATACTACTGAACATTTTAAAACAATATAAATTATTTTAATTTGAATTCACTTTTATGAGCTTAAACTGACAAGATTTGTTGACTAGATTAGTTTAAAATCGGTTAAAATTAGCATTGTTTGGTTACCCTGAAATCAGTTTTAAGCGTTTCTTTGCAAATCGTGATCATTCGTGCGTTTAATGACGCAGACGCTGGTATGATCATGATTGTTCAGGACTATTTATCAGTGATAACCAAAGAACTAAGGATACTTGATTCTAGATGTTAAAATCATCAGATGACACTTGTTTTCACCTCTGACTTTCCATAGGTCAATGTTTGTCCAATATTCACCAGATTTGTACATTGTATTCTTGATATCATGAGGATTTATACTTTTGAATGTGTGATTTTTATTCTAAGTTAAACAACAATTTCTACCAATGATATTTTATAAACTGATTGAGCATTCGGTTTGTATATTGGTATATCCGAGTTTTATTTGGAATCCGGTACTACTCTCATTATTGTATTGTATTGGTTAGTAAGTATACACACAGGGGTGATCTGTGTGTCGTGTATCATACAAATTTCACATAACTACGTAAGTGTGACAACAATACAGCTCCCTGAGTAGAGTTGATACTGGTTGTTGAATGGCCTTTTCCCGACTGTCGTGAGGATTCATTCCTTAAATGTTTCATGTGATTTTGACTGTGACTGCTAACTCCTCCATGGCACTTGATCCAAGCTCTTGATTTTGCCAGGGTTTATGCACTGTTCACCGGCGATGTATATTGTCTCCAGAACCCCCTGACAATCAGTACTTAAATATCTGTGATTTTTATGATCTACTTAAGTCGATACTTGACCACTCAGTTGCCGACAATTAGTCGGAGGTTGAGCCTATATAGACAGTAGTGATAACTTAGGATTCAGTCATTTAAAGGAATAAAATCAAGTCAGTGTTCAAACATGTACAGAAAAAAACTAAAGATCATTTAGTACGGACAGATGTTTTCAGTTAGGATGTATTAGTAACAATGCAATTTAATCATATGTAGGGCCATCATGTTGTGGACTTTACGTAAATCAGTGGATATAATTTACGTGACCAGTGCTACATAATAATGTCGTGATTCTGGTTCTAAATTCACATGTGCATTTGGTACAATAATAATTGATATAAACATAGTAATAATTTTCTCAAGATATAACTTCAGTAACTACAGTAAATTCAATTACCTAGATGCTATGTTGAGGTTAACACTCAATCTGAATAAATTTGTTCTTTGAACCCCAGGGGAAGTGTTGATTCCAATAGTAGATACACAGTTGAAAACCTTTTTTGCGCTGACTTTATTTCACATTATGGAGTAAATCTACAAGAAGTATATGTCCAGTATATATGGAGGTAGACTGTTGAATTTGTAAATATTAAACAATTGCATTAATTTGACAGAATCAAGCACACACGCTTCCTACCTAGACATTTTACTTACTATAGACACAGACGGGAATGTGGCAACTAAGCTATACAACAAACGCGACGATTTCGGCTTTACTCACTTACAAATTATTGACACAGGGATATCGAAAACCGCGTTTGATGTCAACGTTACGGTCCGTATAATAGTCTTTCACTAAGTGAAATGTTGAGTTACCTTTTCGTTGGCGGTTGTTGAGACGTCTGTACCAATTCTGAAGAGGATTTGTACCTCGCGTATTTCATTTTGATTTGACTGTGGACTCGCGGCGGGTGTGATCGATGAATAAGGGGATACTTACTCCTGGCACCTGATCCCACCTCTTGGTTTCCAAAGGTCCGTGTTTGTCCATTTTTACCAGAATTGCATCTATATTCTGGACATCCTAAAGATTTGATTTGAGATTTTCTATATAATTTGACAAACGTCAGAATTTTCTGAATCAGATCGTTTTTAATATTCGCTTCAACGGTGTTCTTTCAAAAGTTGTTAGGCAATAAGGGGGCAAATTTAATACCTATCATAATAATATTTACACCATTTTATAAGAACACATCAACGTAAAATAAAATGTGCAACAAAAATGTAGGTCATTCAATATCTAGGTCATCAGAGCTAAATACTAATAATGACCTATTTCGAACGTCTTCTGTCGTCGTGCACTTTATACATATTTGGGACTTCTTTTTAAGAACGAATCGGACAATTTCTACCAGACTTTCCATATTGTATTGTTTGTGGACAAAATAAGCTATTCCAACTGGGGGTTAAAAAAGTACCAAAACTTGGTACATATTTCTTTCAAATTAAGTATACAAGTCATGATATTAATTTTTATATTTATAAAGATATATTGAAAAGTCATATAATCTATCTGAGAATCATTGAGACAAAAATTCAAGATCATACTTCAATAAGACAAGTAAGCACCCGACCATATTTACTGACAAAATTTAAAGGGACATTAGCTGTATTTTTTAAACAAAAATCGTTCTTTTTTATTACTTAGATTGATGTATAATAGCAAAAAAGAGATATTCACAAACAAAATTTTTTTAAAATGTCTTTATATTTTGTGAAAATTGCTTGAGAAATCCAGTTTGGTAATCATTCATTTGCAAGTGTTTAATTTGACCTCACTATTTGTATAATGCATAAGACACTGGACCTTATTTTCACAAAATATAAACGAATTTGAAAAAGTTCAGACCTGTTATTGTACATCAATCTAAGTAGTTACATACTGGGAAGTACATACCCCTTCTGGAACTATAAAATGAATTCATGTCAAGGCTCCTTGGACACTCCCATATCTCTTTAGCATTTAGATGCATCTGCTTGAGGATGCAGCTTTGAAAAACATTATAAAGAAGAGTTTATATTGTGGAAGTACGGAAGGCAAGCATGCAATTATGGTGAATATTTGGCAAACACAGAAATGGGACCAGGTGCAACAGAGAAGTACGCCGCAACCACTGTCGGTCGGTCAAATCTACCGTAAGTTCATAGTAAAAACAAATTAAGACTAATCCAAGTACAATAGATATTTTTTTTCAACCACGTTAATAGAAAATACTGCATGATAGATAAATGGTGTTTCCGAATTTTAGTGAAAGAGCATTGTTATAGGCCAATGTAATGGCAGTTTCAAATAAACAGAGTATCAATCGAAGGATCCAAACAAATCAGTGATACATTTCATCGCTGTGCACGAGGTTATTAATTACATATGAGTATAAACACAATACATATATGCTAACGATTCACAGTCTAGTGTAAATGTCAGAAATATTTCTATTTTAGATGCACTCATAATTAGTAACAACAACTGTTTCTAGGTCAAGGTCAAATGGACAGATCCGTATTGACATACGTGCATATATACAGCTGCAAATGATTGATGGGTAACTATAAATAGTTATTATAGGTTAGAAGGCATATTTCAGTGTTTTCTCATGTACAAATTTAATGATCTTTGGACATTGTATGTCACTGAGTCATGGTTTGGTGTTATTGTTTGTGTTTGTTTCTCTTGTGTATTTCTATCACCATGGTTATGAGAGAGAGAGAGAGAGAGAGAGAGAGAGAGAGAGAGAGAGAGAGAGAGAGAGAGAGAGAGAGAGAGAGAGAGAGAGAGAGAGAGAGAGAGAGAGAGAGAGAGAGAGAGAGAGAGAGAGAGAGAGAGATGTGTTATAGTTCGGAAAGTGGAGGTTACGACAAGATAACCTGGGCTCATATCGATATGGACGTGTTTCGAATTATTGTCAGTGTATCTTAAATCGACAAATCGTTGTTGATGCTCTCCGATATCAAATATTATTGTTTAATGACAATATCAATCGCTCACGTCGAGTCGTCAATAACAGAAAAACGCTAACATATGGTCAATTTAGTCTGCAATATTTGTGTATGTTGGTTTATTGTCTTTAGTCGCCAGTAATTTGTATTTGTGTGACACAAAAGAGTCAAAATATCGGTTTACTTCATGAATAAACCACAATGTCAATTAAAATGAAGAAAACAAACAGGGAATCTGAAACATATCACCTGCCAGTTGTATTTACTAATTATAATTAACATTACAATGATGATAAAAATCAATGACAGAAAAGTCTTTTGAAGAAGATGATTGGCTTCTGAGGATTTTTAAAAAAATGAATGCCGAAAAAATGCATGTCGTTTTGCTGCATCGCCTTGTCGGGGCCAATATGTGACTATATTTTTATATGTTTTGTCATTATTTCAAAATGTCTTATATTGATACATATGCCACCTGCCCCCACATTCCAGAGGTCTGTGTCAGCCTAATTGTTATTATAATGTAATGTTGTTTACTGCTTTCACCATGAATATTATTTTGGTATTTATGTTTTGCAGATCTAAGGCACTGTGAAAGAAGGTCAGTTCGAATTGTCCGATTCACAGAAGATGGCGGGGCGGAGTAACCTTTTTGATAATGATGATGATTCTACTCATTTTTCGGTTATAAAAAGCTTCACGGGGAAAATGTTTTATTTCACACTAGATTTTTGGTGACGCGTAGAAACGATTACTATTACCAGTATAGTTATATTGTCACGTTTTATTACCAAACTAAACTCGTCCAGGAAGTCAAGAAAAGGTTGAAGAGACTTCACCCCACCAGGTTATATGGATTTGACAATATCAGTGGTAATATTTACGAAGTGTTAATTCAACATTTTGTACAAATTAAATGATCGAACACATGGCATGCTTTCGTACACAGGGGAATTGGGAAATCGTAAAATGATCATACTTATCAAAAAAACGGAAAGTTGACTGTTGGAAAGTCGGGTATTTGTGTGGTTACGTCAACATTTCGATGGATAAAATTTATCTTATGTAAGTTCATATGACGCGTCAAACTTTGAATGGGAAATCGCAGAAATGTTTTCATATGTTCTTAAGGTATAGAAATGAAGAAAAAAACAGCAAGTACCTGTTGAGATCAATACGTTATTGTCTAAGATTCTTAAA
The DNA here is from genome assembly GCA_030159075.1 of Atrina japonica. Lineage (NCBI taxonomy): Eukaryota > Metazoa > Mollusca > Bivalvia > Pterioida > Pinnidae > Atrina > Atrina japonica. Next base: position 1,918,853 of record BROG01000004.1, read on the forward strand.
AGATATATTCTGATTAATTTCTGATTGGATAAGACAACATTGAGCTACTCGAATTTTCTCATGTTGCGTATGTGTCAATTTTCATACAGTTCAAAATCAGTTCACACAATATCGAAATCTGATGAACGAATGAACAGTATTCAGTTTGTAAAAATCATTACAAAATATTTGTTTGTTCTTTTCGTTATTCATTAATAATAGAGTATTATGCTACCTCTTCAAAAGATATTCACTTCATCTTTCTGGTTTATTATTTTTGGTCGTATACGATCTGTTTCGTAACTCTAAAACTATTTGAAATTCGAGCTAAAAGAATGAAGTCTTATTGACAAAAACTATCGTCTTGAATTTGCGGAACCATAACTTCGGTATTATGTTTATAATGTTAAGAAAATGGTCTTTGAAACAGTCAACATGCGGTGATCAACAATTGCATTTAATCCAATTATTCAATAAAACATTACGATTAGTGGAGTCAGATGTTATTGTAGTGACAGAATTTATTGATGCTTCATTTTTTTTTTTTCATTTTGTTGATCATAAAATGCTTCGATTATAGAAAACGATATTCATTCAATTGTATTGCTTTAGGTTTCGCATCCCAAACGAGGACGAACTAGGTGAATCGAAGTTATTTTAATTGCGTCAATGACGCAATGTGAGATATAAACGCTATGTAGTAATTAGATGTAACCTCCAACACAGTTATGAAACAGACATTTGCTCGATGCAAACTGGAATGGAGAGAGAAAAAAAGCCGAAATTTAATGATTTGACAGAATTTATACATTGTTGTCAAATATATTTACTGGAGTCAGCCTTGATGGAGGCTTAAGATTAAAAAACGACGCAAAGAATGATAAATCAATCATATCGATAATGTTGAGTATCGAAGGCATTGTGTTGCGATCGTTATGAACTTACTTAGGCAGTTTATTAGTTAAGTTATATTGTCTTTCGGTATAATTAAACAATTATTGCCCTTGTTATGGGTTGACATGAATATTTGCCCACCTTCGAGGTGTTATGTCACCGTCGGGTGAAATAACGCCTCTTGGGTGGACAAATATTCAGTACAATAATTGTATATTATCATTATTATTTTCCAATTGTTTTAGTCCATTTAGGGATGTTAAAATCCTAGATAAATAGATATATTGATAGAAAAAAATAAAAATACAACAACAACAACAACAACAACATAATAATAATAATAATAATAATAATAATAATAATAATAATGGTACAAAATAAACAAAACATTTAAAAAAAACAACAAAATAGATGTTTACGCAACCCTTTTTGACACTTAGTGAAAGAGAATCAAGAAAAACATATGCTGCAGCCCGTAAATATGTCTAAAATGTGTTAATACAAGTCCATAGGGTTGATGTTCGCAATAATAATATATAATTTTAGTAACCTTTCCGAACTGAACCAAGTATTTTCTTTATTCGATAATTGATCACAGATGATAAATTGTATATTCTGAACAAATTATTACAATATTGATTCAGGATTGTTTCTTCACATCAGGTGAAAATGATATCGATCAGTATCAGTTTGTAGGCGCACCTGTACGATTTGCAATTTTGTTTACACCTGTGGCAGAGGTATGAATGTGGAAATAACAACAAGGTACTCGAACCTCTCAAAATACAATCAACAAATGATAAGCAATATTATCACATGTAAATTATCACTCAATAACTGCTTGCATTTTCATTCTTCGTAATAAATGTCAAAGAGGTGAATCGGTAAAGGGTCGTGAACGTAGAAAACAACGCATTTTACTCCTGTCTCAAAAAAAAAATTCGTTTACTTCAATACACTACACGAACAAATCCAATTCCAGCAATTCCAACAATTCCAGCGGAACTGGAACCTGCGTTGACAGGAAGTGAGCTACTTCATGATTTAAAGCGCGATGCTGTAACCAATCAGCCACGGAGACCCCCCCCCCCCCTAATATCGAATGCAGTGATATAATAAACTGTTCTTTGTTTTGAATGGTGTTTACGCCACACGCAGTAATATTTCAGTTATATGATGGCAAACTCGGTTACAATGTATCGGAAAGAGAGCATCGGCCTTCCGCAACAAATCTGGCAAACTTTTTGACAAAACAGTTTAGGTTACAGCGGGGAGTAGAATCTGCGCTGACTAGATGTAAGTAAATCCATGGTTCAAAACGCGATGCTTCAACTTTTTAGCCAAGCAGGCCTCTCCATAGAACAGTCAAGTTATGCTTTGAAGGCGCTCTTTCACGACATTTCATAAATTATATTTGTTCATTTTATATTTAAGTGTGTCTTTTACTTACTGGTGTTGAATTGTTGTATAGATATTAGAAAAGTCGAATGTATTGATATTCTAAATAAAATTAGTGACCTTTAAACTTGGTATTAGTTATTCGTTTTGTAAAGTTAAGTATTCATATCTTATTTACACCATTCCAAGACTTCTCAACCATTATTTTTTCAGTTTTGTTGGGTAAAGACTCTCAATCCATACATGCATGCAGTCCCAGACAGATTTTGACTCCGTTATCCTTAACAAGGGTCCCATACAATTTGTAACTTTTCTTTTTGCAATAGAGAGTAGGGTGACCCTTTAATACAAGATTTGGATTTTACTTCCACTAGAAAGACTTGTTTCATTTCCGTAGTCGTAAAATGACCGGTATCACGTGTTATTGTGTTATGGGAATACCAAAATTGTAATTTCGCTCGCGGAGATACAATGACCATTTCCATATTCAAAATTTCCGTATCATTATTATGATGATCTACAACATATTTATTATTTTGACCAAACTATAACTACAGCACGTGCATATTTCTGTATAAACGGCTTCGTATTAATATATTCATTCTGTAACGATGATTAAAACGTCAATTTATAATTGGTTGATCACATTTCTCGTCTTGTAGGTTGACAACATATAATTATATTCTGGAGCTTGAAGTCGTAAATTTAACAACAATTTCCATGTATGGGTATTAAAACAAATGTATTGAAGGTTTGTATTACTCAGTACCCGTGTTCGATGCATTTTCATGATAATGTATTTAATTATTTATTTAAACAATTATATACCAATGTATATAATTACTCTAGCGCCTGGTACAAAATAACGAACGCAAATTAATATTTTACCTAGAGATATGACATTTCAAAGGTTGGTCATATCAGTTTTAAAAACACTAAATAAGATTAATTAAAATTGTTTAATTGATAATGTCTGTCAAAAGTGACAAGAATGACGCGAGACCAATGTTTTCAGTAATTTGTTTGGAATGCATAAATTGAATTTGTCCTAAACTGAAGGTGCATGTAAGGCGTGCATGTCAAAACAAAACGCGAACACGTGTGAACATGATATGACCTTGGAATAAATCAACCAAGGTCAAAGGCAGATGGTAGAGTACACTAAACATCTCACTTCCGTTTTTCTTCATCGCTTTATTTTGTCACTTATATCAATATGTCAAGAGAAAAATGTCGGGAGTTTTATTATCTATCTAGTAAGAAGCCAACCCAAAGGTCGATTTACCATAATTACTTTATTATCATTGGGTCCCTGCCGGATCCAAACTTATTTCATTTTGGTTCAAGCTGGTCTCTTGCGTGTATCTCAACAGCAGGTCTATGAAGAATCCAACATACACCATCAGCCAGTCCTTATCTGATACATCCACGGCTATTTCACCAAGCATAGGGATGTCAGTACTGCTATTCAATCGTACAATTTCATTGGTAATTTTTCTGGAACAGAGAGATACGTTCTGTGTGGCTCATCTATCGCCAATTTCGCCGTCGGATACGTGACAGGTTTCAGATATTTGTCAGAAGGGTATTAAATGACCCGGTGAAGAATAAAACACTATACTTCAAAGGAACAGTGCTTTTCAATACGCTGGTTTCTGATTTGCATGTCCAGTCAAAACAAACATGCACCTATCCAGGTAAAATGTGAGGACCGTGACCGGGTCAGTTTCGGACACCGACACCTTTCGGCAGGTGCGTACGTGTGTGTAACGGTATTTTACGTTGCACGAGCTATAAAGGTAACACCTTCTGTGTGGCAACAAGAACTAGAATCGGGACAGATGCTAAATGCAATCAATGTAGGGAATTGTCCGGTCAAATAATGTCTCCTAAATGTCCGTGTAAGGACAAATCCAACAGATGGTTTTATAACCAAATGACGGATAACTAATAACACGACAGCTTAGTTCCGACTACTGTGCGTGCATGTTAAGGTGCTTGGCCATTTGTTGTGAGAATAAACTGTATTTATTAGAAAATTTGACACTCAAAAAATTAATGTTGTATTGCTGGAATATCATTATCAGTTGGACATTACATCCAAATGTATATTCCATAAAATCATTATTAAAATTTTGTTTATTACTATACTGTCTTTATCGGCTGTAGGTTGAATGTGATAACATTTTCAACCATGTGAATAAGAACCCCCAACAAAAAGCCAGATCGTTTAATTGTATCAACCCTAGAAACATGAAATTTGCGTCAAAACATTTAGAAATGAATATGAATCCGAATAATTCTTCTTTCATATAAAGGTGATTTTGTTTCAGCAATAGGTATAATTTTGAATGGTGCTGAACGCCACACTCAATAATTTTTTTCAGTTATATGATGGAGGTCAGTTTTTAATGGTGGAGTAGAAAACCCGGTTACAATGTACCCGGGTAGAACCACCTTCCGCAATTAAACTGGCAAACTTTCTCACAAAAATCAGGTTACGTTCCAGCGGGAATTGAATCTGTGCTGACCAGAAGTGAGACTCTTCATGGTTAAAAGCGCGATGCTCTACCCACTCGGTCACGGAGACCCACGGTATTATGGACAAAACTGTGTACGTTCAAAAGTAAGACGGAAGGAGCAAACATTGCAACAAAGAATAGCATGATATTAAACGTTCAAATCAATGATTAACTTGAGTTTTATATATATATATATATTTATATATATTCATATATATATATATATGTCATAGAAACTAAAACGTAATTTCATTCTAAATCTTTGTAGATATATCAATTTGCCTAGAATTGTTTGCAATCTTTAGAAATGCTATATAGATCTATTTCACATATTTTAGTTGGACTAAATGTTCTATAGTGTAAACAGATGTATCTTGACAGTCGTGAATAAAATCATCAGTTGTTCATAGACAAATTAAGTCTTTGAAGAAAATCATCTTATTGGTGTAAAAAGTCGTTTCCGAGTGATTGTATGGACTCAGATGAAATAATATCACCCCAAATGTCACTCTTTTGTCTTGAAGCGATGAATAAGCCGAATAAAAGTAATGAATGAGTGCTAGGCATTCAGGTAATCTGTGTATCTCTATTTTGAAGTATTCTGTCGTGTCTGAAAAGACGGAAAAAAAACCCGAAAAACAAATTTGAATGTTTTCTGTCACCTTGTTTCACCGTATATTAATAGATTTAATGTCAGGGTGATATTTCCTCTCCTATATTTTCAAAGAATTACAACTAATAAATAAAACATTTTTTCACAGTTATAACTGGAACCGTCTTATCCAAAAATATAACAATAAATCAATTATGACCAGCCGTTGACAAGAACAGGAAACAATTGTGCATACGTAATTACATGTTTGTCCTCCAAAGCAGTTTGTTAATTTCCCTTATTTATGACATTCCAGGTAAACGTCTATCATTAGAACATGCTCTGAGAAAGATATTCGATATTATTTATAATACAGGCAGTTTTGCATATTGAAACCATGAATGGATATTTTCGAATTTACAAAAATCAAATTGACAGTGACAATCAAAGTTTGAATTAATTACATGTGGTCTGTAACGGTTTCCTCGGTTATCATTATTGTTGAAGATTATGTAAAAATATGAAAATTTTGTCCGAATTGTATCAAAAGTGATAAAGTTTGACTTACATTTTAAACTATTTTATTGCAACTATCTAGATTAATGAAGATTGTTACAAAAAACTAAGATTTTGTTGAACATTTTACAAAATTAGGTAACATTTTCTCGGAATTGGCCGCAATAGTGAAAACAAATTGTGGAGATCTATGTTTTATGTTCATTTTGTTAAATATCATTCCCCCAGCTACATCATTTAAGGATTTGCTACACATTGAATTTTTTCCCATGAGTCATTGCATGTATATTCCGTGTTTTTTTTAAATGAAAAACAATCCTTATATTTATATATATTACCATTTTCTCTGAATCTGTAGTCAATTGGATACGAATTTCATTCTATATAATTCACTTTTGGGGGGGTTCATATGACGTAACAGCTAAACAGCTGTGTCTCAAGCATTGAATATAAACGCAACCAGTCTGTATACTTGCATGGAAGGAAAAAAAAGTCGGTATGTAAATATTAGTCATTATCTGATATCTTCATGATATAGAATGAAAATACAACTATGGCCGCATCATCTTTGAAATATAGAAATCAAACATCAAAAAGAATTCTTGCATGGATATCTATAAACATTTGAATTCTTGAATTATTTCCTGTGTTTGTATACTGAAAGATTAAACTGTCTTCTGTAAGAAGACAAAACACAACATTCAATGTCTTTATATATATTTGACATCAAGGCAAGGAGTATAATGATTATTTATTCAAAAATTCTATTTTATAAATAGAATGACTGAAAATGAATATTTAGAGGAATAGAAACCGCAAATGTTAAACGGAAATGTCAATATGTATAGAGATGTATATGCATACTTTACAGATTCATCATTACGCCTACGTAAACTGCAAGCCTACGTACGCATACACTGAATCGGATCAATAACATGTGAAAAGGGTTCCTCCTACGGTTCTGAATAATAAACCTAATGCATGATGCATGCAAGGTATATAATTTTACAAAATAAAAACAACAACAACAACATCCAAAATGTAATACGAGCAGTATCAGCAATTTTGAAAACAACGAGTGGATGTATATAGTCTGCAAATATTAAAGAATACTTGTGAAAAGAAAGTTTTGAAGACTATCCAAAATCTCAATAAAATGCAAAAAGCCATCTGAAACAGATTCAGTTTAATTGATTCCTCATTACAATTCCAAGGTTGTTTGCAGCAGAATCTGCAGAATCGATAGAAAATGACATTCTAATGACATTTAAAACTGTTAAATCTCATGATATTTGGTTTTGTGATTCATGAAGAGAGAGAGAGAGAGAGAGAGAGAGAGAGAGAGAGAGAGAGAGAGAGAGAGAGAGAGAGAGAGAGAGAGAGAGAGAGAGAGTGTAAGTGCCCGATTGATATTACAACAACATTTTATAAAACATTTCTGTAACATCAGCATGATCATAACGAAAGTAGTAGTTTAATACCTAAAGGAATCCATGACCTGTTTATGGATTTTGCAGTGTATTAAAGAACAGCACAATACATTAAATTTACAGTCATAATAAAACATATTGTCTGCATAAAACAATACACTGCGGCTCAACACATTCAGAGCACGTAGATGTTACCAGAAAGACACAAAAAGTTTACAAATTCAAACAATAAAATCATCCGCCAGGATGTCGTATTTGTCAATTTTAATTCATACCAGCAGTACAAAGGAATGCACATATTTTGAGGAATGACATTTTGCAAGGTTCTTGATATGTTATAATCCTGATTCCTGCCATTAGAACACAATTGTTCGCGATATTCTAAATGGTAAAGCGCGCTGGATTTGCACTGGGAGGTCCCGAGTTGGATTCCAAATTCAAGGTCTTTAAATAAAGTTGCGATTGTTCTTCCATTGTTTTTTGGATGAGATGTTAAACTAATAATAATAAATTATAAAAAAAAGTTCGAGGGTTTATATACCATTTCATTTTACAATTTTCTAATCAAAATTTAATTTCTTTACACAGGAAAATAAAGCAAAACAATGGCTCAGATTTACGTGCGGACAAATACCACGAACATGTACTTTCAGACAAAACGGTTGTTGCAAATGTCAGGTCGTGACAGACCAAAGTGTGTGAGGGAATGCTGTGTAAACTATCAACACAACTCGTGTACGGTGACCGGTTTATGCCATACGTTATTAAGCGTATTTTGGTCCAACAGAGATAATTAACGTTTTGTTATAGCGAATAATTATAGAGACAAACTTGATTCATTGTCATTTCGTTGCATGGGCAAAACTGACCCAAACAGATGTCAAAGACGTCGGTATTTAGCAAAGCGACATATTTGGCTGGCTATTTAACTATTACGAACCCGATCATTATCTTGTTTACGGCACGAAATAACAATAATTTTGACTCTACAACTGTGCTATATTTATCGTTCCTTTGTCTCACTAAATGTCTTCACATTTCGGTCGGACGCATGTACGGTGTTTTATTTTATGTTACTGAAAATGAAAGTAGAAAAGAACGGGTACGTAAGAATGGGCGAAATAAACTAAATTTGTCAATGATTTCCATTACTATGACAAATATTATTGATCGTTAACCATAGTCGATATCTCATTTGTATTAATAAGCAAAGTACGAAATTTCGTTCAAAAGATACCAAAATAAATCACGAAAACCAAAATGTTTCACATAAACAATATAAAAATCTCATATACCAAAGTATAAATCTTCAAGATGTCCAGGATACATACACAAATCTGGTGAATATTGGACAAACATGGACCTCTAAAACAATATTACTCGACACTGGCAGAGTGTGGCGTGGTTTTGGCATGTTCAAAATTCCAGACAATTTAAAATTTAGTCACATTACCTTACAATATCTATCATCTAAAACTTTTGAAGATTCTTACTAAATTTGCTAAAATACTATCGTTAATAAATAGAGTGAAACCACGCCTAAAGGCCACCTTGCTTAGGAGACAAACTCGCATTTCAAACTACAAATTTTGAGTCTCTTTGTAAATATCTAATAAGAACAGAACCTCACTTGAGAGACAACCTTACAAATCACAGAAAACTTTTAGTCAGTCAGTAAAGTGGTCTTAATAGCGAAGTTCCACTCTACATCTAAACGAAGGACGGAACATGTCATACATTCTGCATTCCAGTACGCTAGTTATAAACGATTACGACAACTCCACACTGTTTTACACATTTCATTTCATGCTATAAATATATACAGAAAGAAATAACATGTAGCTTTACGATTTCCTGTGAGATTTTAGACCGCAAGATGTCACGAAAAACCTGACGTGGTGAAAAGGAATTTATACAGCATATTCCTGTCAGTCTGCTATACTTTTGCCAACTTTTGTCCACACTCGAAATTCCAATGGCGTTCCCCTGCTTAATTGCACGTTTCATTCTTCTTTTTGACAAATAAATGCGTCTCTATAAATTATTACGGTCATTTAATGGTGAAAAACGACAAAATGGGAGTTCATACAAATATTGTATAACACATTTGGTGTTTTTAGTTATTTTCATTTTACAAACAATTTTTTGGGAAAATTCAAGCTCTGAATTAGATGATTGTATTACGTGATGTCTTTTATATAATGCTAAAACACATCAGCCAGTACTTGTATATCATAAGGAATTTATCAGCACATGTAAGTAACATTTTGAAGGTGTTATTTCACACACTGTCATAATAAGGCAAAAAACTCTATTTTCGAGTTAAGTTTTTGATGAGATGAATGTTGATTGCTTTAAAGTCTAAAGATACATTTTAGCCTCTGAAGACTTCGTAACTAAATTACAGGTTATGACACAGGAGGTAAAAAGGCATTCAATATTTGATTCCTTAGCGTCGTGATGTTTGAGTTCATTATATAAACCTATAAAGAAAGGAACATGTTAAATAATAGGTTCTTTAAATATTTGTATTGTTTAAGTCGACGTTCCTGTAATAGTATATTATGATAACTGGAATTGAGATAATTATCAGAATATAAGTTTAGACGAAGATTAATAATATTTGAACTTTGTGTCTGATAAACTGTGTAAGGGTACCTTTAAAATTGTTTGAATTACAGAATGTGCTGTTACGGTACACCTGGAAATTTTCGGCCCTGCGAATTTTCGCCTTTTTACGCCAGAGAACATACTCACCCCGTCTTTAATTCGCCCTAAATCACTATTGTCTCAAAGATGACATGCATGTCGACGTTTCATTTATCTAACTTTAAACTTTCGAAATTCATTTTAAATATGCCCTTTTATCCCAAAACGAAAATGGCGAAAATTAAAAAAGCGACATTTTCCATGTATACAGTATATTGTATCATTTATATCACATAGTTCACAGCTCTGTATGCGTAATAAATACTAATATATCCCATGTGATATATGTTTTCGACTGTATATTGGTATAATTACATTAAACAATATATATTGAAGCACATGCAAAACATAGCATGCACACAGTAATGATTAGATGTAGCATTAAAATTTTACAAGTGGGTTACATATAGCAACTTCAAATTGATTGATTTCAGGTAATGGAGTTTAGCACAACACTTTTATATTTTTATGATGGGGAGAAAAACCATTACCGAATATCAGGGAAGCGTTAAAGCAGCGTGAAATAAGGTGTATGATATTGCTGTGAAGCATTCATTTTGCCAAAATAGTGGGTTGAAAGCAAGGTGCACGATCCGAAGGGAATCTAATGTTGCGTTACCAGTTTGACGAAAGTTCACTCCTCAATTATTTCATTTGAATGAATGTGACTGCGAATCCTAGGTTGATATAATCAGTCAATAGGGATACTTACTCATCTGTGGCACCTGATCCCACCTCTAAATATACAGATGTCCGTGTTTGTCTAATATACACCAGATTTGCGAATCGTGTCCATAACACCCTGGCGATTAATACTATGGTATATGTGATTTATCCATTATTTGTCACCAATGAACATACCACAATATCATTATAAAAATCTCAGATACTAAAGTATAAATCTTAAGGATGTCCAGGATAAAGATACAAATCTGTTGAAAATTGGACAAACACGGTTCTTTGATATATAAGAGGTGGAAACAGGTGTCGTGGAGGAGTTCTGTTAACAACAATAATCAAACAAACAAACTGCTGACGGGTCAAACCCGCCATGAGTCCACACCATGCTGACTACCTTTATGAAATTCATAACATAAAACATAAAACATAGTGGTTACCAACAATCGGTCATAAATTTGCTTGTGATCCAAAAGTGGTCACCGAACTGGATAGATTATATGACCAATATGTACTTGTCCCAGCAGACAAAGCCTCAAATATAGTTTTTATTTGTAAGGCACATTACTATAATTGTTTATTAGAAGAACTAGGATCTAATATGAATTCTGGTAATCCTACAGACACACGTAGCCCACTTTCAAAGGACGAGATCCTTCAAAATCACGTGTCCGTATTACGTTCTTTTGATGTAACTACAACCGATACTGATTTTGAGCTACCATATTTATATTGGATAGCTAAACTTCACAAAACCCAATATAAGCAGAGGTACATAGCAGGATCCAGCAAATGTTCTACCAAACCTTTATCTTTACTCCTTACCAAGATACTAGCAGCCATTGAGGAGAAACTTCAGCAGTATGTACAGTTGCTTATTCCAGAAGCGGTGTAAATCAGATGTGGATACTTAAAAACTCTAAACAGCTTTTATAAAATTTGAAAGCACACAATTTTTCTCAGATTCGCAGTATCAAAACATACGACTTCTCTACTCTTTACACAGCAAGTCCACATCGAAATTAAAGAGAGACTTTTTAACGTCATAGACATCTGTTTTTTTCACTAAAAGTGGTACCCGAAAATTAAAATACCTAGTGATTGGTTATCATGATACTTATTCTGTCAAACACCACTCTGATTCTACACATAAATACACTAAAGATGATATAAAAACATGCTGGAATTTCTAGTACACAATATATTTATAATGTTCGGAGACGTGGTCTTTCAACAAACTGTCGGCATTCCTATGAGAAACAGTTGTGCTCCTTTTATTGGCTGACCTGTTCCTTTATTCATATGATGCAGACGTCATTGAGGAACTGCTGAATCAAAAGAAGAAAAAGTTAGAGGTGTTCTTTAATTTGACATTTAGATATATCGACGACGTTTTGTCAATTAATAATGACAATTTTCATACATATGTCAATGCGATATATCCCAGCAAACTAGAAATTAAAGATACAACCGAATCAAGCACACACGTTTCGTACTTAGACATTTTACAAACTATAGACACACACGGAATATTAACAACTAAACTATACGACGATTTCGGCTTTCCCATCGTTAATTTTCCACATTTAATGAGTAATATCCCACAAACACCCGCATATGGAGTTTATATTTCATAAATGATCAGATATGTCAGCGCATGTTCAACATATGAACATTTCATATGCACAGGTACACTACTCACCGACAAATTATAGACACAAGGTTATCTAAAACCGCGTTTGATGTCAACGTTCTGCAAATTTTACGGTCGGTATAATAGTTTTGTTTGCGACTACTCCGTTTCACTTAGTGAAATGTTGAGTTACCTGTTCGATGGCAGTTGTTGAGACGTCTGTACCAGTTGTGACGAGAATTCGTTTCTCATTTCGTATTTCATATTAATTTGACTGGACCCAGGGCGGGTGTGACCGGTCGACAGGGGATGCCTACTCCTCCATGACACTTGATCCCACATCTTGATTTCAAGAGATCGGTGATTGTCCATTTTTTTTATCAGATTTGTACCTATATCCTGGACATCCTAATGATTTATACTTTCGTATCTGAAACTTTTTATATTATCACAAGATACAAATGCACAAGAGATATGACCTTTGAAAGTGGCATGGAAATATTTTCATAACAACTCTGCTCATTCAGGAAAATTTGGTAAAAAATCTATTTTGGTGAAGTGTACTTAATGCTATATAATCGATTGACATTACTCCGCTGAAATAAAGATTACTTGATAACGTGGAAGATATTTACAAAAAGCATATGAATGTACAATTAAAACTATTACAAAACGGCTGTTGTATGCTCCATTATAAAATAGTTACATCAGCATGGGATAAGAAAGAAAGTGTACAGATTTGTAACTAAATCCTGGACATCCTAATGATTTATACCTTGGTATCTGAGACTTTTTATATTGTAATGGTATTTATATTATCCCAATATACAAATTCACAAGAGATATGTCCTTTGAAACTGGCATGCAAAATTTTTCATAAAATTCAGGAAATTTTGGTAAAAAATCTATATTGGTGAAGTATAATGGTTAATGCTATATAATCGATTGACATTACTCCGCTGAAATAGAGATTACTTGATAACGTGCAAGATATTTACAAAAAGCATATGAATGTGCAATTAAAACCATTACAAAACTGTTGGAATAAAAATGGTAACATCATCATGAGATAAGAAAGAAAGTGTACAGTTGACGTATATCGTAAAACATTGGACAAACACGGACCTCTAAAACTCACAGGTGGGATCAGGGTGTATAACCCAGTCAAACACTTTTAGAAAATGTTTTCAACAGTTGTCAAGTAAAGGCATGTGATATAATATACATGAATTCGCATAAGAGTACATGTACAAACTAGTTACGAATGCGATACATGTACGGGGTTACAGCTGTTGTTTTGTAACAAAAACAAATACTTACTCTTCCCTTACTATTTTTGAATCATACAATTTTTTCCATGTGTGCATTGTGACCTTTTCCTTAAAGATGTGTGTCAAGGTCCAGGTCATGCAGCGCTCATGACCAGCAACATATCAATGTTTGAATGCATTCGAAACAAGGGGTGAACAGTTATAGCTCTGACAAAACTGCTGTTCATGGGTGAAGTGTGACCTTATCTGTGAATATTTGGTCAATTTGACGACACACCTATAACACGCAGCCATTTTAATATTTAATGTTCGAATGCATTGGGTTGGAAAGTTATAGCATAGACGAAATTTGTGACAGACAGGCAACTGCTTCCTAGACCCGTTTTGGTGAGAAATAATAATTTACGCGTCAATGATATCTACAGCATTTAACAATAATGTATATACTAAGTCTTGTCCCAATCTGAAAACGATGCAATAAATACAAGTACAAAAAGTTTAAAAGGAAATGTGACAACGCAAACATTGTAACATTTTGATGAATCTTAAAATAGATTTAGATCTTGGGTGCTACTAATGTTTGTGATATTTCTAGTTGTTTTAAAGCCATGCTTACTATTTTATTGATCATTCCATTTGGGCAGTTTTATGATGGTGGATCTTTGTTTCATGAAATCATGTGGGAAAAATACAGAGGAACTCCACAAATAGTCAATTACAAGTTCATACAGGACAATATATATGACTTGTGTTCACGAAACGTTTGAGCAATCGTTGTAGTCAAACCTGGAATCACCTTTATAGAGTATTTTGGCACAATCTACATATATACAATGTCATAAATATTTTGTTTTGAAAAATACATTCAGACATCTCCAAAAAGACTTTTAAGAATCCCACCCATACACCATTTATTCAAAAGTAGTTATTAGTTCTTAAATTGTTTACTGTTAAGTTCTTCTCGTAAAGTAAGCTTTCTCTCGTGACCCTGATTCATAATATTTTCTCACGATCCCAATATTCTATTTGAACATTGTATTGATCAAATATTTTATTGGAAATCTATCTCGGGTCACCTCAGTTGAAGTATTATATTTATAGAATGTACGACTGTCAAGACGCAATAAACTACATTTAATAACCATTCCGGGGCGCCACTTTGAATCATTCGCATTTGGTCACCATGGATTTGGTGTTACAAGTATACAAGTTGGCGACAGGAAAGTTAAAAGGAATTACAAAATTACATTTATTAATTTGGTGTAATGGTTAATAGGAAATAATATAAACTTACTCCATATCATCGCACCATATTTTCTGTCTGTAACACTTCTTTCATAGAAGTTCATGATTTTTATTTATTGTTTTTTAACTTATCATAAGATGTTTTAGCCGTTTTACCCTAAGTATCTAAAAGGTATGCTCTTTTCTATTGTTTAGACAAGTCTTTTATGGCCTGTAGGGTTGAAAGGGTAAATAACAGTTACCATATTTGCATCGTTATAGAAATCACCGCCCAAATCAAGATCCATGGTGTCTGAAAAAGCAGGTTACGTTATAAAATTTATGCAGCGCATTTGAACTCCATTTATTTACGTTATAAAATTCATGCAGCGCACTTGACTCTCTATTTTTACGTTATAAAATACATGCATCAGACGGTAGATTCAAAAGCTTTTATTTTAAAAATTATTTTAGTTCATATAAGTTATTTTCAGCTTAAACAGTAATAACCAAACGCCAAAAATGTGTTAACGGGAAAAATAAACTTTGACTGTACACGGCAATCTGTGAAAGATGAAACTATGAATTAACACAACACATTGATATTTCGGTTATACGAATGTACTAAGAGAACGAGAAATATTATTTAATCAAATTTTTCACAACGACGTGTTTAATTATGAAGTCATGAAATGAAAATGAACAAAATTCTTGAGAAAGTGATATAACACGTACATGTGATATTATTTCATTCAATACAAATTCTTTGACGAAATCTTAAATCCGAATAGGCTTTACCACACGGTCCAATTTACATCTGCAAAATAAAGCTATTGTTGTTCTAGCACATGGACGACTTATGTAGACAAAAATGACAAATGCGTCATGATTTTGTTACATTCTTAAGTGTATCATATTTATCTGTTTTGCTAAAAATAAACCACAGAAAACTACAATTAACAGCTCCTTTGGTCTATGACTAAACAAATATCTTAGATTCTATTGTCTTGTTTTAAGAAAGTGCATTTATTTTTCCGTTTACCTGTTATGACTAACCATGTTTCTATGTTAATGTAGAACAGGTTTTATTAGCTATTTAATTGTATCAAACATTGATAACAATATTTTTTTTTCAAGCATTAGATAATCTGTGGATTAGTTGCAAACCTACCGAAGATACCAACTCAGTGTTACTGTAATTTCATACATGATATGGGGAGTTTATTGCAATGCCTTACAGTACAGTGAAATCACACACACACACACACACACACACACACACACACACACACACACACACACACACACACACACACACACACACACACACACACACACACAGAGTAAGATATATATATATTATATATATATATATATATATATATATATATATATATAATGAACTACTTTGTTCTTGGTATATATATATATATATATATATATATATATATATATATATATATATATATATATATATATATATATATATATATATATATATATATATATATATATATATATATATATATATATATATATATATGTAGGCTTACTTCCATACAGAATATTTTTCTTTTATATAGTAATTTATTTTATTATGAAATTTATATCTTCATTAAATCAATTTATCTATTGTCAGTCATTAACAAGGTCGTATCTTGAGGATGATGAACATCCCTATAGCCAACTAGATCCTGAAGGACACACAATGAACTCCAACAAAGCGGAACGTAAAGACGAACTAATACCAAATATAATTAAACTTGGCTTATCTATTCGCACCAAATTGGACGTTATTGCTTGTGATTCAATCATAAACATAGTAAATTCTTAGAAATCAATATTATCCAACATCGATAATTAATGAAAATCTAAAACGTATTGACGTTGATGTATCAATGAGGCAGTAAAATGTCAGAGTCTGTCCCACAAATGAACGTACAGCAGGGCATTTCATTTTTATTATAACATCTAACTCCTTGCTTTTATCAGAGCATCTGGGTCGAGTGATACCATCGTGGAATCACCATATTGACTTCCTAAGTTTGCAAGTAGAAATATCACGAAGCAACACTTCCTTCTTTATGATGCTGATGGCAAATTAAAGCAAAATACTTAATGACGATAATAACAATTTACTTGTTGCTTATAAAGTGAAATAGAACGAAATTGATATAGTATTTCAAAAGCATTCCCTGACATTAATTCTCGATAGATACGATTTTTGTGCTATAACAGTAGAGAATACTGATATTTGAATGCGTATTTGTAATGATTATCGAACAAAACTTTCTACACTATTCCATCGTTATGAGAGTCTTGTTTGAAATCAAAATCACATTTTTGTAAAGCACCTGTTCATCAATTGCATGAAATGGAACTTTCAATGTTCTGTAGATTTGCATCAAAAATCCTAAAATACAAAACCGCCGTTCTTTCTACAGTGAGTTAATAAGACACAAAATAGCTATTTCAGAGCGACTTTTATCTATGCCTTTATCTTTTCTCCTCTAATTTCTTTTGTGATGTATGCGAAGAACAAAAATTTAATTAGTTTGGAAAATTTAATTCGATTTACATTCTATATATAGAAAATAAGATGCTCTCAATTTAGGAACCTGTTAACGTTAACAGATAGGGAGATCATAACACAAAATTACGCAAAATATATACTTGTCAAATAGGTATAATTGTCCCCAAAAGATTTGAAATAGGTTCAAATTCTTGTTCTCTCTCAATGGACAGGACAATTCAAATGATAGATTTCCGCGTAAAAAAGGATGTAAATATATTTTTAATTAAGTATCGATACTTGCATCCCTTCAACAACATGAACAACGTATTGAAGTTAGATATAAACACACACTATAAATAAAATATTGAAACAGACAATTAATCATTTTACCTTCAAATAAACAGGGGTATAACCGGGTTACAATGAGAAATAAGACATTTGGCTGGGGAACAAGATCATTTTAAATAAAAGTGGTATATCAACATAAAAGGGTTCGAATATATATATATATATATATATATATATATATATATATATATATATATATATATATATATATATATATATATATATATATATCCCGTATTTTTTGCTTAATCATCTAAGTCTTTGTAAAATCATTATATTTCAACGGGAAATACATTACGATTTACTCTGCACCTGTTTCTAGGTTAATTGTCTAACCCGTATTGTTGAATTGTGGCTACACCATTAAGAATAAATATCACTGTATAACATAAATCGCCGACCCTTTGGAATATATATGCATAGTAATGGGTATGCCTTGTACTTAACAAGGAAATAAATGTATTACTTAACACTTAGGAATGGTATACGTTTCTACGTCTCTTTTTGTCATTGTCAACACGTGGGTCACCTGTGTATGGCACAGGTCTATGCCAAGAGTATAGTATGCAAAACATAAGTCTAATTAGGGTCAAATTTGATAAATAAATCTATAACTGCAAATTTTCAAATCGCAGTTATGTTTTCCGTTACGCAATGATGGTTTACCTGCTGCGGTATTACTGTAGTTTCATACACCTGTATTTTCGCACCTGTGTTTAACGATGAACAAACATATCGAAATAAACATCCCAAATACATATCCAAACAAAAACTTTCCACAGTCTGGAATACTTGCATAATGCTGACATTGACCGCACTTAATGAGGAAATAAAAACATTCTTTTTGCTGTAATATATTTTCAACGTAGACTTACATTTCAACCATTGTCAACTAATGAACGACACCTAAATTTATCATGCCCTTTTCTAGATGTAGTTTTCGACGCATAAGAATTTTAATGAGTTTGATCAAGGTTAGTCTTAACAGATAAACACAAAACTCGTTGTCTGCTTTCAAAATCCTCGCATATGGGTCACAACTTTTGATAATTTTTATGACAATATGTCTTCCGTTTAAACTCCCCTACAACATTCATCTGTATAATTCGTGTTCATTCTTAACAAAAAATTAAATTTAAGGTAAATCATAAACAACATGTTTTTAAAAATCCATTATCATTGTTAGTATCATCATATATGTTATGTTCTGTTTATTTCACACTTAAATTATGTCACAATAGTGACCAAAAAGCATGTGGTAAAAGAAGCGCAAGTTTGCCTGCACTTAACGGACGTTCTTTTATAATGACAATAACAAACAAACAGCGCAACTAGAGTCTATGTCTGTGTCTTGCTTTAGTTGATTCTGCAACAGAAAAATATCAACAACAACAGCAACAAAAACAACAACAACAAAAACACCTTTTGTATCACAGCAATGAGTAATCATTATTTATTAGTTCATTTACTTATCTGTGGTGTATGGTCCACAAATTACACTGAAAACAGTACTAAGAACACAGTAGTTCATTATATATATATATATATATATATATATATATATATATATATATATATATATATATATATATATATATATATATATATTAAAAATAGAAACAAGAGCAGGCTTGAAATGAAGGTATGTGTCTCGACAATTCACGCGCTTAAATCTTAATGACCTAAACTGCTTTGTGCATGGAAGCATGGAATTCTTGGTAAATGAATATCTTATAATTCAATATCTAAATGAAATTTAAATTTCTTTTAAAAATTAAGAAAAAAAAATAATTTCTCACTTATACGTTTCCTTAGATGAATGAAGAGTAATTCCTATTATTATGGCCGGGTTTTGAGCGACAACAAACTGTATGTATTGTGTTCGCCATGTATGACGTCAATCATGTTCTCAGAATACAATGAAACACAAAGAAATAGGCCATTTAATTTTACAAGTCATCGCGATATTTCTTTTTATTCCATTAAAATCCATCAACACACATTATATATTTGTCATCTCGAAAAAAATATATCAGAAAGAAAATAGTTCGATTTTTTAAAAGTTCATAAAACTGTCAATCACGCTGACACAAAGGAATGCTTACTTCATACGAGTGAAGGTTATACATGAATAATTAAAAAGTTTGAATGAAAATTGATGTGAATTCATAAAAGTTTGAATAACATAGAAATGCGAATTCACTGCAAAAGTGATTGAGTTGTGTATGAGTTAATTAAAATATATGTCAATTTATTTGTACCTTACATAAAATTGATACAGTGGTTTAACCCTTCAAACCTTATGTATATAGATGGTATGCTTCTTTTCGTTTAATGTTAACGTTTCGCAAATTTTACAGTCGGTATAAAAGTCTTGTTTGCGACTACTCTGTTTCACTAAGTGAAATGTTGAGTTTCCTTTTCGTTGGCGGTTGTTGAGACGTCTGTACCAATTGTGACGAGGATACACTCCTCACGTGTTTCATTGGACTTGACTGTGGACTCAAGGGGGTGTGACCGGTTGACAGGGGATGCTTACTCCTCCATTGCACCTGATCCCACCTCTTGGTTTCCAGAGGTCCGTGTTTGTCCATTTTTACCGGATTTGTATCTATGTTCTGGACATTCTATTGATTTATACTTTGGTATCTGAAATTTTTTATATTCTATTATTTAGACAAGTCTATTCTGGCATGTAGGGTTTGAAGGATTAACGTTGGACTTTTTACTTGAGGGATCAGTTTCACATGCTGGATTCGATATCTTGCTCCCAAAATGTGTACTCATCCAAACAATGATATAGTATGTGACAAAAATAAAGGACAGTATGAAAATAAGTCATGTGAAAAAAGAAAAAAATCAATAAGCAAAACCTTTTTACTTGAATGGTTTGCATCGGTTGTCTCCCATTCCGTCCTTCACAGAATTTGGTAAGGACTATAACTTTCTAGCCTTTGATTGTTATTGATCATGACCTCAAGTTGTGTCACGAACTTGTCAAATGAATGTTAATATTTCAAGGTCAAGGTACATCTATGGGCAGAATAATATGTTTTATAATGGTAAGGGATGGTATATATTACTAATATTCTGTAAATACAATTTTCTATGCTTTTTAGAAACAAGTATGCCATATAATCATACATAGGTGATTCCTGCATTTACTCGGTAAATGTCGTGTAAATTTACAAAAGCTAGATCTACTTGCATGTATGCATAGGTATTTGCCAAACAAGTGTAGAGTATATCATATGATGGATGATATATGACATGTATTTTTTACTAACATATTTCTTCCGCTGAAACCCAGGCAGAGATAAACAGTTACGGAAGTCAATGCACATCAAATATATTATGTCCATGGTGACAGATTTTAAAATGTTTGTTTTTTTTTTTACTTAGGGACATCTGACGATGGGACCCAGGTATACTATTTGGGAATGTTGGCTAGATTTTTGCTGAAGGGTGGTGGACTTTCCGGGTACATCGTTTCGATGTTTTCCTTTTTACACCAATGAAAAATTCAGTAGTGTACTTAACATTTATACAGAGATAGTCTTTGAAAATCAACATGAAATGGAAAATGATTTTTAACTAACAAGTCGTTAATAGGTTACTGTTATGATAGAGTGATCGAAAATCAATATACACGTGTTTCATTGATAATAAGCTGTTTGTAAACATATAACCAAATTTAAATTTGATAATTGTGTAACAAATGCTGTCTCTGCATTAATATAAGCCAAACATCCGTCTAATTTTATGCAGATTAACAGGAAAAGACCAAACACCGTAAAATGTGATTCTAAAGTAAAATAAATAGAAATACAAAAACGTAAACTAAGTCAAGTATAACTGTTGGTATAAACATTTCAAAGATTGCGTCAAATTCAGGGCAATTAGACTAAATTTCGATGACCGAGTAATGACATAGTAAAATATAATTCTAAGTCAATATATGGAATTTGAATATATGCCCTAATATGACGGCATTTAGAAATATATATATATATATC
Source organism: Atrina japonica (assembly GCA_030159075.1). Taxonomy (NCBI): domain Eukaryota; kingdom Metazoa; phylum Mollusca; class Bivalvia; order Pterioida; family Pinnidae; genus Atrina; species Atrina japonica. Next base: position 1,940,578 of record BROG01000004.1, read on the forward strand.
TGTGTGTGTGTGTATGTGTGTGTGTGTGTGTGTGCTTTATTACATGTATCTTTCTTTCACCACTAGCATCGTAAGATCCATTTACATTGGATAATACCTTTCACCTCTACCTCTACGACCGAGTTCTCATGTTCGGAATCGAAAAATGACGCTTTGGTAAAATTCCTTTTGTGAATAGGTAGATGACCGAGTGGTTTAGAGCGTCGTGCATGGCAGCCGAGAGTTCGGACCCTATCTATTATTTTTTGCATTTCTTTAAACAGTAAGAAATTCGTACTATTGGATGTTCTAGATTCTATTTCTTCAATTGATCGTTTACTGACGGTGGTCTCACATTATTTATTGGTCTCACAACTTGTTATATTCATGGATCAACGTGTTATCTTAAAAAATTATGACATTATTATGGCCATTTAAATAGTCATGTCATAGTCAATAAAGACATATTATCACCTGCATATGGTGTTTATATCTTGCAAAATATTCGATATGCCAGGGCGTGTTCAACATATGAACAATTCATATACAGACACACTACTTATTGATAAGTTTTTGTGACAAGTGTATCGAGAATTGTGATGTCAACGTTCCACAAGTTGTACGATTGGTATGATGACCCTATTGCACTAAAATATATTTTGGGTATCCTGTTCGATAGCGGTTGTTGAGATGTCTGTACCAACTGTGACGAGGATTTATTCCTCACGTATTTCATTTGAATTTAACCGTGGACTCACGGCGGCTATGACCAGTAAACAGGGGATGCTTACTCCTCCATGGCACCTAATCCCATTTCTGGGTTTCCAGAGGTCCGTGTTTGTCCAATATTCACCAAATTTGTATATTTGTGTCCCGGACATCCTGAAGATTTATACTTGGATAACTGAGATTTTACTACTGTCACGGCTCAAACTACTGTTGTAAGAAAAAATGATTGGAAGTCAGTATCATAATAATGGTTTCTTGAAATGAATCTTAATAGAGACCAAACATTTGTAAAAGTTATGAAAACTTGGAAAAACTAAAAGAAACTCAGGAAATTACCCGATTTCGTATGATAACACATTCAAGTGACTCTGACAGATATATATTTTTTCAAATTTGCATATATCGATGTAAAAATAAAATAATAAACATTTCTCTTAAATGTAATATAAATTTTGTAATAGGCAGGATGTATTATTTGGAATAAACTAAAAATTATAATTAAAAACGGAACACAATGAGCTTGTTTTAGTTGTAAGTATTCCGTTCAGAAAATTGAGCTTTTGTAACACAGATAATTAAGAGTGAAACTGTATGATTCCCTCCATCTGCCGTTAATAAGAACGAACATTGCTATAGATATGGATCACCATTATGACAACAATGGATAAAAAATAAAGACTCGAGAGAGATGAAGATAACTGTAATATATCTCTATATTTTCTCCCCAGACCAATTATAAGTATGATATTGAAAAAAAAACTTGCTGAGAAAACTCTTTCAGCAAATTGGATTACACTGCTATAGAAGACTTAGGGCCACAAAAGAGAAAATAAAGATATATTTAAAAAGTTGAAATGTTGATCTTATTCTGTAGTTAAAATTTAGAACTGCAAATTGTTTGAAGAGAAGAGTGTCAAATTTAAAAAAATGATGATTTTGAAATACTACAGTCAAATTAGAGCTGTCAATTTTAAATAGATTAAAACAATAGGTCAACTTTGAAAATGTATTTTCGACAGTTGTTTGAAAAAGTGATAATAATTTTAAAATATGCATCTGAAAAGAATAGATGCCTTAGTGTCCGCTATAAGGACAATCAACCTTATGATTTTGTACAATCTGGTGATTATTGGCAAATTGATATATTATGCGGATTAAAATATGGAACGTTATCAGAGTGATTGGATGTCCCTTAACGTCATTTAGTGGGAATCTGTAGGATTATTTTACAGTTCGAAGTAACAGGACCATAATTTTGATAGAGTACAAAAGCCCTGTCGACTTTGTACAATTATTGACTTTACAATATGTCTCTTTCATGAATTGATAACTTAAAGGGGCATTAACTGTGGTTTTTCTTTTTGCTACTTAGATTAATGTAAAATAACAAAAAAGATATATATACTTGCATAAATGTTCATAAATCCGAGCTTCAACTTTTTAGCTTGGGAATTTCGCTTTCATCTAAGGGCTAAATGTCCTAGTATACAGAAGTGACAAGGAGTATGCATCGCAGTTAAAAAGAAGATCCAGCTGCAATGACTTAAAAAACCTTTTCGGGGAGTTCCATTCCGTTCATTGTTTTCTGAATAGTTTGAACTGATATCACGTGCCTTCAACAGAAAATTGGAAAAGATCACATTCGGTTTCATGGTATTTTACTTTGACGACAATCAGTGATATCGTGTTTCATTTCATCTACGAAGAATAAAGTTAAGATAAATATTCTTCGTAGATGAAATGAAATGAAACACGATATCACTTTCCTGTATGCTGTTTTTGGCATCTATAGTTACTGCGAAGTATCCATATTCCCGGTCATATACACGATAAACAAATCAATGTTTAACCGGAAGTTATGCTTCCCTACTTTTTCTTTGAAACTGCAAACTATTATGGCGAACCGTGAGCGGAACGGAACAACTCGAAAAAAAACGTCATTACGTCACAATATTTTCTCCCAATATGATGAATGCATTTTAACAAACAATTTTTATATATAAAAAATATTAATAAATACATGAATATGCCACACATATATAAATAACCCAATCGAGGTATCACATTGAGTCATTTATTGAAGTGCCACAAATAATAAAAAAAAAATGTTTTTTCAATATCTGGTCTATCTATATCATTATTGTCATTTGAACCATCAGGATTGTACTTAGATGTAAACCCTGCGTAACACCTGCTTTGACACCCTAATTACTCTATACATAACGTCAAATTGTGTAATTGCTATTCAAAACCTAACGTCGTACAAACATTTAATTGCTATTATCGCATTACATATCTGACGCTGTCTTTTTCTCTACATATATCATATTATGACTTAGACAGGCCACCAGCTGTCACCTCTATCGACCTGTTATTATTTTGTTCACAACCACTCGGATGACAATGGTTAATGATTGTGCAACATCAGCAAAATTTATTGACAAAAAGTGTTAGCAGGACATCTCTTACAAATGTACATTTTACTCTTATATCACTTACCGCTTTTTAAATGTCATAACTGATAAGAAAAACGTTTTGGTTGATTATGAAAATGTGCGAATGACACAAATCAATATTAATATATTATGTGTAGTTAAAACAAAAATCCTTATTAAAATTTAACATATTTTGCAGTGTTAAACTACAAAAAAAGTTGCATATAAATCATAATTATGTTGGCCTCCTGAGACTTCATTTGAAATATATGTTATATCCCATACAGTAAATTCCAATGTAGCTATTCTAACTTCAACGCAAACTAAATCTTACAGACAACGTTGATAAATATTCCTTTATACAAAAATCATTGAGGTTGAATTTCTGTCTAACATTGCAAGTTACAACAAAGTTGTCAGTTTCGTTGTTTCAAAGCTGTTTGTTATATCATTTATTTCTTAATCTAGGTTTATCACTCTATATGTGTCTTTATAAACTGGATATGTTTATCATGTTCCCACTTTTTGATTTAGCAGGGTTTTTCCTCCCAAAAAGTGGGAACATAAAACCCCTGGTAAATTAAAAAGTGGGAACATGATATGTTAGCAGTTTCTGTCTGAGAATAATCCAACATCAGTACCATACATACATATTTTATAAATAAAGTTCAATTGTATCTATAAAAGTAATGCAGAGGGTTCCAAAATATCTATTACACTCTTTTTGGTAGTCTCTCTAAAAATATTTTTTGAATTTGAATTTTGAATGTTGTGTTTTAGGCCACACTAAACATTTTTCAGACATATTGTGGCGTACACTTTTAGTGGTGAAGGAGAGAACCCTTTACAATGTACCCGGGAAGAGACCACCAGCCTTCCTTATATAAACTCGCCAATATTCTCACAAAATCAGATTAAGTTACAATGGGAGTCGAAACCATAGTGAAAAAAAATATTGAAAAAGCATAAAATGATATATATATATATATATATATATATATATATATATATATATATATATATATATATATATATATATATATATCTGCAAAAAGTGCTAAATGTATTTTTTTCTTCAAAAAGTACGGGCAATATTTCCCTTTCAGTTTATTTTTATGATGTCATCTGTATTCCAATATGGAGTGTTAAAACCAACTAACCAATGAGTGAGTAATGAAACTTTAATTGTGATGAAAAAATTAAAAATGTTCTTTAACACACTTTCATAAGAGTGATATTTAAAAATCTTAACGGGACATTGGCTGTGGTTACCAAAATATTATTTCGATTTTGTCTACGTTTTACCATTTGTACTTGATGTACAATAACAAATAAGAGCTATACACAGGCATAAAAATCTTATATCCCTATATATTTTGTAAAAATAACGTCAAGTCAAGTGCGGTATGCATATACAAATAACTAGGTTGAATTCATCAATTGCAAGTGAATAATTGCCAAACTGGGTTTCTGAATCAATTTTCACAAAATACATAATAATTTAAGAATGTTATGCATGTGTATATCTCAGTCTAATACCCCTTTTAAAATGTTCTTTTACGCAATTTCATAAAAGTAATATCCAAACCACTTAAATGTAAAACGTTGACCTTTGAAACTACAGTAAGTGAAGGTCAACCTTGCAGTACTAATTGCAGTTCTGAAAACAAATATTAAAAAATATATCAAACTTTCCATATAATCAAAATTGTCATTACCATGTTCGAAAAAAGGAAATGCTTCAGTCTACACAAGTTCCGAAAAGGATTATCTGGACATCTATATTGGTCATCTATGTTCGCGCTTCAGTATGGTCTTTACGGGTCAGGAAATGGGATGGGATATTTTAAAAATTCGTATATGGAACGTATATACATTAAAAAGCGATAATTTCATAGATAAATTCTCATTTGTTTGTGAGAATTGAAAGGAGGAATGTTTAAATTATTATAATATACTTTAATCAGACTATAATGATAGAGATCGGCAATTTATGTAGACTAACATGATATAGCAATGACTCAAGTACAGTTTCTATTTTTATATTTTCATTTCTAGTGAAAGAATCATTGTAGTAGTTAGTGAATAATTTCATACGTTGCACAAATGACCACTGTCCAAAATTGCCGGACATTTGTGGGGTCAAAATAATTAAATGCAGTACATGGAATTCAATACATCTAGAGGTCAAGCTTTGTTCCTTTGTCCTGTCGAAGCGGGCAGTTGAAGTTTTTGTCTGGAAATAAGGTCATTTATCTGAAAATGCTGTGGTCAGTTTTTGTGTTACAATTTACCAGTAACTGAGCGTAATAACCATCCATAGTTACAGAATTATTAAGTTGTATTGTAAATTACCTTTACACGTTCATCACCAATAACGGTCGCTAAAAGTTATCACTGTCCGTTCTGTCATGTAAGTAAGCTAAGAAAAGGTCGAAATTATATTTTGCCTTTATATTATAATTCTTTGTCTGGAAACACGGGCATTTATCTGAAAACGTTATGGTCAGTTTTTGTGTTGCGGCACCCCAGTGATTGACCTTAATAAACACTCATCACCATAGTAACAGAATTAAGCAATATTGTTACTAACCTTTACATGTTCATCATCAATAACTGCCGCTAACATTCGCTAAAAGTTATCATTTTCTGGTAAAAAAAAAGACGAAATTATGTTTTGCTTTTTTCCAGGTTACAACTTGATGAGTTAAATATAACGTTATCGACTTTAAAGAATATAATTAGGCCAAATCCAATAATTCAACATTTTTCTGCATGGGTTTCATAATATACCAGTTTATGAATTTTATACCTTGATTTTTTTAGATCCCTTTGAGTATTAATTTGAAATGCATTATTAAAATGATATATTTCATGAGAAGATGAATAGAAGATGAATATGATTTTCTCAAAAATATATCAAAAGATTCCGGATCTGCATGAACAACGGCAAATCTGGCCTGGAGGCTTGTTTATCTGATATAAGTAGTTGGATGAACATCAATATGCTGAAATTGAATCAAGAATATAATGAACTTATTGTATTTGAGACAAAACATTAAGTTAAAGATTTCAGTGACTTTGTGATCAATTTTGATGATCAAGAAGTCAAAGTATCCTCCTGCATGGAAAATCTTGGGAGTGTTTTCGATTCTCCACTCAATATGGAGAACCAGGTTCGTGCTATAACCAAGTCGTGTTACCATCAGTTACGTAAAATAGGATGAATGAGATAACTAATTTCCGAGAAGTGTATGTAAGACCCTTGTGTGTTCTCTAGTGACCTCCCGGCTAGATAATGGAAATGCTTTATTGTACGGTATTGGTGCAAGTTCGATGTCTCGGCTTCAAAAGTTCCAGAATACCGCTGCAAGAATTATTTTACGAACTGCGGATCCAGTACAAGTTGATACTCACCATATTTAAGGTTTTACAAGTCACCGCTTTATCTTCAAGAACTGATAAAAGTGTATACACCAGTAAGGTCATTACGTTCCGGTTAATCAATGAACCATGTCAAGCCACGCGAATGGACAAAGACGAAAGAGGCGATTTGATGTCGCTGCCAGCGCTGTTCTGTGGAATACATAGCCCGAGACATTGAAATTCGAACACAATTTTACCAGTTTGAAAAAGGGTTTAAAAACTTTTTTTTAAGAATGCATATCCCGACTTCTCTTGATTTTGTTTCTTGTTGTAATGCTGTCAAAACTTTCATGAAAATCATTGAACTGTATAAGTGCAAAATCTAAAAAAAATTATAATACCGTATCTTAAGGTAGTTTTTAATTTATATTTATGTATTAGTGTATAATTGATATATTTTATCATATTTCTCATGCAAATCTTAACCTTGTGTGTTTATGTATGAGTAGTGTGTGTGTGTCTGTGTGTGTGTATGTGTGTGTGTCGGTAGTTGTGTGTGTGTATGTATACTTTCATATTTTAATTTATATCTTATACATTTATAAATTCTGTAAAATAAAAAATAAAAATATAAACAAAAATACTGATATTTTCAATATAGAAAATCATCATACCAATAGATAAAATATCCCAGATTTCATCAACATGGTTTTATTATCAGTTAACTTCGTTCATTAAAATGTTAAAACATCATGACCTACCGAGGTCATACAAAGACAATTTGTGCATCTCCAGCAATTCTGATTTTCATCAATCAAGTTTATCTTGGAAAACAAACGAGAAATAAATTTCGCGCCATATTTCTGATGACCTGATGATACGCCTTTTGGGATTTACCTTCTATCCTAGTCGTATCGCAATTTATAATTTACGACACCCATTTTCGTGCCATCAATCAAGCCATAGCGAAGGTAGGAACGGGGATAAAACGTTGGGAGATCGGTCGATTAGATAATTATTGGGGCTCCGGGAGACAATTGGTAACATATTTGAAATTTAAGATTATCTGTCAGAATTTTAGCGCTAACTGCAATATTAATCAAAATCATGTATTCTCAACGTATTGCAATTGCAATGATGTGACAGGAAAAGTTTATTTCGAACCGTTTCTCGGTTTATCAATTCTTATCTTAGAAGTGTATCGCCAAATATCAAAGAAACCTAATTAATCGGATTGAACAGAACGATTAAAAAGCCATAAATCTTAATCATTTATTAATCGTTATCTGTTGTGAACTCGCGCGATTGCGATGAGGTCATGAGACAATAGTGTCTGCCATACTGAAAGTGCACGGCCGGGACAATTATTACGTCGATAAATAATTCACCTAACTGAACTTGGAATAGCCTATACCGCGGCATTTTCGATTTCTCAACCTGCTCCCGATGGCGGATAAATGTAGCAATTTGGTGCTGGATTCCTTCCGCGCACCTGCCAACGTTGTTGGTTCCGATTTAATTTACAGATTTGACAGTCGATATATGGGTTAATGTAGATTATTGCACCAGTTATGTTACAAGGTCCGTCATCTTGAAGAAGGCGTATTGCGCATTAAACTTTCTAATTACAAATATTTTGTTCCGTAGCATTTCGATGATTATTTTAAAAGCCTTAATTTTATGACCTGTATTTCTTTAGTTAGAGTGACTTTTGTTGTTTATCTTAAGAACATGCTTAAAGATGTATTACTGCTTAGATTGATATATAATAAGACATAAAAGCTATACACAGTCTTATATTCCTATATTTTTTGTGAAAATAAGGCGATGTCGAGTGTTGTATGCAAATTGTAAGTCCGCCTTGATCATTTGCAAAAGAATAATTGTCAGACTGGGTTTCTCAAGCAACATTCACAAAAATATATGGGAATTTAAGAATCCTTAGCATGCCTTTGTATATTTCCTTTTTTTATTTTAAAGCAATCTAAGTAGCTAAAAAAATCAAATTAATTTATTTTGAAAAAAGCAGCTTATGTTCCTTTAATTTGTTATTGGACAAATACGTCATAGGGTATGTGGTGTCGTAGGCCAATTCTAGCCATCCAATATTTCTCTCCGAGAACAAAACAGGTTCTTAGTAAAAAGAAATAATAACAAAAAAAAATCAAATAACACAAAACAAAACCTCAAGACTTGTACAGTTTTAAAATGTTTTGTATTTGGTATAATATCTCGAGCTACATGAAGAACAAATCAAATCAAATCAAACCAAACATGAAGACGTAGAACCAGAAACTTTGTCTGAATGGCTGAAAGCCATACGATGGTTGATAAAATCTCGTATTCGAAAACTTAAAGGGACTATGAAAACACGTTATCCCTCTGTATTTAATGATCCAGAAGTAGTAACTGAACTGGATAGGTTACATGACCAATATGTACTGGTACCAGCAGACAAAGCCTCAAATAATATAGTTTTTATTTGTAAGGCACATTACTATAATTGTTTATTAGAAGAACTTGGGTTTAATACGAATTCTGGAAATCCTACATACACACGTAGCTCACTTTCAAAGGACGAGATCCTTCAAAATCACGTGTCCGTATTACACTCATTTGATATACCTACAACGGAGACCGATTTCGAGCTACCACATTTATACTGGATACCTAAACTTCATAAAAACCCATATAAGCAAAGATACATAGCAGGATCCAGCAAATGTTCTACCAAACCTTTATCTTTACTCCTTACCAAGATATTGACAGCTGTTAAGGAGAAACTTAAAAAATACTGTACAGTTGCTTATTCCAAAAGCGGTGTAAATCAAATGTGGATACTTAAAAATTCTAAACAGCTTTTAGAAAATTTGAAGGCACACAATTTTTCTCGAATTCACAGTATCAAAACTTATGATTTCTCAACTCATTACACTACTATTCCACATAAAAAATTAAAAGAAAGACTTTTTAGCATCATAGACAACTGCTTTTTCACTAAAGGTGGTACCCGAAAATTTAAATATCTAGTGATTGGCTATCAGGATACTTATTTCGTCAAACACCACTCTGATTCTACACATAAGTATACTGAAGTTGATATAAAAAAACATGCTGGAATTTCTAATAGACAATATATTTGTAATGTTCAGAGACGTGGTCTTTCAACAAACTGTCGGCATTCCTATGGGAACCAATTGTACTCCTTTATTGGCCGACCTGTTCCTTTATTCATACGAAGCAGACTTCATTCAGAAACTGCTGAATCAAAAGAAGAAAAAGTTAGCGGTGTCCTTTAATTTGACATTTAGATATATCGACGACGTTTTGTCAATTAATAATGACAAATTTTCATTCATATGTCAATGCGATATATCCCAGCGAACTAGAAATTAAAGATACAACAGAATCAAGAACACACGCTTCATACTTAGACATTTTACTTAATATAAACACAGACGGGAAATTAGCAACTAAGCTATACGATAAACGCGACGATTTCGGCTTTCCCATCGTAAATTTTCCACATTTAAGTAGTAATATCCCTCAGTCACCTGCATATAGAGTTTATATTTCACAAATGATCCGATATGCCAGGGCGTGCACAACATATGAAGATTTCATATACAGAGGTAAACTACTCACTGACAAATTATTGACACAGGGATATCGAAAACCGCGTTTAATGTCAACGTTCCGCAAATTTTATGGTCGGTATAATAGTGTTGTTTGCGACTACTCTGTTTCACTAAGTGTAATGTTGAGTTGCCTTTTCGTTGGCGGTTGTTGAGACGTCTGTACCAATTGTGACGAGGATACACTCCTCACGTGTTTCATTGGACTTGACTGTGGACTCACGGCGGGTGTGACCGGTCGACAGGGGATGCTTACTCCTCCATGGCACCTGATCCCACCTCTTGGTTTCCAGAGGTCCGTGTTTGTCCATTTTTACCGGATTTGTATCTATATCCTGGACATCCTATTGAAATATACTTTGGTATCTGAGATTTTTATATTGGTATAAATGTTCTTGATAACACCCAGGTATCTAAATGACCTCTATACATGTTATTTTCCAATTTTGAAAAAAAAAATAGAAATTCTAACTTGAATTTAGTTCTTACTGATGTCGGACTCGGTAATGTCTGCATTCTGACAATATTAACAATACAAATATTTTTTTCAATTCTGAAAAAGTAGAAAATTCCGAATATAAATTCAGTTCATACTAAAATCTGAATAATGTCTGCCTGAGTCAATAGATGGCACGCACCTGCCACTGGGTTATGGAATCTTTTTGTATAACCTGCGCAATTAAAACAAAATAATCATGCCTGAACGACTATACTTAATCATATTCAAATTTACACTTGGTTTATATTATTCCAAACACGACCCTGATGTCAATTTAACCTTAGTGGCCTTTATGCACTGGCTAAATTCTAATTGTTGAATAATAGGTAGGTTCTGGTTATCTCAATACAGAAGGCTTGTTTGCAGGGTTAAAATATGAACAGATTCTTCTTGATATTTCTGTATTCCCAGAACACTATTTAAGATACAAATTGTCTGTCCGATTCTGACAAAACGATGATTCAAATTTGAATTCAATTAATATCAATGTCACACTTACTTCTTGATGAAAGTCTCTGGGGACCGTAACAGTGCACGTTCTTTCTGCTAATAATCGGACCGTGTGAGGTCCATTATTGCAGGAAAATCGCGTTTTACTGTCAATTAAACTTCTATCAATCATAACTATGTCAGACGAATCTTGACCAATATTCCATTACATATTAGGATTCAGCGCGTGCAAGCTTCGTCTGACACGCAAGACTTTACGTGACAACACGTCTTGTGTTAAATACCTTAGAAACTTGCAGACCATTGGCGCTCGGCACCTCAGATGTACAGACTGTCTGGGTCTAAACCATAGGTGTTGAAAACTTTCTTTTTATGTTTGGTTATACAAACGATCTTCCCCTTTTAATATATTTTATCACAATCAATGCTAAAGCTGTATTCGTATAGCAGCGGGTAAAGATTGGAATTGAGCATAATATTAAGCTGGACTCCGGCCGTTGGCCAGCTAACAATTTGTCGAAATTTAGTGACAAAATACTGAGAAATCTCTATGATAATGTGCAAATCAATGACATGTAAGTAAATCTCAGATACCAAAGTATGAATCTTTAAGATGTCCAGGATATAGATACAAATCTAGTGAAAATGAACAAACACGAACCTCTGGAAACCAAGAGGTGGGATCAGATATCATGGAATAAAATAATATTTAAAATAATTATACATTATGCCCATTTTCACTGCATATCAAGATACCAAAGTGTCGTTTGTGTTCATTTACAATGTTAATAAAGTGAAAATGATATAGTCGTATACTCATTTCCAATTTACCAAAATGAAAAAAACGACTTAAGTATAAATCTTCCTGATGTTAAGGATACAATAATTATACAAATCTGGTGAATATTGCACAAACACGAACCTGTAAGAAGACAGAGGTGAGATCTGGTGCCATGGACGAGTAAGCATTTCCTGTTGACCGGTGTCACCCGCCGTGAGTCCAGTGATATTCATCGTCACAATTGGTACATACAATGCAACAACCACCATCGAACAGGTAACGCAGTATTTCATTTAGTGAAACATAGTAATTGCAAACGAGAACATTAAACCGACCGTAAATTTTGCGGAACGTTGACAGTAAATGCCATTCCTGATATCCTTGTAGTCATATCACAATCATAGTGTCAACTCATATTTCATGAAACATGTGTTTTATAACGACGGCAGTTTCATCAATTAAACACTAAAATAATTGATATAATTTTCCATTCGGCTGTCCGGTATTCATTTAGAAATATTTAATGTATACATGTATATTGAAAATGTTCAAGAATGTCTGTGACGACTTAATGTTGTTTTCTCGAGCATAATTCTACAATTCTGAAACTTGCAGTTTAAGTTCGTTTGTTTGTTTGTTTTTTGTTTTGTTGTTTACTTGAAGCTACAAGAATTCACTTGCTATCATTTGTATGTAACATTTAAGGTTTTAATATTTTGATTTGAATATATCTATAACTATGTAGATGGTTATATATAAAGTACATTATAATTATTTTTTTCATATAATGTTTAAAGTCATAGTACGCCGGATTATTCAAACAGCTAAAGTTGGTATGCTAGAAATATCTAATATCAATATGCATTAAGACCAATGCAGTTGTGAAAATATAAATTACATATGTGGGTGATTGTCGGATATTACTACTTAAATGTGGAAAATTTAAGATGGGAAACTCGAAATGGTCGCGTTATTTAAATGAAACTTTTATTTTGGGTAAAAATGTCCTATTTTTCAATTCAATATGAAGTCCCTGTCTCAGGAATGTAAATCTCCGGACACCTGGTATCATCCTGTTTGGGATTCGCAATTGTTCTTCATATTCAGACAATTTATATATTTAATTTATCGTGTTTTAATGAAACAGGAGTTTTGATTATCATTGGTACTTGCTCAGTTTTACTTCTTATTGTTTATTTTAGATTGAATTGTATGCTGTTGTATATTTTTCATTTTCTTTTTTTTTTTTGAAAATATTAACGTTACATAATTTAGACTTAAACAATAGCATAATGCACTAATTAACTGAATCACTCATCCCCCACATGTTGTACAACATCTAATAAATAAAAAAGTTTTGTTTTTATTAAACTGTAGTATTAGTTTTCTTTTATCAATAATATTGGCTTCAAATTTGCCCTTAGTGGTTACGTTCAACAGTTATATATATATATATAGTGATGTCAACTTATATGTGTATTTATTCTTTTTTTTTATTAGGAATCTGTAATTATTCGTTCTGTGATATTTGGAGTTTCAAAATTAAATTACTGTGTTTGTGCGCATATCTTTAAGTTCACGGTGTTCGGTAGATATATAAAAATGGTATATGGTAGAAATTAATCACAAATATCTTTTAGTTAGCTCTACCGTTAAGCTTGTTACTTTGTTGATATATCATTGTGTTTCTTCTTTTAACCATATATGTTATATTAGCCTACAGAAGGTAAAACAATAATGAAAAAAATATGAGTTGTTGAGTCGTCTGTACCAATTGTGACGAGGATTTCTTTCTCACCTATTTTATTTGGATTTGACTGTTAACTCACAGCAGGTGTAACCGATTAATAGGGGTTTGCTTACTCCTCCATAGCACCTGATGACACCTTTGGATTTCCGTGTTTGTCCAATGTTCAACAGATCTGTATATGTATTATGGACATCCTGTAGATTTATAATTTGAAATCTGAGATTTTATATTTGTATATAACTTGATTTATTTACAACCATGATACAGACCATAGATTTTGCCGTTTAATGAGAACTTTTACAGTTTTGTCTATTGTTGCTATTAGATGTAGGTAAGGTAAAAATTAAAGCTGACAGCTGGCAGCCATCATTGTTTGTGAACGGGTGTTTAGGTCTACCGAGGTAAAGTGGCACATCCAGGTTCATTCAAAAAATATAAAAACATAAAACTTCCAAAAAATACGTCGCACAGATAAAACATACTGCCTTGTACGGACTAAATGTCTAATTCTTTTGTGACGACAAGTAGCCCGCCATCTCTGTTATGACTTGATTTAGACTCGTTGTTTGTCGACATGTATGTGCCAATTTACCTTTAAGTTAGTAGACTGTACATTTCATTTGTCACCTGTCGTTACCTGTGGATACCTGTGGTTCTACGTAACACCTTTCTCTTTAAATCAATTCCACAGAAAACTTAGACAAGAATGACACTTTTTGTTACATCTACAAATCTGAACATATATTAAACCAAAGTCGTAAAATACTTAACTCTAAAAATAAGACAGAGTAATACTGAAACCAATTACTTTTGGTCAGTTTGATTTTTTTAAATATTCCTATCTACAACAACGGACAGGTGTTTGGGATCAGGGTGTACTCTAACAGCCTAATTTGTTCGATTCTCTACATAATGAGTTTCGAGTGGTCAATACAAATACGTTAAGTAGTGTAACACGAGTTATTTCGGTATAATGTCCACACTTCCGTCATAAAATTCTCAGTGGGACAAAATACTTGATGATACGTATTGGATCTCTTATTAGTTTCCGAGGAGTAGATATATATGTATTAGAATGTTTGGGTGTCGTTCATGTCTCCGGTAAATCTTTGTTTCGCCGCTCCTTGATGTGAAATATATAAGCGATTATATTTGAAGTGTTCAATATCACTGATTGTAGTCCAGGTGTACAAATCTCTCCAGTACATATACTGTTATACCCTATAAACTCTGTGAATCACACGTATACTGGTTCAGGGCCAGTAGACGGCCATGACGTGATTTCATCTTTGGTATGTACCAAGACAATATTTTTACTTCTGTTTGAGAAAAGTGTCTAACAGCTGATGATTGATCTAAATAAATCGTGTTCAATATAGCCGAAATCATGTAATATTTGGCTACTGGTCCTAATGAGATACTGGTCCCCAACCAGTAGCTCGGTACTCATTTCCATCTCATGTAGTACAGGGATATTTGAATGGTATAACGGTATTGTGGTTAAGAGGATTTCAATGAAAGGGATTGAAGGGTAGCTAGAGTATAAACAGTCTCATTTTAATATCGTGGACATTCGACCGTATGTGGGCTAAAATAAATAGTTACAAATAAATGGTTTATAAATGGTTTTCAGTGAGCAAATAAGTTATTTTTGCGCATTACTACTAAGATGAATATTCGCCCTTGCGTATAACTCTTTGTACTGAAAACCACAAAAAGCTATAATAAAGTTGCCAACAGTTGTGGTACATAATTATACAAACTAGCCTAATCTCGCTATACCCTTTTTGCAACATGTGTTCCCATATGTATCGCCTGCAAGTTGATGTGTATAATTTTATGCAGTTCGACAAGTATACAATGGTATCATGATTGTTTAATTTCACTTTTTATTTGGGATACCAAAAAGTGAAAATACGACAATGACGTCAAAAGTCAACCTGAACTGGACAAGTGAAGAAAAAGTGAGGAATGGTATACGACTTGGTTATGTCCAATCATGGTGTTGTATATATGAGCTGTATACATTGTGCTTTGTATAAGTCAATAAACATACCTCCGATATCGGAGATCCTCACTTCTGAATTTACAATACTATTTTGATAGATTTAATGTTTGGTATTAACCACATTTGATGATAAACCTCTTACGTCAATGGTTCTATACAAAACGTAAATTGAACTAATACAAAAGCCTTGAAAGTGACGGTGACCGAAGCTCGATCCATCATAGTTCCATCGTAAAGTAATATGAAATTCCCAACCACATACGGTTGTAAAATATCGCGTGTCTTAGTTTGAATAATGGCGTCTGGTCTATTTCCAGTTCCTTTTTGACGAAGGGGTAGGGATCGTAAAAACTTTTTAAACTTAACTTTACCGTCTTATCATGATGATATATTTGTATTTGTGTCATGCAGCCTACAGAAAAAAGAGCGGAAATATTGGGACATGGCAATAAATTAAACAGTTGTGTGATGTGAAATAATCAGAAATACAGATCCTACGAACCGTGTTATATAAACAGGAAACTTAAAATTGACATACTGCTCTTGTTTTGAGATATTATATGAATAAATTCAATTATTATTGTGTGTGGAGTCATGCGAGTCGGTTTTGATCATAATATCGATTCAACGTGTAGATTCACGTGTACTAAGTAACGAGAGAGTGGGAGAGATAATCTGAGAGCTGGTATAAGATTTCAATTTTGATAAGGAGAATCCACTAAAATAAATCAAAATTAATTTCACTGTCTGACTCGAATGTAATAAATAAATAAATAAATACATTATAGATAAACATGAACAAAGGTGTCTCGCCCTTTTGATAAAAAACTGTAAGTTTCATGAGAGTTCCTATAATTTTAAGATTTCTGATCGTGGAAGGGTTCTGGTCAAGAGTCAAATGAAACTACAGCATAAGATTTATTGATTCACATTATCTCTCTCTCTCTCTCTCTCTCTCTCTCTCTCTCTCTCTCTCTCTCTCTCTCTCTCTCTCTATATATATATATATATATATAATCCATGGTTTCCATTGTCTAGAGTGTACATTGTACAATGGGATTTAAACAGAAAGTCCACAAACGCAGCTCTCACTCAGTTCTTCTACAGCATCTAGTTGGTTGATAAACATTTACAAACTTTTCATGTGAAGGACTTAATATACCTATTTCCTACAATCTACACTGAATTGCGTATTAAAAAGGCTTGTCGAGACTTCTTTTTCACCAATGAGGAATCATAAATCTTGGAAACGCACTCGTACTTAAACCAACTTTACAAATAGAAAATACTATTATATGTACCTCGGAACCTTTACTTACTGGCATCATCTTTAACATTTTGAAGCTTCGGTGGCGAGAGATCGGTACCTACGTAGTATGTTGAAAAGAAACATACGATGGTTTCATTTTTCATGATAACCCTTAACTACATTGTTTTTACTGTTTTGTAAACATGATATAAATAATTTACCTTTTAATTACTAGTACCGGCAATCTTCCTATCATTGGCTTAGACAAATAATTTCCCTCTTCGTCTCAATCCTGGTTGAAAAGAAAAGAAAATAACACCCACAACCACACTAAATTCAATCACACATACACCTTACACATACACACACCAACCGGACATACACCTTACACATACAAACAAACAAGCCCAACATACACCTTACACATACAAACAAACAAGCCGGACATATACCTCACACATACACACCAATCGCACATACACCTTCACATACACACGCATGCCAACCGCACATACACTTCACGCATGCACACGCATGCCAACCGCACATACACCACACACCAACACAAATCAACCGCACATACAACTTACAAATACACACAAACCAACCGCACATACACCTCACACATACACACACCAACTGCACATACACCTCACACATACACCAATCGCACATATACTTTAAACATACACACCAACCGCACATACACCACACATCAACCGCACATACACCTTACACATACACACAAACCAACCGCATATACACCTTACACATACACACGCACACACCAACCATACGTCCACCTCACTCATACAAATGCACACACATCAACACACACAGTCGCACATAATCTTTCGTGCGCGGTTTTCAGACAATGCGGGGAAATAAGTCTAATAGAGATATTAATTTTATGATAAAAAAGAAGAAATGAGAATTCATGAAATTCAATAACAGAACACTTTGAGGATGTACCGAATCAACTTGCCAGATTTTTCTTGTGTTTATATAAGCTGTCACTATACTACTGTATTTATACAGTATCACTTTTCTCCATTCATAAAACTACAATTGGACAGGTATAAAAGTGCTGTGGTTTATGTTTGTTATTTTACGATGTCTGTTGAACTGTGTGAACTTCCGCCATTCTTTCGATAAATCATAAATTTGGAACAAGAGATCAGTTCATAGCGGCTGACGTCGACGTTGACTTTGTTTGTGTATTACCTGAAAAAAGGTCGTTATATTTTGTCGAAGCTGATTTAATTTTGAAAAATAAAACAATGGTGAATTTTGTTAAGTGGTGATACGCACTAAACCGATGTTATCGTTATTTATGATAATGTACCGGCGTTCTGTGGTTTGTGTGAAGGGTTAAATACCTAAATTTGTAGTTAAGTAAAACATCTTGATGGGAATTCTTTGTGTTAAATGTTCTTGCCTTTAATATTTACCATAACAAATGGTTCCGTATGAAATATAAGAGTCTTGTTAATCATCTACGCATTTTCATTCATAAGTTCGTTCAGGGCAGATTAAAAGAAAGAAAATGGTGTACAAGAAAGAACCAAGATTACGGTGCACTTTTTGTGGGCTATATATGCTATCGTGGGGTCGGATGGGATGGTTATCAATACCCTGTGGTATCAATATAATAATTTGAAATAGTTTACAAGCGAGTTATTTAAATCTCGAATTGTTTAAAATTAATAACACCAACACAAGGTTTCTGTGTGATCTGCGGTATATATATATAAATTTAATTTAATTGGTACGAAAATTATATCTATATATTCGGGATAAAGTCCGCTTTATTATTAAATTACAAAAGATTTGGTATCCGATAAAAAACTATCCTCCTTTCTCTCCCGCCTATAATTCTTACATTTAAAAAGAAATTTAAAACGTGGAAATATATCAAGTCACCTGATCTTGAGATATGATTATTATCAACATATTGTATATTTCACTCAACACCGCCTGTGATCTGGAGCGTTTGTAGTTTTCCTAATCAATTGCGACAAGAACACGTTGACATTATTATTCCATTCTCAGTCAATTACTATCCCGTATGTAAAGCTTCTGTAGTGACTTTATGAAAGGGTCTCTGGTGCATATTAATTATTCACTCCGTGGGGAACCGCCGATATCCGCCGTTCCCCGTTTTTCATCCCTTCTCTATCAACGTTATAATGCTGTACTATGTTGTTGTTTTTTCGTTTTATCGTAGAAAATCAATGAATGCTTAAAATAAATTGAAGTATTGTGTTGTAATAAATTCAAGTAGCACACATTTATATAGAACAGCATTAAATTATATTGGCAGCAATCGTTGCGGGGTTCTTTTATGCATTCCTTTGTTTACGATGATGTACGTACATGAATGCACATGTGTCGTTTTCATGAATGAAATGTCGTATTCAAACTCCCAAGATAACGCTTAGCGATGAGTACATATAGGTGAAATATAATTGATATTATTCATAAATTATTAAAGAGCAATACTTGTTTTAGAATTGTTCTATTTACACTGCACAAGGTCATCACATAAACCTGGCGAAAATTCAAGCTTTGGGTTTGTTTTTTTAAAGGAATTCCAGCTGTTAAAATGGATTTTTTTGTATTAAATATTTCAAATATTCGATGTTTTATATAAATAAAATGTTCTTTAAAAATTCCGAATTGAAATTTTTTTTTTTATCGAAATGACAGCATGTATGCCTTGACGTCTTATTATTAATTAATCAAAACAGCAGACTTGGGTACGTGTATCGCTAATTGTGAGACTATTTTTGATGTACTGAACACGCGAGCGCGCGCGCGCACACACCTTGAAATAGAGTAATAATAGAAACATATAATTGTAGTTTTCTAGACTAGTTCTTTTTGGTAAATTGAAGATGATTACGCGTAATTATTATAGATAAAATGAACACAAGAAAGCAGACGTTCACAAAATTAGTATTGTTGTTGGAGATCAGTTTTCACAAATGCTGAAGTTTAAGGACTCAACCATTTCATTGGGGTAGGGGTATTATTAATTGCATACGTCCATAGGACAGAATAAATTACTTTAAAGCGGACCAAATCAATGTCTTTATATAATAATCCAAATTATCGACGACATGAGAAGACAAAATGGAAGAATCAAAAACAGCGAGCCGACATTTTTTAAAGATTAGTTTTCATCACAACTTTAGCACTAGTTAAGTCGGGGCCAGATTATTTATTTTCTTGCTAGTGGAGACCAGATTATTTTTTTTTTTCAAGGCAAGAATATTTATTTCCAAAATCTGCAAACCCCCTTCCCCCACATAATTATACGGTCTTCGCGTGATATGCCGTCAGGGTTTTGACAGGACAGTTTGAGGAGTTCTGATCACAACAACAGTACTATGTTTCGGGTCGATCATTTTAATGAGCGATGCTATATCGTCTTAGAAATGATTACAAATATCAGAGACTTTTCGTAAGTCAAAGTCCTGCGGCACTATTTTGCACTTAATTTTTCTAGATTTTCTTTTGGGTGACACAAAGATATGTATTCTTTGATCTTTACACTAAATAACCTTCCCTTTGTTCGATTAAGTTGTAATCTGCTAATTCCCATAGAATCCATCGATCACTCTGTCTGTGAATTATCCTTGTGTTTATGTTACCTGGTACATGAATATAACGGGGTTTACACAGTCTTGCCCATTCACACGACCCTCCATATTATCTCAGAAAATAAAAAAATGGAAGATTTGACTGAAACACGTGCCTTGTTACTAGAAGTCAGAGGCATTCGTTACCAAGTGGTAAAGATGAAGTCTTTCACCTGTTGTCAACGCAGGTTCGAGTCCCACTGGAATTTACCTTAGCTGATTTCGTGAGAAAGTTTGTCTGATTGTTTATTTAAGCTTACGGAAGCTTAAGGCCAGTGGTCTCTTCCAGAATACATTGTAACCGGATATGTTTCTCCACCATTAAAAACTTACCTCCACCATGTAACTGAGAAAAATGTTGAGTGTGGGGTGAAAACACAGCTAAAACGTCAAACAATACAAGAGAGCCTAGTCAATATATTAAAATGCTTCGGGGAAACAACGGGACTTACATATCGTGCTTGGAGCTATTGAGGATAAATACACTGGAATTTGACTGTACCGAATGATATTTCATTTCATTATTTATTCTATTACACTTCACATTCATTTTTTCAGTTACATGACAAGATTTTTTATGGCGGTGTAGAAAATTCAGTTACATTGTATCACCAAGTATACTATGAATTTTAAATCTCTCACAATATAAGTTCCAGTGGGACTCGAACCCGTCGTGTTGGCACAGTGGAAATGAGGCAGACCTCGTGGGTTAAAACTAGTGGTTCTCTAACACGTAGTGTAAACGTGCACTTAACGACTTACTGGACTACTTACTTCGGTAATATGCGACTTTGTAGCTACAAATAGTCTTCATACGAACGATTACTGACGAAGCAGGCTTCCAAGATTAAATCGTGTTTGTCAAGAAGATTTATCTATTTGCATTGTCTATTGTCAAATATTGCGCAATTATTAACCTTGTATACATCTTTTGACTTAGGTCAACATACATAACATCACGGATGCCAAATTTCAAAGAAAACAGAGGAAATAGATTTGTTTGTTTTCTATTAAATCTTCACTGTCCGATACATGTTGACTTTTAATTGATTAGCGCATCAAGATATGTAAATTATATATGTAAAATAATATTGTTACTTTATATAATTTTCCCATGGAATCTTTGCATGAGGAAAATGATAGATAATAAAATCCAATGATATCCCATGGGGTTTGTCATGAAAAAATAATAAGGGAGAAAATCCCACCAAATTTCCATGGGATTTTTAGTTTTGAAATTAAAAAAAAAATCAAAAGTATAGCAACGAGAAATCTCAAGTTTAGTCATGTACTTTTGGTTGTTAACGCCACTATCTACCACACGCACACCACCACAAACAACTCACACACAAACACCTTCACACCTTCACACACATATATAATTCGATTCATTCCTTTTCGACAACGAATTGTTACTGCTATAATATTTTTTCGAGAGAAAGTTGAGTTTAATAAAAACAGAATTGTGCAATCTACTAACATCCAAAGCATAAAATGATATTCTCATATCATATACTATAAATAAATGTTTAAATGTATACATATGTATTATCCGTGACTATCTTATCCCCCAAAGTTTTTATTTTCTAGGCGAAGGATCGATGTGCGGAATGTACAAATTGTGATAGAGATAGGAGAGTGTTTGCTCCAGGTAGCACAAGTAGGCCACGGGTGCGCTCAAACAAACAAAACGCACCCGGTACTTAGAATTCAAACAAATACTAGTACAACCAGCTAGATCATCTCCTATGGAATGTGTTTCGTGTGTGAGGTGGCGATGCGATTAAACTGCTCGACCTGCGCCATAAAAGAACTCATTCTTAAACTCGGATTTCGACCTTGAAATGAAAGTAGTCCGTTCATACCTGATGAATTTTCAGAAAAGGGGGAGGAGTGTCTTTCAATGAATTCAATCTTAACAGACAGATAATGCGTAAAATAAGGTCGCATACTGAAAGATCATAAGATATAAGGAATATACAACTACAACTGGGATATATTAATCATGAATTATATACTGTGAATAAAGTCTTAATTTGTAATAATTAGTTCAATGTATCTTCTGTTACAGGTAGTGTTTTGTGGGGTGGATCAATTGAGGAGTTTCGCCTGGGAAGTACACTAGACATATCCCTCCAGTAGTTCAATGTTTGGAATACTGGATATTCAATAATTACGAAATATCAATAAAAATAAAACCGCTAAAACAATAAATGATGAAGAAAGTCCTTTGTACCGATTACGTCATAAAAATGATGTAGGTGGGTCCTACAATGGAGAAAAGTTGGACAGGTACAACGCCCACCTGAAACCGATCATGATCTGTCGGGTGTTACTGGAGACCTGTACATTTCCCGTTACAACACGTAATTTGCATGAAAACCTCTCGATCTTAACAGAAACCTGTATTTTGTTTATTGATTCAAGTCATACTAGGATAACTCATGTCTACTAACTTTAAATCTCAATACCAGAATTTCATCTCCTTTCATTGAAGTCGTATTGAGTTTTTAACCCCCATTTTTGTAATACCCGGTTTATTTTGTTATGTAAATGATTCATGAAATGGAATGCAATCAGGAAGTTTTACTCACAACACAAAGCATGTACCTCAAACCACAATATACATGTTTTGTACAAGTTCTTGAAGTACATGTAACATCAGATGCATGTCTACAGACAGTGAATTAAATAGGACAGACAAACCATTCAGGCATAACATCGATAGCTTTAAATCAGTTTAATACAAAAAAATCGGAAACGTTTAAAAATTTACAATACAGACAAATTTGTCAACACTTAGAGCATTTAAGACAGCATGTATTTGTTAATAGCACATGTGTTAGTGTTTTAGTCAATAAAATGTTATATGCTCTCTCTCTCTCTCTCTCTCTCTCTCTCTCTCTCTCTCTCTCTCTCTCGTTTACGTAATATATTACAACATTGCAGACGACGCAGTGTTCCAGATCTTTGGTGCAGTGATTGGAACTGACATATTGATAAAGTTGCGACTACGAAGATCTATAAACCTAGCTACAAACATAAACACGTAACACTACACGTGGAACAGAAACGGCCAATGTTACGATTTCTGAGTCGATTTAACAGTTTCCTAACACAATTTTCGGGCAAACCGCTGTTCTTAGAGAGAGTAAAAGGACGTAATTCCTACAGAGTAGAAAATTAATGTGTATTCAAAAATAGAATATGCATTTGAGACAACTAGAAGTTAAAATCGATACACGCTGAAGGTTTTTGAAACCCAGGTTACTGCATCTTACACAGACATCGAGGTATTTCAAATCAGGTGTTTGTGTGATAATAAAGATGAAATCAATTTTGTAGTACACGTAGCAGGAATATTCCACACTCTTTTGGGAATGGGGCCTGGACCGTTTGAAATGGGGATTTTAGTAACATTTTATTTAAAGTATGAAATCTATATATACATAAAAATGTTTGAAAATACAAGATTCTCTTAAAATACATTGTATTTGATTCTAATAAGGAAAATTTTATTGCGAGGGGGTGGGTGGGTCAGCATTTTTTGTATTAGGGATAGGTATCTATTTCGGACCCTGTGACAGGCTGGAAAATACCCGAGTAGCTATAGCAATAGTAGTAGTAGTCTAAATGATGATAGCGACGACGACGACGACGACGATGATGATGATGATGATGATGAATATAGGGCAAAATTCCAGGAAGTCATCTTAAATTAAGTATCAGATATTTCTGTGTATCACTGGTGAGTGTTTATAAACAGTAGTTCATTTGGAATATAGACTTTGTATTGTTTATAACATATCTACGTGCGTGTTACAAAAGTCGAAACCTATAATCTAGCCTTCGAGAGTACGGATGTTCTTATGGTTGTACTAAATACGGGTAACTAGGTTTGAAACACTCATTCTTTTGTTTGTTTTGTTTTAATGGTGCTTCACGCCACACTAAAATATGGTGACGACCAGTTTTTAATGGTAGAGTAGAGAACTCGGTTACAATGTACCGGGGAAAACATCACAGTCCCTCTACAAGTAGAAGCTGACAAATTTCCCCGCAAAATCAGCTTCGGCTCCACGCTGATTAAAGGTGAGAGACCTCGTGGTTTAAAGTACGATTTTCTGACCACTCGTAAAAAATAAAGAGAAAACGTTGTTTTGTTACAGAGATGTATACATGTGCTATGTATCCCCTAATTGTTAAATGATGGCAATACATCGATATCCCGGTGAACAGCTGGTAAAACATATATTCTGCTAATTAAGCCACCCGTTTATATAACAATATAATCAGTTTCTCTCACAGGGTAATCACAACGGCTACATCTGTATAGCTACATAATTGTTTCGCATATACATAAGTATAGCCAGCTGAGGACTAGCGAAAAGACATTCTAATTATCAAACGCGTAAGGGCAATATATATATATATATATATATATATATATATATATATATATATATATATATATATATATATATATATATATCACTTTCTCCACGTGCCTCACATTTAGTTCATTTACAAGGATTACCTTTCTTCAAAGGTTGAGTAAAATATGTGTAAAAAAAGTATATATCGCAGTATTAAATAATCAAAGCGTCGGTTTACCCTTTGTGTATCGTATTATCTAAAGTCAGAGAGAAAAAAAACTGGAGTTGATAAATAGGACAACAACAAAAAAACATCATATATTTAAATAAAATTTAACTCATGTTCGACATGTGATGTTTCACCGTCAGGACCAAAGTCAAATACTGTGACGTAGTACAAAGGTAACATTAGCTTTTCATTAACTAGCACGTTAACGGCGCGTGATTATGTATACTTATACATATTTATCTAACTCTCTATACCTACAAAGGTGACACTATTTACAATATCAATCTGCAGATTTTTATCTCGTCGCATATTTTGTCATTTTGCAATGGATAATTATTTGTTTATTATTTAAATTACTTCTGAATCAGTAATTAACTTTCATAATAAACAAGAGAAAGTCCACAAATATCATGATCATGGTCAACAAGAGGAACTCCGTGGTCAATATTTAGATTTAAATCTACTTAGTAATGGGTAAATAAAAAAAGTTGTCATGTTTTGAATTTTGTATTAACATATCACTAAGTCTAAAATTAAACCAGACAGGTAGATCCAGTTCAAATTTTATTAACTGGGGGACATTTATTTTTGTATCTTGGTAACAACGGACACCCATATAACCTAAATTATAGTAGTAGTAGCAGCAGCAGCAGCAGTAGTAGTAACAGTACCAACAGTGGTCATACTAAAATATAACTTATAATCCAGAACGATAGTAAAACGTAGTAGCCGTAAATCATTAGCAATATAGTCTTTATATAGACGTAGTAATAGTAGACCTTATTGATTTTCCTATAATAGCATCATCCGGAAATAGGACAAATACAGAGACCGAATCAGTTCCGAACTGATCAATGTGAAATTAATGATAGAGATTTCAAAGGAATGATGTTACATATATATATATATATATATATATATATATATATATATATATATATATATATATATATATATATGTGTGTGTGTGTGTGTGTGTGTGTGTGTGTGTGTGTGTGTGTGTGTGTGTGTGTGTGTCTACGTCTCTTGGTACATTAAAGTGTAAAATGACGATGACTTCGCCGTGTTTTGTTTGGTTTTGGCTTCACCGTAGCAAAGCAATGTTCTAATTTCACGGGGCATTTCAGTGTAGATATCATAAATAGAGATAATAAAAATGCGAGGTCGTTTTAGGATGAATATTGGCACAACAACACATGATTATGACTCCTGTTTGTTATCTGACATACATGCAAGTACAGAAATATATGTAACGGTTATGAAGCCAGTTTATGTAGCTCAAAATATGATTCTTTTGTTTACTCCATGTACTTCATAACATGTAAAAAAAATCTTATTCTTGATTCCATTCCATAGAAATAAGAATATAAGGAAGAGGAAATGTAATAGAAGCATGTCACCAGGGTAAACTTGAACATATGGTACTTTGGAACCTACCCGAATAATCTGTCATTTCTAAAATTTGAAATTACCGGGTGGGTATGAATAATATTGTCGTACTCTAAAGTACCGTTTGCGATTTTCTAGTGGTAGCTGTAGATCGTTTGTATCACAACTGGAAGGTACCAGGTTCGATTTCCGGTATCGGTTCCAGAGAAAGATTAAAAAAAATGACAGAGACTGTTTCTTTGACAAACGCTCGGCAGACGAAGTGAAACTCTTTCTGGTGAGACTTAAAACCGAGGACCCGTATCTTAGTCTAGGCACTTCATGTAAAGAACCCTCACAGCATTGGCGTCAGTCCAGAGCACAGGTCAAGATTTGTGACGCTTCACCTAAAACTTGTGACAAGTCTGTATAAATGAATAATTCTTGGCGGGACAAAAAATAATAAAACCAACTTACTGTTACAGTTAATTTCACTTGATGAGAAAAGAATAAAATCAAGAAAAATTAATTTTTATCCATATTCATAATTTTTAATCGTACATTTTTTAAAAACATGCTGGGAAATTAAAAGCAAGTGTCATTTTGAAAGGATTTTTGGTTGTCTGCACTGCGAGTGATTTCGTTGTCAATATCTATCGGCTACATAATCTGTACCATCCCTGAAGTGCACAATTTAATACTGACGGCGGATAAATCTACAACGTGAAAGTACATAAACTTGGTCTAAGGTCTAAGGGAGATAACCCAAGAAGAATTATCACTTCAAGAATACTAATACTTTGTCATACAAAATAAATATCTAATGTAAACCCTGAGAGAGAGAGAGAGAGAGAGAGAGAGAGAGAGAGAGAGAGAGAGAGAGAGAGAGAGAGAGAGAGAGAGAGACTTATACCGCCCTTGGCATCATGATATCTCCTTGATCATTAGTTCAATGTGGAAAAGAATCGCTTGTTCATACGGTTGTCTTTTATTATGACAATGACAATGACTTTATTCTAATAAGCTAAATTACATTAGTGTAGAGAACACACAAATATATACAAACAAACCGAATCAGCGCAAGCGCAATTAACATAAGTGAATCTCTATTTCAACATGGAGGTTGGACTCTGTTCCTAATATAACTTATAAATTTACTCAGTTTTAACAACAGAATTTTATTTGTAGAATTGATATGGTTTCTATATTTAAATAAATTTGAATAAGAATGATATGTTTCAGGTAATAATGTTTCCCTCATGGATGCAATATTAATATTGCTACATTTCAAAAGGTAGTGATATTCATATTTCTAAGGGCATACTCCTATTATCTTTTTTCAAATCTCATGGATGTTGTTCCCATATCAATTGCAAATATGCACGATGCACGTTTAGGAAACTCGAAAGCATTCAAGTTTCTTTTGAATTGGTTGTACACCATGGGCCAGATATCCTTGTTGTTACCAGGTATCTTGACAGATAAAATTAATCCAAACCTTAAGAAACATTCTCTCTCTCTCTCTCTCTCTCTCTCTCTCTCTCTCTCTCTCTCTCTCTCTCTCATTTCTTGAAATCAGTGTAACGAAGACCCCAACACAAAGGAATTATATCCATTGATGAAAACCTCGTTAAAACGAAACACTTATTTTGTTTATCAAACATTAATATAACAGTCTGTAATGATTGTGAATTCCTTTTATAAATGAAACATTAATTTACATTTATTCATCTTTTTCACTTGATACACAGGAAAGAAGAATTATCTCTTCTTTAGAAAAAGTTACATTGTTTCGATTCGATTTTATCCATTGTAAAAACGGTGATAAATTATTGTATTATGCCAAGGGTTATATAAAAAAGTGAAAATATGATAATTATGATTTTTTCGCATTGTGGTTACAGAAAAATGGCTATGAAAATGTCATGGCCAGCGACAGAAAGATCATTTCATTGTAGGCAAAGGAGGTAACTAGCGACACGGATGTGCGTAACACCAGGTGTAGCTCAAACTGGCTTAACAATCAAGGTTTTGGTGGGTAATGGAATATATTCGACAAATTAATTTGTTTCTAAAACACTGTCTCAGGAATCAGTGTCAAATAAAATGGCCAAAAGCCAATGTTCACTAAAAGACCTTGGGGAGGCTGGTGGACCCAGCAGCTTATTCAGTAGTTCGTAAAATCAAACAGGTCTGGCAACGATTATGATACATTGATTTTCTTTTATTGTTTTATTGGCTTTTTACGCTAAACTCAACAATTTTTCACTTCTATGGTGATGGCCAGTTTTTAATGGCGGAGGAAAGAACCAAATGAATGCACCAGACCTCTGGCCTTCCATAAGTTAACTGGCAAAATCAGCTTAGGTTCCAGCAGGACTCGAACCTGTGTTGAGAAGAGGTGAGGCACTACATTATTGAACCCTTAAAATCCCCCTAAAATCTAAATGAATGCTCTGTTCTATTGTTTATATCAGTCTATCGTGTTCTGTAGAAGTGAAAGGGTTAAAAACGCGCTAAACTCTCCCCCAATATAGTATTAAACAAGCTAAAAGAATAATACACGTTGCCAAAACAAGTAGGAAATAATGTAGTACAGAAAGCAGTTCTTTGAAGTACCGAAGTAGAAAGAAACTAATATTATAAACAACATAATTATGTTCTTTACATTGAGTACGTTCATGTGATAGCGACACTTATCACAACATCCCAGACACAATATTCACTCGGACGCATCAAGTTGTATTTCAAACGTATTAGAATTACTTGTACTTGTTTCATCTCGGCAAACGGACTCTCAATAACAGTCGCATTGTTGATTGAGTTGTCGAGGCTTCAAATTTCACAATAAAATCAATTATGTAAGGCGAATTGACACGAAATAGTACCTCAACTGACCGACCCATTACTACAGTGTAAATGTTAGTGGCAGAGTGACCTAATTCGGAGACGGTGAAAAGGTCAGTGGTCATTCATATGATAAATGCTAAAATTGACCTCGACAAGGATAACTTGGCTATAGTAATTAATCCGAAAGCTCAACGGCTTACACAATCGTTGAGAATTGCGACACTGTACACGGCGTAAGGCTGAGGTCATGAACTACTCTTGAAGTATGGATGTCCTGGATTCAAGTTATTTTTATTATATTGATTTCTGAGGAATATTTGTCTGTAGTTTCTATATATTTAACGAGGGTGATCGGAGCAGAATGTGAATTAATGTAAATGTTATCGACTCGGAACCTTTAACAATGACTTGCTTTCCGAATATATGTATATATATATAAAACGTCAATGTTCCATATGATAGCACATTTTAGTAGAAAATAAAACAACGGTTATTAAAATTACAAAATTGCAACATTCCTTTCCACTAGCGCTTTCATTTGTATTAAGATTTTCAGGTACATTGTCGAATGATAATACGTGTTTCTTTCAAATAATCGGGGGTTTCAAAATAACAGGGTTAAAATGGTAAAAATAGAAATGTGGCCGGAGGTTTAAAATTACTCAAATAAAGAGGGTTTTCTATGTAAGAGGGATCAATATAAATATGTTCCTGCACTATATTCATGAGTGTCCTGTATATATATATATATATATATATATATATATATATATATATATATATAATATATATATATATATATATATATATATATATATATCCGAACAGCAATCCTCAGTTTGGCACAAAATTAGAAATTTTTGTTCAATGACTAGACATGTGTTTCTCGCGATACTCTCATTTTAGTTGTATGCTAGTGGCTACTGACTGAGAAATTCCGGAACAATGTACATAGTAAACCAGGATATTGAACCAGCGCTGACCAAATGACCAGAGGAGAGAGATATATCGTAATACTATAATCACTCGAAAGTCAACTTTGGGACCCGAGGACCTTTGGACTTGTTTAACTTTGTACACGAAACGTTCGAACTACATTGTACTTTAATATTTGTAGGTTTACATGTATGTTTTAAACCGTTACCACACACTAGCAGTACTGATAAGTCCTACTCAATCTGAATGGTACCAACAATTATTGTATCAATTTCTGCCTTCGCCTGGCAAACGTTAGCCCAGGACCCACAGTTATCAAATTTACTGAGTTCTCAAGCTCAACTTTTTTTCTCTTACTTTGACTATATATATATATATATATATATATATATATATATATATATATATATATATATATATATATATATATATATATATATATATATATAAATATATATATAATACTTTTTGGTTGCAAAACTTCCGGATGTAATTGAATAGGAAAAACATTATTTTTCATAAATTCACATAAAAAATTGGTAACACATATATATAATTTGAAAAAGCACGGTACTCAAAATTTGAGTATGTACTGAAACAAAATATTGTTTTAATATTTCGGAAGTTTCTAATGAGCAATCATTTTCATCATCATTTACAATTGTAGCCATCAATGAACAAAAATATCCATTTACAGAATATGTTTTGTGTTTTACCTATAAAGCACGAAAACTATTTTGACTGTGGGCTCGCAGCGAGTGTAACAGGTCAACAGGGTATATTTACTTCTCCATGGCTCCTGGTCCCATCTCTGGATTTCCAGAGGTCCGTGTTTGTCCAGTAGTATTCACCAGATTTGTATATTTTGGACATTGTCATGTTGTAAATTTGAATTAACTTGGTGGGTGTAAATACAAAATTTACAACACCCTAAAGATTAATACTTTGATGTCATTTACTTTTTTATATTGAGCTTGAGTGCTGAGTAAATTTGGTGATTTGTGGTCCAGGTGAGCGACTACAGGCTTCCGTGTTCTTCTGTTTAAATATTGAGCTCGAAATTACTCTGTGTCAACAGGGCAGTCGTCCATATGTTACCATGCCATTATATTTCTGTAGAATTGTCGCTCCACTTACCGAATATTTGTTGATAATCAGTTTTCTCTATTATAGAACGATAATTTGCGGCGTTGGGCACGCGACAATTACATTTAAAGATACATCTGATGAATAAGATTTTCCGTCGTACAGCATGCTGATACACTAGGTGTGTGCCCATTGAAATTTGACTTAATGACAGTAACATGAACAACTAAATTGATGAAATGTGAAAATCTTCCTAAAACGAAAAAAAAAAAAAAGGAAAAAAAACCTTTCGTTTGAAGATGAAACGGCAAAGCAAAAGCACACTTACAAGTTTTTAACTAAGTGATAAAAATCCTAATCAACTAATGGGGTTTGCTGATTTGGATGAAAGACTAGAGATGTCAAATTAAACGTTACTTGCCACCTGCTTCTAAAACAGAGACCACCCGAAAGTCGCACCACGAAAACCGCAACAGGTGATGCACTGTGTCAACTTTACAGGAAAAGACCATCGTTAGCGCCTCTTTGTTAATGTTTTATTTTTAATGTATACTTAATTAGCTATTCTGAGGCTTTGCACTACACACCAGTATCATCATTACAGTCTCTCTCTCTCTCTCTCTCTCTCTCTCTCTCTCTCTCTCTCTCTCTCTCTCTCTCTCTCTCTCTCTCTCTCTCTCTCTCATTTGCTTCATCAAATTTTAGATTGGTCTATATCTGCAAACGTTAATGAACTCTTTCATACACAACTCATCACATTGTGTTTTCATCTTCAAGGGAGTATAGCCGCCTTTGTTTGGCTTGTGTAGAAAAGATGTTGTTTTCTCATGGTTGTGTTTAAATAGTATTGAAGGTGTTGGCTCCCAATGTAGGCTTACATGTATATCCCTGATGCATATCTCTTCATGTCGTCTTTGCTGTCTAACGTATCTGCCTCCTGAACTCATTGTCTTTGTCGTCTGCCTTGTCTCATTTGCATGTCTACTGTATGTCTACTGTTCTATTTATCTTTGCTGTCTCCGTTGTCTCCTAAGCATGCACCTTGTAATCAATTGCTTTTGCTATCAACGTTGTCCCGTTTGCATTTCTACTATATTCTTTTGTCTTTGCCGTCTACGTTGTCTCCTAAGCATGTTTCATGCACTCGCTCGACTTTGTTTTCTATGTTGACTCCTTCATATGTCCCTTGTGCTCATTTGCTTTTCCCTAGCATGACCCCTGTACTGGTTCGACCTTTATGTACATATTGACTTCTTTGTACGTCACATTCTAGATTGCTTTAGCTGTTTCGCCTGCGGGGCTCCTGTAGTACTAGAGTCATATTACAAAATTTTATTATTAGTCCTAACAGAATTTTATTCTATGATAAAATAATATAATTTTGTTAGGAGGACACTAGCCATCTGACTTTTCTGTCTATGATGTTTCTTTTGCTCGTCTCCCAGTAAGGCTCTTCTGTCTACTTTGTCTTATTTGAATGTTTCCTTCTGGTCTGTCTTTTTTGTATGCGCTGTTTCCTTTGCATGTCTCATGCACACGTTCAACTTTGCCGTCTAATTGTCTCCTGTGCATGTTTCCTGCTGGTGTGTCTTTACCCCGTCCCTGTGCTATGTCCCTAAGATCAGCTAGGTTGCCTTTGCCTATTTTGTTGTATAAGATATGTATCTGCCTTGTGTCTCTGTTGAGTGATAACACAATACCAGTCTTAACATTATACCATCATTATGGTATCATTAATTCTAGACAATTTCGCCTATCCCTATCATGACTTTGTAGCACTAAGATTTGTCACAATAAAACCATTTCATCTATGACTTTTATACATTTTTATTATGGTTAACAAGTTTTACTTCTATTTACACGCCTTTTTGAATTTTTGTCCATGACATATTTTCGTCTTTTGTTACAAAAGAGAGCGAGTGGGCGTTGGAGAGACCATTCAACATTAAAGGGTGAAATTATATAACGTCACGGTCACTGAATTATATAAATAAATACGAAACCAAAATGGGGAGAAATTTAAAAAAAGGAAATACGCATACTAACATTAGAGCTATCGAAATTTAATAATAAAACTATAGAGTATAAATTATGTATGTAATATTATATAGTGCGTGTGCGTTTGTGTTTAAAACAAAAAGCCGTTTCTTTCAAAACGAACAAAAAAACTTTCTTTAAGAATACATCTTATGTTTACAATGTGTATGATTCATTTCCCGTTTTCTTTGTTAATTATTAGGAAAATAAACTTTTTTTTTTTTTTTACAATAAAACATCATTTTGTTTTTCAAATCAAGAATGAAAAGCCAACCGACTGACAGATAAATATCGCTGATAATGCGGCTAGCTAGCTTTACGTATAATTTGAGAGGGGAAACTGCGACTAAAAAGTAGTTCCTAAATCTCTTTGTGTGCCAGGCGTACACATGACACGAACGCTCTGAAGACCGGAAACTGGGTCACTGGGATAATTGTCATTCGTTCTTGGTTCATCAATACAAAAGAAAAATAAACACCAGAAGCTTAAAACTAGAGTGGTATGCCTCTGTGTTTAAATAAGGTTTTCCGTTGTTTGCAGTTTTTTCATCGAGGGAATGCACTCGACCCACTTATTTAAGAAGGGAGTGTGATTTTAAAAATTGAATTACATGCACTTTGTAACCCTCACTGACAAAAAAGTACAAGTATCGTCTGCTTATGAACTGCTGGCTTCAAAATGAGGTGTGAAGGTGTTTGTTATGTTTTAATCTAACCTTGAAATTGTTTTATCTGCAGTTGGACCTATTTGATGTACGTGTACTATATCAAAATTCCAAACCAAAACAGGAAACGTAAAACAATTATAATTGTTGGCATGCCAAGTATCCGCTGATTATCAGACATAGTAAATCTCATTCAAGTATTAGTTCATTTGTAATAAAATACTACTTCTTTTTTTGGTGATTGACACCACAGGCGGATCTAGAGGGGTGTAGTTTCCAATTTTTCGTTCTGTAGAATATAAATTGATACTAACTTCAACTAACAACTTCGTTAGTTGTATAGCGATTTCAGAAACACCTGTCAGGATCTATCGTCTTCTATCATATTTTTTTTCCATAGATTTATTTTCGGCAAGTTCAACGTTGGACAACAATCAGTTGAGAAAACTGTTAATCTGGCCTTGGACACCAGTGTGAAGAAAGCATTCGGTTCTGAATCTCTTCAGAATCCGGACAAAATTGACCACAAAGCAGAATTCATAAGATAATACAAAAATTGATAAAAGACTGCTTAATGTTCATCTACCCAGGACCTAAAGATTGTCTAGTACGGTAAATTGTTTTATATCGAAATTTAAAGACGGATATCAGGAATAATCAATTATTACGATTCATTACACATATATGTGGGTTCGTTGTATTTCAAAGTTTCCATATCAAACGTATTTCAGGATCGTTTCCAAACTTTAAAATTTAAAAAATGAATTACACGACATATTAATGGTTTCCGCTCATCATTTGATCTCTAGCAATGTTCACAGAATCTCAACGCGCAACAGGATATACTTAGCATAATGCAATTTGATAACTTTGGTAAAATCTCCAGGGACATTATATGATGACTAATTGTAAAGGATGACTTGTCTTTTTCATTTATTTATTAATTTGTTTACCAGTATTTTTCTCCCGTTTCCGCCTTTGATATATTAATGACAGTGGTGCAATCAAGAGCAACTGGGTGTTTTTATTGAGGAATAAAATATATATATATATTAGAATTGATATCTTTTATTACATTTATTACGATACACATACACTTAGAAGCCAAAGATAAAGGGCGGGACCAAGTGATTGTTTAATAAAAACTTTCATTTACTAAATTTAAGATGGAAATATGTTTTTATAGGAGAAATATTATTTTATTGTGGTAAAATAAATATACTTGGTGCATTTGATTATAATTTCAATGGTCTGGTGATTGAAATGATAACAATTTACAACAGTAAAATTCCAATCACACTGACCTACATTCAAATGACCTATTTTTACGATCTCCTATGACATTGAGTTTGTTCACGCAGATGATCTTGAACTCACCACACCGAATGACATCTTGTTCATCGTAGAGAGAACAAACCTAGACGACCTACTCATATAACATATTTTCTAAATATATCTGTATGGATACATTGTGACATTGTTCTTCAAAAAGAGAACTGAATCACGATATTTCTGTCTTTTAAATTCCGGTCGTAGTTTCGTTTTTTAACAAATGACAAAAGATGAATCAGATGCCCGAAACGCCAGAAGTAGATTTTTTAAATATGCAGACGGAATAATATCCGCCGCATTGCATTCTTTTGAGGTA
Source organism: Atrina japonica (assembly GCA_030159075.1). Taxonomy (NCBI): domain Eukaryota; kingdom Metazoa; phylum Mollusca; class Bivalvia; order Pterioida; family Pinnidae; genus Atrina; species Atrina japonica. Next base: position 1,976,298 of record BROG01000004.1, read on the forward strand.
ATCATGCGCGTCAGACTGATAGTGTATTAATGTTAGATGTAGTTCCCAGTATTGCCTCGCGATATTAGCCGCAATTTGATAGTTTTACGACCTTGTTTATTTGTGACAAGACGACCTTTCATTTTATCGAATGTATGCCACAAGACATAGGTATACAAAATGGTTTTATATTCTGTGATCAACAACCTTCTAAATTTGCAATTATTGTTAAAAAAGAGAAGATGATTGTATCAGAAAGCAATTAATGTAAAGGCTACACATTGTCATTTGCTTAGATAAAAATAATAATCCGATTAAAAGAGACACACAAGAGTATCGGTTTGCACGCGCACGCAATATAGTAAAAGAAATGTACGTCAATTGAATTCTTTCAAGTAACGCAGTGTTTAGTACATTTTTGTGCGATATTAAGGCTTATTATGTGCATTACAAAATATTTTGTTATTTAAGCCGCCAAAGTGTTCTTTCATTCTGGTGGTAACTTGCCTTAAAATGGAATGAATTTCACATGACAACAAATTTGGTATAATTGAAAAGATGAATGTGTTTTAAAGCACAAATGTCGTGCCGTAAGCTTCCAGAAATACGAAAAGAAGAGTCGAGTACGCAAGACTCTCCCTGTCTGAGTGGAAGTGGCTAGATGGCGATACAAAGCCAAAGGTTTACTTGTGCATTACCTTCTTCGACTTACGTCATGGAGTCCTGTGTACACGTGTGCATCTAGCGACAGCACATATTACATCGTCGAACGTGTGAATCCTTGTTATATGCCCTTGATAGGAATCTCTTGTCGAATAAGTATTATTTTAAGTAAAATGGAACTTCTGTCTTAATAGGTGCATCGACTTTGCCCATAACCTAATTTCTACACAGAACTATGACGTCATACAGGGTATGACAAACCTTTCACCCAGCACAAGCAGACGGGTAGAATGAATATAAGCAGGACCACAAAGTGAATATGCGCATAGGTGCTTTACACTGTACCGATGTCGATCTTGATGTTGAGTAATTTCTCTCAGTTTCTTCTTCCTTTTTTATAGATTTGATAAATACATGAAGGTTTTTTTCATGCAAAACTGAAAATTGTAACCCAACTTAATCTCTTCTTGTTTGCCAATTTATTATGGCTCTCGTTTATCCAATCTCTTACACAGAGTTGTCGGTCCTTGCACTCTCGACTAATCTCTGTCAACGTAAAAAAGCAGTTCCAAAACACATGGAATAAATATAAAAACCAAATAACTCAGAGTAAGGATACTTTTCACAAAAACATAATCCCTATTTCTAAAGCCATTATTAAAAAGTCTCAAATAGTATTTTAATGTATGTCAGCAAAAATATAATATGCAAAAAGACCAATCTTACGTTTTAAAGAGCAAAACCTATAAATTATTGTAGATTTATATATTTTTCAAGAAACGGGGAAAAAGTGGAGACGTTGACAAAGATTGATTGAGAGTGCAACTCTGTGTAAGAGACTGTCGTTTATCAAGTAGTAGTGCGTTCAAATTCAGGTTAGCTCTATTGCTTTAGATAAAAGGTAGTGACTCTGGCTTGCGCTCGGTACAATAAGATAAGTCATTATTTCTGCGAATGAATTTGAAATGTCATTGCATATGGAAATACAATCGGAATCTTATAGGTACGGGAAGATACAAATTTAAATCGAACATCTTTTACATAAACTTCAAAGAGAAGAGCTTTTCCAAAGTTTAACCAGTACGATAATGTTTTGAACACATTTGATCAGATACTAGTTTAAATGAAAAAAAAAAAATCATCTTTACGACTTGTATTGCTTTAAGTGTTTTTAAAAACCTTTATTTTAGCAAAACTACAACTTTGGTTTTACGTAAATAACAACATATCTGCCCAAGGTTGCACGCCAGTTGTCCTGGCATCTGCGACATAGTAAAGATAAAATTTCCATTTCCATCGGAAAAACGATTTTTTAATTTAGAGCAAAATCTGTAAGTCAGATATGAATAATAAATACTGAGATAATGAATGACACTGCCATTAATATATCTGCACTTTTTATCAGGTTTTGATCCAACGTATTGATAATGGTGTATGTAATTAGTCATTTAATTAACATGCCGGTCAACTTACGACCCGTGCAAAGCAGGGTATCAAGTTCATCACATTTCTTCATACACTTTACCTGTATCTGGAAAATATATGGAGACAGGAAATTGCTTTTTTTGCCACATAAAATAAATGTCAGCCTTCAATCAATAAATAATTTATTAATTTTATATCAGTAGGAAATGAAATTTGATTAATATAAAAAAATTTCAGATACCAAAGTATAAATCAATAGAATGTCCAGGACATAGATACAAATCCGGTAAAAATAGACAAACACGGACCTTTGGAATCCCAGAGGTGGGATCAGGTGCCATGGAGGAGTAAGCATCCCCTGTCGACCGGTTACACCCGCCGTGAGTCCACAGTCAAGTCCAATGAAACACGTGAGGAGTGTATCCTCGTCACAATTGGTACAGACGTCTCAACAACCGCCAGCGGAAAGGCAACTCAAAATTTCACTTAGTAAAACAGAGTAGTCGCAAACAAGACTATTATGCAGACCGTAAAATTTGCGGAACGTTGACATTAAACGCGGTTTTCGATATCCCTGTGTCAATAATTTGTCAGTGAGTAGTTTAATTTGAAATAAACATGAGTAAACTGCACACCTGGGTCCGAAGTCCGCGATTATCTCAACATTCAGCCTCGACTTTTTTTAGACTCTTTTGATTATACTGTCCAACTGGTTATTTTCGCCCCTGGTTACTTTCGCCCTTGTGCTCAATAAAATGCATCATAAAACATAATTATTCACCCCGTCTTAAAGTCGACCCAAAATCGCCAACTTATAAATAACCATATTACCTACATGATCATGGTGAAAGCGATCTAAATCTGCTAGAGCACCATAAAACTGAAAAAAAATATTTGAGTGTGGTGTAAAATACTATTCAAAATTCAAAAATAAATAGAATACGATAATTTCACTTGGTATAGACACTGACCTGACATTGACAAATAAGATATACAAATGTGATTAATTTGGCTTTTTTATAATCGGCAACTTACCACATTACCTACATGATTATGGTTTCAGCATCTGGATATGCTAGTGTATGCTCAACGTACGATAATTTCACACATAAAGACTACTTAAGTGAAAGTTGTTGTGGTAGTGATTTCAAGGATCGCCTTTAGTATCAACTTATCACAATTTTAAAGTCGATTTAATGAACGTGTTTTGTCAGTACCGACTCTAATCTAACATCCAAATATGTATGTTCGTTCTTTGTGTAACATCCATTTCCTTCGATATTATTATCTCCAAGTCCAACAATATTTTTTCGGTTTTTTTTTAAATTGAAGTGTTAATAGAGTCACATCTTCAGACTGTGTCGATACCGGAGTTTGAACAATGAAATTGGAATGTTTTGGTTTGGACGATCAGAAACAATTGAATTGCATTACATATCATCAAAAACTGGCCGTGAATAATCATTGTCTTAAATTGCTATCTTGATCACCCCTATACAGTAATATTTGGCACTGATAGCACATTTGAATTTCTAATTTGTTTCTAGAGCTAGGATAGCCATCTTTTTACAGTGGTTACTCTTAGACGGATTTTGATTATACATTTAGAATTATTATTTGGCCACTTTCTTTTTAGAAAATCTATTTAAACTGGAGCTCAACTGATGGAGTCTAATTGACAGAAACGATCGTCTTGAGCATTATAAGTTTGGTATTATGTATATATATATATATATATATATACAGTGGAACCTCGCCTAAAGACCACCTCATTTAGGTGACCACCTCGCATTTCAGACCACAAGTTTTCAGTCTCTTGATAAATATCTAATAAGTAAAGAACCGCACTTAAAAGACCACCTCACTTATCGGACCACTTTTAGTCAGTCAGAAAGGTGGTCTTAATAGCGAGGTTTCACTGTATATATATATATTCTCTAAATTATTGATTTTCAATGAATAATTTGTAAAATGTAAATTGTAATTCCACTGCTACAGGAATATTACAAATAATATATTTCATTTCTTCATACAGAACTAAAACAATTGTATAGATTTGTATTTCAAGTAAATAGAATTGTTACGTTATAAATGTAGCAGTCAGGTTAAAACATATCTTATGTTTGTAATACAGAACGTTTTTGTTTATTGCCTCTCATTGCGCATGCACATCTGATAGATACCTGTACTAATGAAACACATATAAATTTCAAATATATTTCTACCAATTCAAAGTGGCACATCCGGGCTCTGTCAAAAACAGTACCATAATAGTAGGGTGCCCAACCAACGAATTTGGTGGATTTGCGTTAACGGAATAACACAGGGCCGAATTTGATATCATTGGAAAGATGAGACGAAGCCTCATTGAAATATCGATGTCGTCGTTATCTGAAGTGGTCGGGTTTTTAAAAAAAAAATGGGTAAAAGTTCAAATCTAGAAATTACAGGAAAACGCACAGTCACATTCAAAAAGGTTGAGGCCCCTACATACATGTGTTTAGAGGAAATTAAATTCTCAATATTTAAAGAATTATAACTATAGTTTCTACATTTAGGACTCATTTGATTTTTAATTCCCAAATTCAAGGTGGAAATTTATGGGGTGTGCATTTGACAATTTTCATCATCTGTTAGATAACAACGACCTTGACCCATTATGATGATAAAAAACTGAGGTTTTGTAATAGATTAGATAAAAGTGAACTCTTTAGATGTTTTTTTTTAGATATTAACGTTTGTATGTTGTCCCCAACAAATGTTGTTTTTCACTGTCTTTTGAAAGAAAGGCTTCCTCAATGTCTTGGGAAATTTCGTTCTTGTGATTGGTTAAGCGTAATAATTTGTACTCTTGTTCCAAAATTTGTATAACAGTAACGTAGAATGAATTTAAAAGGCAGTTTTGGGTATAACTTTGCCTGACAGAAAAAGGAGAGTCAAGGGGGGTGTTTATGAAAACGAAATGTCTGTTAAGTCTCTACAGTCTAATCACTTCAATCCTGCATAAGAATGTCGATGTTTTTGCATACAGCACAGAAAAATGGTCGTAGCCAATAGTACCAGTTATTGTTTAGCTCACCTGGGCCTATTATCTATCGTCGTGCGACGTTAACTTTTGCACAATTTCAACTTCTTCTCAGTATCCAGTGGCCCAATTTTAACCGAACTTTGCATGAAGTATTCCCATATGATGCCATTTAAAGTCTGCATAGGTTTAGGGTTCCATAGGGCCCCCAAATATATATCAAAATACATCTTTTAAAAATTTGTCTTCTCCTGATAACCAAGTGATCAGAGTTCTATCAAATATGGCATATAAGATTGTTCGGTCAATATCTATATAGTATGTTTCTGAAGCTAAATATGTTCATAAACAAGCCACAAAGGTGCACTTTTTATTTCATACAATACTCTATGCAAATGGCTTATTAACTAAAAATATTGACCTTTTTGTGAACAAAATATATGAATAAAATATTATCTAAGGATCATAGTTGGTCTCAATTTTAATGTCATAGACACCTATTAAAACTTAAGTCTAAACAAACAGAAAATATAAGGCTTTCGTCATTTTTTACAGATTTTAAACTTTTTCAAGTGACCATTGAACCAAATTTAACAAATTGTGACAAAAACTATCCGAGTGGGTACTGTCTAATGTTTGCGAATGACAAAACACTAGAATCCATAAGGGTAAGTTTTTTCTCTTTGCATTTCACATTTTAATGAGTGACCGTTAAAGCCCGTCGGGCCTCATGTCCCTGTCTCCTGTTAGTATATATTTATACCGACATCTATCATCTTTAGATTGAAATAAAAACCTACACGAACATAGTGTGTGCGATAGATATTGTTCGCCGACATATATGGAACCTTCGAACAAACATATTATCCACATATTATTACAAGTAAAAATTTGATCCTGAAGAAATCAGATCACATCAAAGCTTTGTAATGAATTTGAACACGCCATTTTTTCTGTGGAAGTTCCGGGTATGAAAGGACACCGAACGATTTGATTTCTTATACTACAATTATCACGAAAAAGTCAGTTCAATAAAAGTCTGAAAGTTACTAGAAACCGGCACAAAATATTCCTCGGAACAAAACAACCATCTACTAACTAAACTGGCTAAATAAAACAAATAATTTAACCATAAAACGAGCAAAAATAAGTAATGACAATCATCGTAGTTAATGACTACGCAGAGGTGCAAAATTTTCCTATCTCTTGATGTAAAAAGACGTTTGATTGGGGTAAATAGTCGAGAAAAACAAACATAAAGTTTACTATAGCAACATATCAACATATACTCCTACACGCATTAGTACCAGTTTCACATTAATTTTCGACAAGGACAGATATCGATTGAAGTTTTGCAATCCTGTAGCTTCATACATAGGTCATGCAGCGCGTGTGATTACCGATGAGAATTCAAACACACTTAGTTTTAGTAAAAACAGACTAATGGCATCAATAATTCAAGATATTTATTCCGTACATAATTATCTAGCTCATATGTTTAGTAAACTACAGGACTAAGAAGCATGCGTGCACCCTCAAAGAAAACGGTTAAAACAGAAAATGGTTCACCACTATAGCCTCGCTTTTATCAAAATCAGTGAACGGTTTTCGGACTGTTTTGAATTTTTTTCTTCAAAATTTATTTATAAAAAAGTGTTCATATTAAACAAATATGGTATAGGTTTACCAAGCTAAATTTGGACTAATTCATGTACCACGTGATACCCGATAACGTCTTGTTTCTATTAGTGAAGGAATGACGCTGGACGACGATATCCCCTGGTAACGCCATTTAAGCGGAAAGATTACATAGAGTTACGTTCCATCACCATTGGAGATACTAGTACACAAAAACGTAATCAGTTATGACGTGGTACATGAATTAGTCCCATTGGGACATGTTTAGAAACACACTGAGTCTAAATTAAGATATAAACAGTGGTGACAGCCTTACTGTTTGACATAAAAAATATTTACATTTACAGTAATACAGTGAGTCACGTTTTGTCGAACGTGCATTCCTATTTATAGTAGAGTGCCCAGTGTCGAAAAAGACGATTGAAGTTAACGGAATAACACACGGCTAAATTTATTTGCAAATCTTTATATTTTACAATCGTGATTGTCGTCGTATGTTCCCGTGGTCACAATTTTCTAAATTTCATGTTTTTACAGGGAACCCCGTGCTACTGTATTGTAGGGGAAATCTTTAAACATGAAAAATGAAATTATTGCTCTATTTTGGGTGGTTAGAATGGTACTAAGAATAAAGTGCATACAACAAATATATCATGAAACGAAAACGGATATTCCTTAAGCTATTTCATCATTCAAAAAAATCTAAAAATGTACCCCAAATTTACCATATTTTTATCGATAGCAAAAATTACTTTTACAATATTTTAATTCTGATCAAAACAATAAGTTAGTGTTCATGTGTGTGTCAGGTTTCATTTTTTTGTGACACAAACGACCCTTCATAAGCGTGACAAGCCAAGAAAGAACCTCAAAGTTTAATGCATTTACGCAAGTCTAAAGCACGGGTTGATTTAGTGACACTTCACCTTTAGCCAATGACATTTATGTATTTTTAAACAAAAATGATGATGCGACGTTAGTCAATAATAAGACACACAACGCTTCCAAAAAGTACGAGGCAATATCATGCACTATTAACATAAAACAAATCAGGATGCTAATAAGAAAACTTTTAAAATTCAAATTTCGTTTTTACATTTAAAATTGTAGCACTTCAATTATCCTGTCAAATGACATTTTGACGTATAAACCAATTTGAAATTGATTTTCTGTTCTTGGAGGCATATAACACTTGGTGTTGGATTTTCAGTTGAGATTAATATATTACAAAAAATTGATTTAAAAGAATAAGGTTGAACTCGATTTGTTACTGTCTGTTTAACACAAATGCCCGTGGGATTATCGCTGCAACGTATGGGATTAATCTCTTACATACTTTAACGGATTGTACGTATTAACGTCAGGTATATATTCCACAGCGACAAAAGCAAACAAAAAAAGCTGTCCAAATTAACAAAGGATTCTACACTACAACACTTAAGTTTAATGTACTTAAAGTGATTTTTATCAATCAAGTATAAAATTATAAAATTTCTTAAGTATTTTATTAAGAAAAAGTACAAAATCGACAATTTAAGTGTATATAATGCCAATTTTAATGATAAAGTTTTATATGTGTAAACATCGGTAGAGGTATAATAAAAGATATTAATCCATACCCAGGCTCAATTAACATTGATAAGTCAATGTATTTAGTGGCAGTATTGAATCATTTTGAATATTTTCCCGATACAGTGTGAACTTTAATCTAAACTTCATGCTCGAAATACAATGTAGGTGTCGCTTTCGTATAAATCTTCAACCTCTGATTTGGTATTCAAATTGATCAATATCCTAGTGCAATGAAAATGTAACAGAATCACACAGAGCGAGAGGACAAAAATCAATCGATTTGAACATTCTCTTACACAATCCGAAACATACAATTAAACTTGTTAATGAGTACATATATTTTAGAAAGACAACTGGAAATTGAAAATAATTGAAAGCATATCCTGTCAGTTGCGTTCACATATGTTCAATTTATGTAATAGCAATACTGATGCAATTATAATTGTTGCTATTGGCTCTACATCAAAGAAGTAAGTTGCATCATATGCAATTCCTAACAAGAACATCCATTGATAACGATATTTGCTGGTAATCCATATCATTATTTTTCAGTCAGACTCTGTTAATTGTAATTTATATCCCTATGAAATACAGTATACAATTAATGGTAACTCCCCCAGGACACCTGTTAATACCCTAAATTATGAATCTTCTAATGTACGAAAGAAAGTATAATCAAGTAAATAAACAAAGCCCAAGGGAACAGGCAAAAGAAACCATTATAGACAGGTGAACTTTGTTAAGAGATTGAATGACCTTTATAGACAGTTGCCCTTTATACAGAGGTGAGATGTAAGTTTGACTGTATGTAAATTTTTTGGCCCAAGTCAAACAATTTACTTTGCACTCAAGCTCAACGTTTTATGATTTCAAGAAAAAAAGAGATGTTTGTATATATTAGGGCTGGAAAATAACGTTTAAATTCATTTCAGGTTTATGACTTCCGGGCACGAGAAAATCAATGCCCCTCTGTTTTGCCTACGGCCGAACAATTTAATCTTTATGAACAGCGATATTTGAAGTTTAAGATACGTTATTTTAACACTTTTATTAATTTCCCCTAAGTTATAATCGATCGATGTCAGAAAATGTATTTAATTCAACATTTTTTCAACATTATTTATTTGAAATTCTCCTTATCACAGAACAAAGGGAAAGTCCCGAGAAATTCGGAAGTCGGAGACGGATTCTATAATGCGAAGTGAAAAAAAACCCGAGTTTAAAATTGATTTCATTTTTGGCAGAATAATCCACTTCTGGCCCAGATTCATTATAGTTCGGTTTTGACAATACCGAACGTCAAACTTTGGATGCCTCAGTTACGATTTACACTCTAAAATTTAATGGAACTTTTATTTTTTTAAATTGTTACATAATGGCAGGCCGTGTGTACTCGGAAAAGGAAATAAAGCAATCAGCATTTAACGCTGTTGGATTGTTTATTGTTTTGAAGAGTTGTCACTATTTCAACTTCGAGGGTTAAAACTGTTTGCGGTGGTTCAGTGGAAGAACGGAAAGTCAAGGTTTCGATTCCCGTAATGGGGTACACTTTGAAAATGGTAGTTACAGGTCCTTCGCATGCGCTTGGAAGTGAAAGTGACAGATCTTGCGAATCAGACATGAAACCGAGGTTCTGTGTCACCAAAGGCGTGACAATGAAAGTAACTCTGAATGAATTGACTTCAGTCCATAGCATAGGTAAAATTTGTAGCACTTCAACTAAAGTTGGTCGATATAAGTGAAAAATTATTTGCGGGATGAAAAACCTTCAATCACACGACAACAAAATCGAGGATTAAATAAGACATACTCTTGAAATAGTAGATACAGAATTTCGTTGCCAAAGATTAATTTCTTGAAAGAAGATGAAATTGCTAAAATTATAAAACACATTTCAAACATGTTCATCACAATCACCATTGGAATTTAAGGAGATCAAGATATGATTTTAGTAAATTATCAACAAATGTTAATCAAATTGAATAGAATGGAAGAATTCAGTGGCAGTAAATTCAAGAATAGTCCAAAGATTGTAAATATTCTGAAATTGATTAGATAGGCGAGCAGGCTTAGTCGAAGTCGGTTAAAATGATCAAACGAGTTATCTTCAAACTGCATGACGGTTCATTCTTTAGTGCCGAATAAATGATACTAAAACAATATATTATTGACATCGATTTACAGAATATGACGTGAGCTAAGAAAAAATAATATCAAAAGAACTGTAGTTTGCCGATTTGTTTGTTTTTTCGTTTGTCATCATTTAATCTCTTGCCATTTATAGGATCAACCCGAATAGTAATTAACTCTAATAAATTATGAATAGTTTATCTAACAAACAAAAAAACAAAAAAACAAGCACTTCCACTTATTAATAAAGATCTATTTTTTGGACAACTTATCAGCGAACAAGTGTCACGTACCGCAAAAGGGCACTGTCCTTGAATACCTTGCCAATGCATAAAACATCGTCCGAATACAATGCGGATGTAATTGAAAAAAAAGTGCATCGTATGTCAAAAAATTAATGTTTATCCGATATCAATGATCCAATGATCAATGACACCCGATATTCAATTTAAAATAGAATTTTCTTTCTTTTTATCTTTACCGCTTTCTCCCTCTCTTAGTATCATCATTATACTTAAATTTCTGAAATCTGAAATCGCTAGGCAGATAAAAAAGTATTAACACACATTAATCATGCTTGCTGTACTTTAAAGTAAACAGGGTATATGGACAGTACGGAAAATAGACTTAAATAGAGACTGAGTTTGGCATATACAAGCCCAGATATAGGGGCTATATATACGGATATGGTTCAAAATTCGCTTTGCTGTCCCCTAATATTATTTTGAAGGGGGTCCAAGATAATTTGTTTTTTTGTATTATTTTCACCGAACTCGGTGTAGCATTTCCATGTAGCATTTGCATCGGGTGTCGCATTCTTGCAGAGGACGCCGACTGCTTTCGGACACCTGGTCCCATCTATTTTGAGATTCGCAGTTGCTTGTCATGTTGATACCATTTTTATATCTAATTTATCGTATTCTTATGAACTGAGAGCTTCTATATTCCATTGACACTTCTTCATTTTACTTCAAGTTATTTTGGAATCCCCATTCGAAAGTAAAGTATGGCATAAAACGTTTTAGTATTGTAGTTTTAGAATAAATTTTTTAGAGACAGCCAGTGTTGGCCAGCACGAAGATAATTGGAGAAAACTAGATGAATAGCTAATCTATATTTCAAAATCCTCTGGGGCTATCAAGGTATTAGGGGAGCAGCTTACATATATGTGTATATTCGATATAACATCCCCATATCTTGTCATATTTCGCCGAGAAATCTTAAATCCCGTATTTTTCACAGATGTTTATTCTAAATTTTGAAATATAACATCCCCGTATTTTGTCATGTTTCGCTGAGAAATCTTAAATCAAGTATTTTTCACAAATATTGATTTTCAATTTTGAATCGTGTTGAAGGTATAGTAAAACCCATATAACCTGGCGGGACCGAGTCTTGTGAACCCAATTTTGACCTGGGCGAGTTTAAATTTTAGATAATAAAGCACAACGTTAAAATTACACACTGTAGAGTATTCGTTTGTACAAGGGAATATCCAATGAGGAATAAAACGGTTTTCCGTGCAGCTTGGAATAACCGAAATGTCAGTAGAATCATCCGTGTGATAGATGATCCAAAGATTACTCCGCCCCTCCATTTTATGTGAATCGGACATTGATACAAGATGTAGCACCTGGCGTTTTCTGTCATTCATTTGTATATATATATATTCGTATCGAATCATTTTGAATATTTTCCCGATACAGTGTGAACTTACCTAAACTTCATGCTCGAAATACAATGTAGGTGTCGCTTTCGTAAACGTCATCACACATAAATCTCTGATTTGGTATCCAAATTGATCAATATCCTAGTGCAATGAAAATGTAACAGAATCACACAGAGCGAGAGGAAAAAAATCAATCGGATTTGAATATTCTCTTACACAATCCGAAACATACAATTAAACTTGTTAATGAGTACATATATTTTAGAAAGACAATTGGAAATTGAAAATAATTGAAAGCAGTTGCGTTCACATTTGTTCAATTTATGTAATAGCAATACTGATGCAATTAAAATTGTTGCTATAGTGCAAGGTATAAATTAATTTCAGAAACTGGCTCTACATCGAAGAAGTAAGTTGCATCATATGTAATTCCAAACAAGAACATTCATTTGACAGTTTTGTAAACGATATTTGTCGCTAATCCATATCATTATTTTTCAGTCAAACTCTGTTAATTGTAATTTATATCCCTATGAAATACAGTATACAATTAATGGTAACTCCCCCAGGACACCCGTTAACACCCTAAATTATGAATCTTCTAATGTACGAAAGAAAGTATAATCAAGTAAATAAACAAAGCCCAAGGGAACAGGCAAAAGAAGCCTTAATAGACAGGTGAACTTTGTTAAGAGGTTTATTCATTATAAAATAGGAATGTTTGAATGACCTTTATAGACAGGTGCACTTTATATAGAGGTGAGATGTAAGTATGACTGTATGTAAATTTCTGGGCCCGAGTCACAAAATTTACTTTGCACTCAAGCTCAACGTTTTATGATTTCCAGAAAAAAACCACAAAATTTATGCTACAACTGGAGATGTTTGTATATATTATTGCTGGAAAGTCTCGTATATATTCATTTCCGGTTTATGACTTCCGGGCACGATAAAATCAATGTCCCTCTGTTTTGCCTACGGCCGAACAATTGAATTTTTATGATCAGCGATATATAAAGTTTAAGATATGTTATTTAAACACTTTTATTAATTTCCCCAAAGTGATCGATGTCAGAAATTGTATTTAATTTAACAGTTTTTCAATATTATTTACTTGAAATTCTCCTTATTGTATCACAGAGGAAAGGGAAAATCCCGAGAAATTCGGAAGTCGTAGACGGATTCTATAATGCGAAGTGGAAAAACTCGAGCTGAAAATTGATTTCATTTGTTGTAGAATAATCCAATTTCCAGTACATTTAACCATAATACTCGTTATAAAAGCAATCCTTTGTGAAAGAGTACGTTTATTAAACACTTTGTCGTCGCGCATCTTCTATTAAATACGTGAATCTTGATACGTTGGATGCTTCGGAGGAGGCAACTGTTACCATGGCAGCCGACATATCCGGGGAAGTTTCACTGCTACGGGAGATAATCCATACTGTCAGAATTGCCATGGACGAAATGCAAACTCGTTTCCGTGAGCGAGTAAAGCTTGCACAGATGTAATTTTGGTATGATTTTGTCGAATGTTCGGGCTATTAATATCCGAATGAGACAGATCCGTATAATAAATATTTATTTTCATTATTTTATATTTTTTAACAACGTCATGTTACTGCCCGGAAGTTGTTTTTCTCGTAATCTGTCGGCGGTCACGTGCCGAGACTTTCCGGCCGCAATGATTGCAAATAGTTGTAAATAATGATGAAAAATCGAAAAATCTTCATTTGAAGAAAACATCGATTAGTTTTTAGTTCATACTCAAATTGTGAGTGCCATACTCGACGTATAAGTTTAACATGTTAAACCTAAGTGTAACCCAATTTTTATATGAATGTTGAAAAAAAATTGTCCTATTAATTCAAAATATTGAAATAAAAATAAATTCTGTTGAGCATGTGTATTGTGTTAATTGGGCGACTTCTGGCCTAGATCCATTATAGTTCGGTTTTGACCATATTCAAACGTCAAACTTTGGATGCCTCAGTTACGATTTACACTCTAAACTTTAATGGTACTTTTACTTTTTTTAAATTGTTACATAATGGCAGTCCGTGTGTACTCCCAAAATAAAATAAAGCAATCAACATTTAACGCTATAGGATCGTTTATTGTTTTGAAGAGTTGTCATTATTTCAACTTCGAGGGTTAAAACATTTGCGGTGGTTCAGTGGAAGAACGTTCGACTAGCGAACGGAAAGTCCCAGTTTCGATTCTGGTAATCGGGTCATACTAAAGACTTTGAAAATGGTAGTTTCAGGTCCTTCGCATGCGCTTGGAAGTGAAAGTGACATACTTTGCGGATAAGACTTGAAACCGAGGTTCCGTGTTTAGTAAAGTAACTCTGACTGAATTGCCTTCAGTCCATAGCACAGGTAAAATTTGTAGCACTTCAACTAAAGTTGGTCGATATAAGTGAAAAATTATTTGCGGGATGCAAAACCTTCAATTACACGACAACAAAATCGAGGATTAAATAAGACATACTCTTGAAATAGTAGAAACAGAATAAAGTGAAAATCCCTTCCAAAAAATAATTTCTTGAAAGAAGATGGAATTGCTAAAATTATAAAACACATTTCACACATGTTCATCACAATCACCATTGGAATTTAAGGAAATCAAGATATGATTTTAGTAAATTATCAACAAATGTTAATCAAATTGAATAGAATGGAAGAATTCAGTGGCAGTAAATTCAAGAATAGTCCAAAGATTGTAAATGTTCTGAAATAGGCGAGCAGGCTTAGTCGAAGTCGGTTAAAATGATCAAACGTGTTATCTTCAAATTGCATGACGGATGATTCAATGATACTAAAACAATATATTATTAACATCGATGTACATAATATGACGTCACCTAAGAAAAAAATAGTATCGAAAGAACTGTAGTTTGCCGATTTGTTTGTTTTTTCGTTTGTCATCAATTATTCTCTTGATATTTTAAAGATCAACCCGAATAGTAATTAACTCTGATAAATTATTAATAGTTTATCTAACAAAAAACAAGTACTTCCACTTATTAATAAAAATCTATTATTTTTTTGGACAACTTTTGAACGAGAAAGTGTCACGTATCGGAAAAAGGCACTGTCCTTGAATGTCCTTGCCAATGCATAAAAACATCTTCCGAATACAATGCGGATGTAATTGAAAAATATAAGTGAATCGTTTGTCAAAAAATTAATATTTATCCGATATCAATGATCCAATGATCAATGACATCCGATATTCAATTTAAGATAGAACTTTCATTCTTTTTATCTTTACCGCTTTCTCCCTCTTAATATCATCATTACGCTTAAATTTCTGAAATCTGAAATCCCTAGACACATAAAAAAGTGTTAACACCACATTAATAATGCTTGCTGTACTTTAAAGTAAAAGGGATGTATGGACAGTACGGAGACTAACATAGAGACTGAGTTTGGTATATACAAGCCCAGCTATAGGGACTATATGTACGGATATTGTTCAAAATTCACTGTGCTGTCCTACCAACTTTATTTTTAAGGGGGTCAAAGATAATTTATTATTTTTTATTATTTTCACCGAACTCGGTGTAGCATTTCGATGTAGCATTTGCGTCGGGTGTGGTGTTCTAGCAGAGGATGCCGACTCCTTTCGGACACCTGGTCCCATCTCGTAGATTCGCAGTTGTTTTTCATGTTGAGACCATTTTTTATATCTAATTATTATCTTATTATATTCTATTGGACCAAGAGCTTATTTTGGAATCTCCCTTCGAAAGTAAAGTATGGCGTTAAACATTTTAGTATTGTAGTTTTAAAATAACATTTTGGAGACAGCCAGTATTGGCCAGAACGAAGATAATTGAACAAAACTAGATGAATAGCCTAATCTATTTTTCAAAATCCTCTGGGACTATCAAGGTAGTAGGGGAGCGGCTTACATATGTGTGTACATTTAATATAACATCCCCATATCTTGTCATGTTTCGCCGAGAATTCTTAAATCTCGTATTTTTCACAGATGTTTATTTTAAATTTTGAAATATAACATCCCCATATCTTGTCATGTTTCGCTGAGAAATCTTTAATCAAGTATTTTTCACAAATGTTTATTTTCAATTTTGAATCATGTTGAAGGTAAAATAAAATCAATATAACCTTGTGGACCCAATTTTGACCTGGGCGAGTTTAAATTTTAGGTAATAAAGCTTAACATTAAAATTACACTGGGTGGATTAATTGTTCGTACTTGTCACTATATACAAGGGAATATCCAGTGAGCAATAAAACAGTTTCCCTGTGCAGCTTGTCATAACCGAAATGTCAGTTGAATCACCCGTTTGATAATCAAAAGGTTACTCCGTCCCGCCATCTTATGTGAATCGGACATTGATACAAGATGTAGCACCTTGTGTTTCCTGTCATTCATTTGTATATCCGGAAATGCGACTTTTAGTGTATGTATCTTTTCAAGCAGCAGACGACTCTTAACATTACAGCTGCGACACAACACAATCCGGATGTTCTGAGGATCAGATCGAAAGAAATTTACAAATGTTTATTCATTGTCTAAAATTATATTTATTTAACTACCTTATGCATACATTGACTTCAGCTATATTTAAAAACCAAGAACGGATGTTTTATTTACTTAAAGTAAACTTGATTTGCAAATTTGAGATGGTCAAAATGTTATACTCATAGATTAGAAAGTTGAAATGTATAAAATATAAATTATTATTATTCTATTAAACTAAATTCCTTCAACGACCAGAAGTGACCATTACGCTGTTTGCCCTCAGCAAGACCAGATGCCGAAGTCACGAAATTTACTCAATACTCAAAATCAACTTTTATTTCATTATTTTGATTATATAATGGTTTGTAAAATTTTGGGGTATGTAGAAAACATGTTTTAAGTTTGAGTAATTAGAAAAACATATTAGATCTATTTTATTCTTTCACGTATAGACTTTTGCGTCATACTATTGATTTTCCTGTAAAAATGAAATATATACGTTGAGTACAATATACAAACATGTCCAGTTACAGAATTAATTTTGCGTGTTTTTACCTTGAAATCATTAAAAAATAGTTGAGCTTGAGTACTGAGTAAATGGTGACATCGGGGCCAGGAGTTTGTCATAGTACATGTTATATCAACGTGTGTCTTGCAAGTTGAAAACACTGAAGATAGGTTAAAATATGATGCAGTTAATACATAGGGTACAGTTGTAGATTGGCAAAGTACACGTAACATCATTGGAATGAAGGTTAAAAAATCAAAATACTAGGTTAAACTCTGATTCATTGAATATTTAGCTTTTTAGGGTACAACTGTTTGTTTGTCAAAGTGCATGTTATTTCACTGCAAATTAATGAGGTGTGTTGTAAAACAAATAATAATGTGTTAAAATGTGAATGTGAATAGGGTATGTCTGAAGTTTGTCAAAGTACATATCGCAATACTGCAGATGAAATAGGCAGAAATAAAAGAAAACTCAGAATAGGTAGAAGGGAAATTAGATATGTTTACTAAACTTTCGACTTATTGTAATATTACTACTTGTACTTGATATGCATAAGATCTTAACACAAGCATAAAAATCTTATATTCCAATATATTTTGTGACAATAAGGTCAGGCCAGGTGTGGTATTCATATACAAAGAGTAGGGTGGAGTTAATCAATTGCAATTAAAAAGATGCAAAATTTGGGCTTCACAATCACTTCTCACAAGTATATATGAATAAAACAGTAGCATGGAGTTAATCAATTTCAGTTCAAAAAATACAAATCCTGGGTTTCTCAAGCAATTTTCACAAAATATATAGGAATTTAAAATTGTTCATGTCTGTGTATGTGTATGTCTCATTTTGTTATTGTATGTCAATCTAGGTAGTAAAAAGGAAAGAATAAGAAAGAAACAAAACAAAACAAACGACGCAGCTAATATCCCTTTTCAATGCATATTTAGGGCACAACCGCAGTTTATCAAAGTACTCGTTACATCATTACAAATAAAGCAGGTTAAAGACTACAACCCTATAAACTAAATCTTGTTCCAAGAATGTTTTAAGGCACATCTGTTGATATGACATCAATGAAAATAAAATAGATTGAAATAAAACAACTACTGTAATAAAATCTAATAAAGTAAATTTTAGGGCTTAACTGTAGTTTTTCAAAGTAAATATTACATCAGTGAAAACACTGTTGAAAAATAGCAACTAAAATATCTTAAAGTCTGATTCCATGAATATTTTGGACACAACTGTATTTATTCAAAGTTCATGTTACATCACTGCAAATGAAGTAAGTAGAAAAAAACTGAAAATATCAAAGAATTAAATGAATTTTTAGGTCACAACTGTAGATTGTCAAAGTAAATATCGCATCAGTGAAAATAAAGTAGATTGAAATAAAACATATCGTAGTACAGGGTGTTTCATAAAAGTTCATCGGTTGGAGTATTTATTTGAGAATTTATGATGTCATCATTTGATTTAAGTATCAAAATGGATGACAAGAAGAGCCCTCGTATCGATGTTGTTAAATGTATACTCAACATACCCCAACAATATGTAATTAATGATTTTAAACAGGCAATAAGAAGAAAAATCAAAAACGATTCCATTGGATGCACGTGAAAATGTACCGAACACATCCTAAACATACTACAGTTAGTGGCAAAGAAACAGGTGGACACTGGAAACGTAATGAAAAGACGTTTAACTGGAAAATTTACAAAAGGTTAATACTTGAGATTTTTGCTCATTTGAATAATATTGGATGTTTGCATTTAGAGTTATATACCAGCAGACTTTTACAGAGACATATCTTAATATGATAGTTTGACATTCATCTTGTAACATAATTTTTATGCTAGAGTAGAGTCGGGATATGTTCTTTTGAAACAACTTGTGTGTTAAAATCGAATGCAGTAAATATATAGGGTATAACTATAGTTTTTCAAAGTAATTTTTGCATTAGTGAAAATAAAGACGGCTGAAAGACAGCAACTCAGAAAATATCAAAATCTGATTCAATGAATATTTAGGGCATAACTGTATTTTTTTTTCAAAGTGCATGTTACATCACTGCAAATACAGTAGGTTGTCAAAAAAAAAAAACCCTTAAAAAATTTAAAATTCTGATTCAATGAATATTTAGGGCACAACAACTGTAGCTTAACCAAAGTACACGTACCAGCACTGCAATGATGTAAGTTGCAAAAACAACAATAAAGGTTACAATCAGATACCGTAAATATATAGGGTGAAACTGTAGTTTGTCAAAGTAAATATTGTATCACTGCAAATGAATTAGATTAAAATGAAATAATACATTATAGTTTGTCAAAGTAAATATTGCATCAAAGTAAATGACAACGGTAGAAATGAGATAAACAATAAAGAAGGTACTGAAGTATGATCCAATCAGTACATAGGGAACAAGTTAAATTTGTAAAGGTACATGTTGCATAACTGTTTGTGTAATATATTCGAAAAAATAGGTCCAAACTGATGTAAATATTAGGGCTATCAATTTCTTCGGAGATATAACTTTGTAGAGCAAGAATGGTTTCATTTTCGGGTAACAGGAAACGTTTCTGTCTTTAGTTACATTTCTTGAAAATATCTCATTTGTGAATTTCTTTTCAATCATGTAATTGATTTTGAGATCTACAATGATGTAAGACCGAAGGAGACGCCAATTAGATATATGCATTCGGAATTTTGTAATAAGACTTGTCACAAAAATGGAAAATATGTCATAAAACAGATGTACTTGATGTGATATATGGTCGTATATCACGTATTGATTTGGATACAGGAACTGTTAGTATTATTAAGTATTATAGGCACTGTGACATAGATTCTTTTGTGAAAGACATCACCGGCCTTGTGGCAACTTTCTATCAAAATCAGCTCAGATTCCCGCGAGACTCGATCTCGTGGTGACTAAAGGTAATATACCATTATAGTGCTCTAACCACTCGACCACGTTTGAGTGACTTTGGTTTAAGTTTTTGGTTTGAGCAAAATCTGAGCAATGCATAGTGTTACAAGCTTGGAAGTTTGTGACCTACATTTCACAGTTGGGTGAGTCTGGGTAGGCATTTATCGTGTCCTACTTTATAAAAGAAAGGAGATATATGACACTCCAAAAGGCAAATCCACTACAAGGAAGGACAAAACCACCAAAACACTGACAAGGCATCAAGAACCATTGGTTACACATCAGTTTTGATACAAACAAAGGACGGTCAATCTGCAGACGTCCAGTCAATTGACCTATCGCCAAATGTCCGACACGGCACCTTTTTATGACGTCATGAATAAATAGCCCATCAAACTCTTGTGTGATTATGATATCACTATCAAATGACGTTTAAAAAGCACATGGACAGCCATGTCAGACAATAGGGATAGGTCAATTAGTGTGGTTAATCACTTAATAGACCTTCCATCACAAAAGTATGATGTTGTATTTGTGATCTCAATTTGCTGATATTATACATTTTACCGAAATTACAGAATAATGTACTAAACTGAACGGGGGCATCCGTAGCCGAGTGGTAAAAGCACCGCCCATTAAAACATTGAATCTCTTGCCTCCTATCAGCGCAGGTTCGAGTCCCCGCCGGAACCTAAACTCAGAAAATTTGCCAGGTTACTTGCGGGAAGCCGGTGGGCTATTCCTTGGTTCATTGTAAACAGATTCTCTTTCCACCATTAAAAACTTGTCGTCACCATATAACTGACAATTTGTTGAGTTTGTCGAGTGTGGCGTAAAACACTCCAAAAACAAACAAACATACAAACTAAAATGAATCTGAATATTACTATTCCAATATTACCCATGTTATTTAAATTGTGGTCATTCTGAAGATTAATACTTTGATATCTGTGATTTTTATATAGTGCATGATAACAAAGGCCAAGATAAATAATATCTTTGGTCAGCTTTAACGTAAGTAATGGGCCCTGTGGAGGTAAGAAAACAATCTTAATTAACAAAATTCGCCAGCCTTAATGCAAAATCAAACTGTTGTCCCTTAAGAACCAGATATACGCAGACATAAACATTCTTAAATTCCTGTTTATTTTGTGAAAATTGCTTGAGAAACCTAGGTTTGCACTTTTTCACTTGCAATCGATTAACTCAACCTTAATATTTCTATATGAATACCACACTCGACCTGACCTTATTTTCACAAAATATATAGGAATATAAGTTTGTATGCATGTATATGGCTCTTATTTGTTGTTGTAAACCAAGCACAAGTAGTAAAAATAGAAAAAAAAACCGGAAGCATTTTTGGTAAACACAGTTAATGCCCCTTTTAAGTAAAATGTTGAATGGATAGCACTGTTATATTCCAAACTCCCCAAAAGTCAAGATATCATCTTCTTACAGTAGTTACTATTCAGTTAGTCGGACTTAAGAATACATTTAAGTTATTATTATGTTTAATGCCACATTCTGTTTTTGAACTCTACAATTATTTTTAATTTGAGCTAAAATCAATACCAAAGTTATAATGCTCAAAACGATCGTTTCTGTCAATTAGACTTCCTCAGTTGAGCTCTAATTTTAAACAGATTTTCTAAAGAGAAAGTGGTTTCAAACAAGACTAAATTATGAATCTAAACGTATAGCCAAAATCCGTCTAAGAGTAACCACTTTAAAAAGAATGACTTATAGCTAAAGAAGAATTTAGAATTTTAAATGGTATTATCAGTGGGAAATATTACTTTAGTATAAGATTATCAGCTGGTACCGAAATACCAGGGGCTAGGTTTATATATACTCCCGGGGACTCAAACAGACCACCAGCAGTGGCGACACCCTAGTGGTTATAAATATTATAAATATAATACTAAAGTTATAATGAATTGATGAAGTTTTATTGGCAGAAACGACAGTCTTGGGCATTTGATTTGAACCCACTCTTTTGCAAAACTGTAATTTTTATGTTTATATCATTTATTACATTGATCTATAAATGAATTCTCAATTTAGACTGAAAATATAAAATGTCAATGGTGCTTTGTGAGTTTATATATCTATAAACTATGTACATGTAATTAGCTTTAACACATATTAATTATTACCAAGAAGAAAATTTACCTGATATCTATGGGAAAATACCTTCAAGTCTATTCTCCTTTACTTAAAACCCTGGGGAGATGGTGCACCCGGCGTAGAAAAGAGACGGACGGGTAAACAAATGTAAAATAAATTGACAAGATATTTCCTAGATCTCGTTAAAATAAAAAATGACAAGGCAAGATTATAGCAAAAACTGAGACTGTGTGAGTAATACTGAGTTATATGTATAAATTTGATAAAAACCTTTCACATAAATTTTCACCATCTTCTAGAAATAGATTCAGGACATTAAACGCCGTTCTTGTTCTAAAAACTGCTAACAAAAAATTCTAAACGAGAAATCAATCATAATTCTTTCTACGCCAGTCGTAGTTTGTTTAAGATTTATTGGTCGATGTTTTAATCATATTCAGAAGAAGTAAAAAATATATCTGTACTTATTGGTATAAGATGTAATTAACACCCAACTCAAAGCAAATATTATCAGTAACCTTTTTCTGCTGTACGGAAATCACTGACAGGCCTATCGTGCATTGCATATTATCATTTCTGTTCGGCCTAGAAAGCGGACACCGTCTGACGTCACTTAGTGGAAGTATTTAGCAGATGTAGATAAAGATAAAGGAAGTATAGCATTGGTGACGTCATTTGTGGGATACAAGCTCCGCTTCTGACACACTTCAATGAAGTGTTCTTGACCTTTTTACCGGTTTATGAGATTGTGGGTCGTGACTTTATTGTTTACAATTCGTTGAATTCGTATAATTGTTGATGTTCACGACACTTAACAAACAACCCGCTTAAAAGACCAGTAATTGTTTGCAAGTTTTTGTTTATATGTGTAAACTAAAGTTTTACTTTAATTAGCTAAAAATGTAAATCGTTCTTCGTTCCTAATCCATATGTGTTTGTAAATAAAGCATGCAAAGAAAAGCAAAAACAGACCAATGCAGACAAACTGTTAAAATGGATCTTTTTTGCTTTAAAAGTTTCAAATATTCCACTTCTTATACAATTAAATCGTTTCTAATAAATCCCGGGTTGAAAAAAAGTTGTAATAAATAAATGCCGTATTTGTGAAAAAAAACTCGAATGTGAATAATAAGCGAGTAAACATTTGTTTATTTACAGGGATGACAGGAATATTTATCGTCATAATATTACATTCATTCTAGACAAAATATTCATGGCATGTTAAAATTTTTCTATGGCAATATATCTTTTTAGCCTTTTAAATCCAAATTTTTTTCAAACGCGGGATATATATTTTTTATCAAAAGACACTCTATTATTTAATATCTCTATAACACTCTGTATATTAAAACCAAGTGCATATATTTCTGATTTCAAGGTTGCAAATCAAATCCAACATTTCAACCCACGTGAATTAAAAATATTAATATTATAAAAATATTTGGAAATCGAACCAGATGCACAAATGCGAGTTAATGCAGTAAAGAGAGTCCATGTGCTAAAGGCTCCCGGATAAAAATAAAATAAAAAAACAAAGTTAGAATACAATATTTACAATATTTGACCACGTGTTACAACAATGTCCCAAGTAAAATATAGTTTTTGGTTTGCATTTTCCCTAATTGCTAATAATTGATAAAATGTATACCACAAATATTTCTTTCAATTTATAAAACTCATAATCAGTTTTCTTCTCGTAACTAGTATGTTTCCGTATTAGAACTATGCCTCTTTAACTTTTTTGTTATTTCTATATCAACTAATGCGATTACACAATCGTAATACATATATACTGACGTAATGAAGAAATTTTAAATCCGGTAAAAGGTTACAAGAAGTCGGCTAATTACTTGTTTTGACTGCAATAAGTACCGTAGAAGATCGTGCAGCCATATCATTTTAACTCCACGCTGACCAGCATTGATTTCAGGTGGCTCATAAGATAATTAACAGATATATTTTATGTCTTGTATAATATTTATGCAAAATAATGAGAATGCAAAGTCAAATCAGTAACATCATCGTAGACGGGAATATAATTGCAATCAAGTGTGGTAATGAATGGATTGTATTTATGACTTATGACTAACTCAGCAACACCTAGTGGTCACATCTAGACTCAACAGGGCAACAAATAGAATGGTCTACTGTCATATTTTCAGGAGTGAGCAAGTTAAAATTACACATAAAATTATTGAAAAATTTTGATTTCAAATTATACACCCCTGAATTATGACAGTGGACTTTACCATTCTTTAAAACGGTTGACACCACATGAGGCATTAGGTGTTGATGAGTTAACAATTCATTAATATTCCCAGTAGCAACATTTTAATATAATTCCTTGAGGTAAAAGTCAAACAAAAATGTTTAACCGAAAAATGTATTCGAATAGAACAAGCTGTCTTTTGAATTCCAGGCATCGACCATTGAACAGTAGTCATTAAATAAAAATATTTTAATATACTTTTTTTTTTACATTTTATACCCACATTTTTTTCGTTTATTCTAAACTCTATAAAAACATACACATTTAGTACAGCTGTACTTTATATATTTAAGATGAAGAATACATGTACAGCCTGATTAAACTTGACCGATGCTTCCGGTATAAGTATACACGAATTTACAATAACATAGGTCTTCCGCTAATGAGGAGGATAACGCTTGACTCACATTCAGTTTATTGTTGATTGATGAAAGAAAATGATATCTTTGTGAAGTTAGTAGAAAAAAAAGAAAGAAAGGTTCAAGAAAAATAACGAAAGAAATTGATATACTTCATCATGGATTATAACCGAAGTCAGGCATTTTATATACGAGATTTATATTTATGTTGATATATCTATTATTTCAAGATCAATGTTTAACGGACAATATACGTATCTTCATTACTTATAACACTTAACTAGAAATATTGTAATTGATGAAAAAATACATATTTTATAAACATAATAATAAAGTTTTAGTGCTGCATAAATGCAAAATCAAATACTCGAAACGACTTTTGTGCAAATCAGACTTCATCAGTAGATTTCCAAAGCAGAAAATGGCCAAGCTACATACCTAAATGTATTGTCTTAGAGTAATCACTGTATAAAGATTAGTCTCAGTTTTTGAAAGTTTATAATTCATACGTTGCGGTCTATACGTATAAATACTTTATAAGTTTTTTGCAAGAACTATAACTGTGGTATTATGTTTATAATATTTATATTTGATTTTGCTGTAACAATGGGACTTATTCATGTACCACATGATACCCGATAATGTTTGTTTGGGACTATTTTTTCTTTTAGTGATGGAATGACACTAGTAGAAACTATCCCGCCGTAACGTCATTTCAGCGGAAAGATTACATAGAGTTACATTCCATCACCATTGGAGATACTAGTACCACACAAACGTTATCGGTTATCATGTGGTACATGAATTAGTGCCATTTGACGGGGATTTATTCATCCTTTCCTTTTGACCCTTAATGACTATATATATATATATATATATATTATATATATATATATATATATATATATATATATATATATATATATATATATATATATATATATATATATATATATATATATATATGGCAGGGATAATCCGTACCTGGTACATTTACTGCTCCATGACATTAAGATCCGAAGTTACCAACCTTACCCAGTACGTTATATGAATCTGAATTAGAAGCACGTGAAAACATTCGTGATATTTCCAGGAAATATAAAAAATAATTTGAACTCAATCTCTTGATTAAAAGTTACAATTGTATACTTATATTTACACAGTTCTCCAGTTTTGGCATAACATACGTGTTTTCATCAAAAGTGTAAGTAGAGCTTGAATTCTTAGAATATTTAGAAATCGGATATCACCTCTCGATTTCCCACAGATCCTTGCTTTCCAAAATAATCAATATGTTAGATCATGTTTACAGGGGACGCTGATTCCTCCCGGTAACCTGGTCCCATCCCTTTTGGGATAGACAAATTGTTCTTCCTCTTTGGACCGTTTTTTGATGTTTGTTTGTTTGTTTATTGTTGTTTAACGTCCCACTCAAGAATCTTTCCCTCATATGGAGACGTGATATGCCGGTGAAAGGCTTCAAATTTTGGCCTATGCTCGGCACTTACGGTCATTAAGAAATGAGGATTCTTTAACGTGCCGACACCAACTGCGACACGGGACCTCGAGTTTAACTGTCTCATCCGAAGGACAGGAAACCAACCTGCCGCCAGCTGGACCCGAACTCACGACCTCGCGATCAAGAGTCGAGCGTGCTACCGAATGAGCCAGGCCGGCTCCCGTTTTTATTTTTGATATCTAATTTGTCGTTTCCTAATAGACTATGAGTTTCGTATATTCATTTGTACTTCATTACATTTTGTACTGTAAAGAGTACATGGCATTTTGAAAAATATCAACATGAAAGATATTGTTATAGTAGTTTATTTATGTATGAGGAAATTGAGTACTTTCGTGTTTAGGGAAAATAAATTGTCAATCAACAATACATCGATAAATGCGTATGATCCAAAAATAGTTCCTATTTGGTATACGGGAATAAAACATGATGCATCAAAGTCAAATGGGTAAGCTATTATGATTTCAAAACCTCCCTTGTTGATTTTGAAACAAAAGCACATCTGCTTTTTAAAAAAGGTTTTCAGTTGCTAAAACATGTTTTATTAAAAGCATGTTTGTTTGAGTGGTGATGGTTTTTACCCCACAGAGCAAGTTTTTCTTTAACGGGTCTATTGTTTCACCTTTCCTTACGTCAATGCTGTGAGTTGTCAATAACGTGTCACACTTACCGTGACACGATACCTGGGTTTAAAATACCATCTAAAGGACCAGTGACTTTCACATTTACAAACTTCGCCGAGTTCTTAGTGGAAGAACTGTCACTTTAACACAGATATATATATATATATATCTTTAACAGTTTTAAATATATATCTGTATTTGGACGTAAATTCAGGACTTTTGTTTGCGAGGTGTACGCTCTAACGCATGACTGACCACAAATGGTACCATCTCAGGTGGCACCTGTTTCTTATCATAGGTCGAATAAAGTGTGGAGCTACGCACAAGAGACAGAGTGATGATATTTACTATTCACTGTACAAGTTCTCCAAGTTTTTGACGTTTTTTTTTAAACATTTATTTCAAAATTGACAACAAAAGATTTGAGGTATTACCTCCTCAGAGGCCCTCAACATATTCTTCCCCAAGGTTTTGACGTTAGTGGAATCACGTTTAACAAGTTTTCGGCTACGGTACCGTTTAGGTTATACAGCCATTCTTATGATTTACATATGTATGACCATTTGCAATATACATGTATTGCATCTAAACAAAGTTTGCACTGTAGATGAAAATTGATGAACCAAGACAAAGTGGAGTATGACGTAGTTAAACAATAAACGATTAAAGGGGCATTAGCTGTGTGCTTTTTTAATCTTTCCTTTTTACTACTTAGATTGATATACAATAACAAAAATAGATATACACAGAAATAAAATTTCTTAAATTTCATTTTTTTTCAAAATTGCTTGAAAAATCCATATTGGCACTTTTTCTCTTGCAAAATGATTAATTCAACCTTACTGTTTGTGTATGCAAACCACACTGGACATGACCTTATTTTTACAAAAAATATAGGAATATAAATTTTTTATGCCTGTGTATAGCTCATAAGCTTGTTTTTGTAGATCTAAATTGAAATACTTTTGGTAAACACAGTTATCGCCCCTTTCAAGAGTATCAAGACGACAGCGAGTTTGTATCCGTTGAAGTGAACCTTACGTAATAAGTAACGGCAATGCCTTGCGTTTAATTAGTTACTAGGCAACTAAGATGCCACGTCGAAATCCTGTTTTCTTAAATAATGATGTCTGCTTATTGATTTATCATACTTTTAATTAAATCACATAATTAATTTATAAAACATTACGCATGGACAGAAATTGATTACTTTACCTGTCATTTCAATTGATATCTGAAATGATATATCCCAGAATATTGTGATTTACGAAGCACATGCATGTGTTGTGTTGGTCATTCTGTAATTTACAACATGTTCAGTATTTCTTTCTAATTGGTTTCGTAAAATAAGATATCGCATATTATGTAATAACTATCAATGTGCTATCCAAACGTGACAGATTTGTGATACAGTTTGCGATTAATTATCGGAATAGATAGAGAACAAATTGTATTACACAATTATAATGAGTATCATTTTCCATTAAATTAATTGGTATTTGCTTGGTCATATAATATACTCACTTATTACCTTGATTTATCAGTTAGTATTTAGACAAATGTGAACTTTTAAACCCGAGGTTGACAATGTGAACTTAACATGATATCGACAAATGTGAACGTCATATTATGTTGATACATGTGAACGTCATATTATGTTGACACATGTGAACGTCATATTATGTTGACACATGTGAACGTCATATTATGTTGATACATGTGAACGTCATATTATGTTGACACATGTGAACGTCATATTATGTTGACACATGTGAACGTCATATTATGTTGACACATGTGAACGTCATATTATGTTGACACATGTGAACATTTATTTACAAGATGTTGATACATGCCATGTGAACTTTACGTGTTGTTGCAAATGTGAACTTTACATGATGTGGACAAAAATGTGAACTTTACATGTTGTTGCAAATGTGAACTTTACATGATGGTGTTGACAAATGTGAACTTTACATGGTGCTGACAAATGTGAACTTTACATGGTGACAAATGTGAATTTTACATGGTGACAAATGTGAACTTTACATGATGTTGACAAATGTGAATTTTACATGGTGACAAATGTGAATTTTACATGCTGACAAATGTGAACTTTACATGGTGACAAATGTGAATTTTACATGGTGACAAATGTGAACTTTACATGATGTTGATAAATGTGAATTTTACATGGTGACAAATGTGAATTTTACATGTTGACAAATGTGAAATTTACATGATGTTAACAAATGCGAACTTTACATAATGTTGGCAAATGTGAACTTTACATGATGTTGATAAATGTGAATTTTACATGGTGACAAATGTGAATTTTACATGTTGACAAATGTGAAATTTACATGATGTTAACAAATGCGAACTTTACATAATGTTGGCAAATGTGAACTTTACATTATATGTCGTGGAACCATGTAAGACAAAATCAATACACTAAGGTATGTTACGAAATTGGCTCGTGTTAGATTGAAAAATGAGGTCCATGCGTTCTAAAATTAGGGTCCATGTGAGAAGTATTGACTGCTTAATTCTAAAATAGATCTTTGCAACTTAAGAGTGGTGATAATTGTTTATTATGTTTCATAAACTGTTGCACAGAAAAGATCAAAACAACTGCAGTATATACACAATGAAGGTATTTGTGTGATATTCTTTATTATTATACCTCATTAATAAAATACAGTCATAGGTTGGTTGAAAGCTGTCACGTGTCAGGGAGACGACTACACTTCATGTCTCCCTCGCGTGCATTATATCTCCCTCACGTGCGTCATATTTCCCTTGTGTGCGTCATATATACCTCGCGTGGGTCATGTCTCCTTCATGCGAAAACCCTTGCAGCTTGACAAATTGACACTATTTATTGATCCTGTATTTCGGTAAAATAAACAATTTATTGCCCTGGTTGTGGGGAAACATGAGGATTTCTTTACCTGCGGCAGTTCATATCCCCCTCGGCTTCGCCCTCGGTTAATATGACCTGCCTTGGGTAAACAAATCCTCATGTGTCCCTACAACCAGGTCAATAAATGTATAATGTCATATGATTTACAAATTTCGTTATTCGCTAACATATAGTACTAGTATAATGTAAGAGATGCACGGAACATAGATACAAAACCGGTATTTTGTTATACACGGGTTCGTTATAAGTGGAGCTGATTTTATTTGCCATTGTTGATCTCGAAGAAAATATCGATTGAATAATATACGTTTATGACCCAGGCAGTTGAACTGCTATAGCTAAAAGGAAAAAATATGGAGTGAAATATAATTTTGCTGATCCTTTTAATTCTACGCACCAAGCTGTTGTATGTTCACAAGTTCAATCTTTCATGCCCACATACGCGTCTTCTGATGTAACTAGTGCACTGGTCATTCAGAGTTCAATATCAAACTGATAAAGTTTTATAACTAATTAACGCTGAGAGGTGTGCGACTAATAAAGCAATATATAATTTCTAAATTATTGTTTTTAATTAGTTAAACATAACGCTGTGATTCAACAGATGTTTTCGCTGTGTAACATAGTGCAAGCGTAACACACGAGGGTTGATTGATAAGTGGTGAGTCTCATATGTAAGGATTTGTCTTTTCGGAGTTGCCACAGTGACAGACCTTCCAGAACGGTGTCATTTTAAAGGCACTGCCTACCGAGCTTAAATCCTGTTACCCTTCTTCTCACGGTAGAATACGAAGAAACATCCTCTCCTAGTGTTGTTACCATGTCAACATAAATAGCTTTAGGTGATAGACCTTTCTTTATTAAATATTGAATCACTGCTCTCTCGGTGATTATATCCATTTTGGTAAAGTTACCTGTACTCACCCCTTCGACAAAAATAACCAAATGACACCGTTCGTTGGTTACACAGCTTTATAGTCGGCGAACAGAACCTACAAATTAACCCTCGTGTAATAAAACATTCAATAATCCAAGCTCATTGTCAGCTAATTAATTGGGGCAAATGTTGCCATTTACTTACGGAAAGTCGATGATATTTTCGGTACATTATAAGAAGAATTTCCGGTCGATGCCATATGACCGAAACTAGTTTGAATGTTGCGTAAAACGATCAAAGTACTAAACGTACTTAAACGAGGTGACGAATGATACAACTTTTATCATGTAATGTTTCACTGCAGTGGATGTAGCACGCTCTGGAAGACAGAATAATACGTTTGTCGATCACATGCTTTATTTTCTTATTCACAAAACTTGAATTTTCCGTTACTTTAGTCTGTATGCTGTTATCAGTATTTATTGACATCAAATATATCAGTGAGACATTGGCCACTAGATGACCAGTACTATGGGTTTATAACTTAAACACGCATGTGGGTCAGTATGACAGACATTAGATATATTCCTCTCGTATGCAACAACATGGCGCGTATGAATATAAAATGTATAATGTCTGAACATTTTGGTAGCAGTTATTGCGTAGTTAGCGGTAATAGTCTGAACATAATCTTTGGAACTCTTCGAAACAATGACAAACACGTCCACACATTTGCGTCAATGGACATCGTAGTAATATCTTCGTCTTAAATGTATTGTTATCAATTTCATCTCCTGTACAAATATTCATAAACATAAAAGGTAAACTTAATGCCCATTTTATTTTGCAAAGATATAGCAAAACGTTACATTCTTCTGTGAACTCTTTTATTTAAAATAAAAAATAAACAAATATGTGATCACCAATTTTCAAATTGAATTTGCAGTTTAACAGGATATATCTCGTATCAAATTTAAGTAGATTGAAGATCTCTTTTATTCTCCGATAAATATAGTTTGTGTATTCACGATATTCAAGAAAACTGATTAATTGAAAATTGCTGTTATTCGGCTATCAGCCATCTTGTGTTTGATGCCAAGTAAACGAAGTGAAATTAAGTTAGCTTGTAAACACGAAACAAACGTACAATATTTTGGACGTAGAGTGTTATACTGCAATAACAGATTATTTGAGGCATTCATTGGTCAAATACCCCTTAATTAGCAAATAGCCCTTAATCAGACTTCAATGCATTGTCTTTGAAAGTGACATCAGAAACCGTTGTCAATCTTCGATTCTATGTCTGATCATTGGTCCATCATCGGATCAAAATGTAAGTTTCATTCAGAAATTTGAATTGCTCATAAAATACGAACGCGAAACCTTCTTGTTGTTGTTAATGTAAACATTACTTTATTGTCTGTTAAGTTATTTGTGATCTCTATCGAAATCGGTGTTCCGTAACCAAAAGTTAATGAGATCGTATTAACCTTAAAGTTTGATCAATGTTTTCAGAAGATTCATATGCAAGTATATGGATAAATGCTGTCTCTTATGAGAAATACATGTAAGAACGTAATTAGATATAATTTCTGTCTCACTGAGTCCTCGCCATTCATTTATATTAAATATTAAATGAGTTTCTGGCACTAGGCGCTCTAGTGACCACAGATGTTTTATTGATGTGAAAGAATGCGATACAATATGCCCAGGTACAATGAGTTCCTTAGAGTAATTGTATTGTGTTTGCATGTGGCCATAATATTTGCAAAAAAACAAAACAAAACAAAAAAACAATCATTAATTAAAACATTAAAACATTTTGGACGTCCTTAAAATATAGGTGAAGCGCTACAAATTTTGATTTGTGCCGCCAAAACTTGTTTCTGACTTCATAGAACATAGCGTTTTGGAGTAATTTCTTCTTACATATTGCAGGAAAAAGTCCCAAATGTGCTGAAAAGAATCAATAATTAAAGTCATCCATAACTTTGATTTATTTTTTTGGAAAAATATTTGTTTTTCCTGGTTATCGTGAAATTTTCTTGAACACATAGGCCTACTGTAAACCAAAGAAACACACTTCCACATGAATAAATCAGTGTTATCTAACATATTATGCTTTAAATGGACCCACCTGGTGCCTTTGCACTCAATTCCTTTCCACGTCTCGCGAGGTCGTTGACGTTCCCTCTGCCAGCTGTTTTGTCGCACTACAAGATATTTACGATATGAACTTACCTTCTCGACTTTCGTCATTTGCCATTTGTTTGTTTCTTTTTTATTTTCTGTTGTTATTTTTTAGGAAGGACTGGGTGTCCGTTTATGTTAACAAATTTACCTGTTTGTTTTGTTGTACAAACGCTGATAGATAAGCCCCAGAAACCACAAGATCCTCCCTTTGTATCTAGTTGAACGAGCATACGTTATATTACGATCCGGAAGAATAAATGAAGCCTGAAACATCACATTTATTATTATGTTTTTAAAGGTTAAGGAATATTGATATTAATACTTAGTAGTTTTTTAAAAAAAAATAACATTCATCTCCATCTCGATTCTTAGAATATCCAGGGGCGCATTTGCCTGTTTAAATTTCTTGGTGCAAAATGATTATTTCATATAAAAATAATAAACTTTTGAACAGTATTTAACGTCACACTCAATAATTTTTCGGTTATATGATAGCGACCAGTATTTAATGATGGAGGAGAGACCCCCGTTACCATGTACCCGGGATGAGACCACCGACATTCCGCAAATAAACTGACAAACCTCCTCACAAAAATTACCTTAGGTTTCAGTTGGTCTTGAACTTGCAATGACAGGAAGTGAGAGACTTCATGGTTAAAAGCGCGATACTCTAACCACTCGACCATTTTCATATAAAGTCTGTGTATTTTAAATCTGTCTGACAAATGTTAATACCTATTTGGGTTATGTTTTGTCCTTGAATGATCCCACTGTTTGTTTCGTAACTCAATACCTATTTTGAATGCGAGCTCAACTGATGAAGTCTAATTGACAGAAACGGTTGTCTTTAGCATATGTTTTGGGTCCTATTTTATTACAAAACTATTATTATATGTGTAATATTTATAAGAACAAACACATTCGAAAGAATTTTTTTTTGTGTACCGAAGCTCAGATAAAACTTAATATTTGGTCATATTCATTTGAACAAGTTTAAATTGATACTACATTTTGATACATTTCCTAATTTTACGACGAAATTCATAAAATAATTGTTACAATTTATGCATGCGTTAATTATGATAATTTATGCATGCATAAACTATGGCTATAAATAACCAGAATCCTTCAGATAACATCACATTGACATTCCATAATAGATGTCATTCTCGCAATAATTATTCTACTTCAGCAGATTATACCACTATTTCAAGAAAATTTACAGGTGATGTTACAATCATAACATTTAACGATGCACACCATGTAAATACTAAAGAATGGATATAAAACGTGAGCCACATAGAATTTCAAAGTGGCTGTCGTTTTGTACTCAAAACGGTTGCCATAGTGAGTTTTTATAATTTTATGCAAATATCATACAGATACAAAGTTAAACTTATTAATGCATTAAAATATTTGTCAAATCTGTTTATTGACATTTGATAACATAAAAAACAAAACATAAATCATATGGCAATTTTTTGGTGAAAGAGACCGCCATTTTGAATTTCATTTTTGTGTTTTAAAGTTCCAAAAGAGTATCTTTGTCAAATTTCTTATGTTTGTTTTATTTATGATTTTATATTCGTCTTCACGTTTCATGGGCTATTTATATGACATACCTAGAGTAGACCCGTAAAACACAGCATTATTAATTGATATTACTTCTAAAATAGAATGATATTACAATTTATTGAGCAGGATGACCTGCAATATATTTTCTTTGCGATAATTGATTTCAATTCGTCATATCGTTAGGAAACATTATATATATATATATATAATATATATATATATATATATATATATATATATATATATATATATTATATATATTATATATATTAATATATATATATATATATATACTTTTGAATCAGATTTCAGGTTCGGTTTAAAAGGATGAACTTATCTTTCATCAAACATTGCAACATAGCGCATTGACATAATAAACACACACATATATAAACACAAGGTTAATACATAACATAATGAATTGATAAAATAAAATATAAGAAAAATGTTTTATTATATGAGCAATGCATTTGCATTGGTTTAATAGGCTAAGATCATTTTACTTATTTGTTGTCATAATATTGACAAATTTATGCATGTTTGGATTCGCCGGCTCTATCATATATTATTTATAGAGAATGCAGCTCCCTGATGGACCGAAATTCGGATCCGTTCGCGCAAAGCGATCTTCATCATTAGTAATTACCCAAAATACAATAGGCTAGTTTTCAACACTGTATACGTAATTACTTAAAGAAGCATTGCCGATGTGTTAGCAAACGTTCTTTTTCAAACTTAAGTTTAATTACGATCATGGCAGCAAGTACGCATTGAGACGTTTTGGAGACTATATTTATTGTTGTGAACTGTCAATGTTGAATTTTGAATCCTAACATGAATGGCATCCATTTTTGTGGCTGTATGACATGTCTTCCAACTATTATCAGTATGATATCATACGAAAACCTGATCTAAAATAAACCCTGAAAAACATCTTATATAACTGTGCTCTCTCAAAGGCGACCCCTTGCGGTGGTCTAATGATAGAGAGTGTGACTCACACGGGGATTCGGGACATACCGAAGATACATTGGCGTCAGTCCATAGCTTAGGTCAAAACACTTGAAGCACTTCATCTAAAGCTGGTGACATCTCAATATAAGTGAAAAAATTATTAGAGGTATGTAAAACAACAAACAAACAAACTCTAATAGGCAATACCAATCTAATTAACACCAATCTCTCATCCATCGCTCCTGTTCCCCGCTATAGGGTCACGTGCGAGTGACCTCGTGAATGTGTCATGTTCGTCCAATGGCATTGCGACTTACGCGATTTAAGTTTATCGAGTGGTAAAAGGGTCTAAATATTATAGACATTATAAACAGCACTGAACACAAAATTCGGGAAAAGAGAATTCCTGACTAAACCTTGGATAGTATCGAATCTGCAAAGATGATGTAAATGATAAGTTTATCGTATAGATGAGAAATGTAACTCATATCTTCCTTATAAAAAGAGAAACATATTTTTGCCATTCGATAAACTTTCAAGATCTCGTAAGTCGTACTCTCATTGGTCGAACAGTACAGGTCTGCGGGAGGTCACTCGCATGTGACACCACAGCAGTTTTCCTTTGATCCTCTATGCTATATATTGGGAAACAGGAGAAACAGGATTTGGTTTTTCTGACTACAGATTCACAGAAAATGGTAATACATGTATATATATATATATAATATATATATATA